>CM024721.1:42557081-42757769 GCA_014182545.1 Eucalyptus globulus
AAAATATTTAAGACTAAATTGTCTATTGTATAACAGTTTTTTTTAAAAAAAAATATAATTGCTAATTTGCAACATTAAAGCTTGTCAAAACTAATGTTTTGCTATTGTTCAACAAACCTCATTAGTAGAAATACTAGTTGTAAGCAAAATAAGACAACATTGCAAGAATGGTACTCTTTGCAAGCAAAATGATCAATCCCTTGAAATTTAGAGTCCAAGCCGTCTCGCATGTCGATCCATCGGCCATTTATTGAATTCAATGAATATCAAAATAGAAGAGAATTTACCTTTTCAAAAAAAAAAAAAAAATAGAAGAGAATTAAAGAAGAAAACGCTCACATTATAGACAAAAGGCATCATTATATACTCTAGCAATTCATTTCATCGACTTCCAGAATTTCAATTTCGAGATCTCTTCATAAGTGAAAGCCTTTAAGGGTGTCATTTTTTCAAGAATCTTGATTGGATCGGCTTACTTCAGTGAGATACGCGAGTGTTTCCTTTGGGGACAAAATAGTAGAGATGGACCACCGACGCAGTTATTCCTTTTGGCGTTAGTTTCGATGTTATGAAAAGAGTCTCGCACTAGTTACAAAACACTGTTTGAGCATAATTACTCAGTCTATGTAGGTATACAAGCTTGTGTCATGGGCCAATCGATTGGGATCGTGATCGTCCGGCGACTTAGGCTCTTTTGGATCAATCACTCACTCGCTTGCTCACCTGCATCGTAGAGAGAGAAAGTCTCTAGAGAAAGAAGCTCTAGAAGAGATAAATGAGCCTTTGAATTACTGAATGGTTGAATGGATACAAATGAGGGAGAGGGCACCCCTTCTTATACTAAAAGCCATCGGATTACAACCATTGATCGAGAATTCATCCGGTGGATGAGATCGTACTGCCCAACCTACCAACTACCGACACTAATGATAGGAGAGTTCTAGACTTCGGCTCAATTATCATATCGCCCGCCCTTGGAACGTTTCAGAAGCTCTCTTGCGAGAAACCATGACAAATTCGGGAAGTCCTCCTCGAAGATGCACGATCCTTTAGTTATAGAAACTTCTTGGCTGTGACACTTGTCACTGCAACCCTATCAAAGTGCTAAAAATGAAGAAATCTCTCACATGAGATACCAAATGCCCAGACACATGTTGATAGAAGTTTGCTTACGACTTGTCTCGAAACTTATGACCTCATTAATTGTGATCTTCTTACCACTAGGTTACCTCGCTCCTTGGTGATAACAAGTGGTTGTTGAACATTTCAGAAAGACACAGTTTTGCATTTTTTTTTTCCCGTCAGCCATTTTGACGAATATCAAGAAATTTGGGAAGCGATAGCAACCCTGAACTTTCGCGCTAAACTTGATGGATCGGTTAGAACTTGTAAATTTTTTTCCATATTTCTTAACTTGCCCCTCAAATTGAAACTCCGTATCCGTCGCTGTCATGAAAGATAAAACTCAACTGAGGGCAATCGGATGCCACTCAATATTTTGTTATCGAGGATGATGCTCTTGCTGAACCAAGTCAAAGATTGATACGAGAAATCCACGGCTTGTCGACAATGAGATAATTACATGGTTTTCTCTCTATTTATAGAGAGCTGGAGGTGATGTCTTGAAGATCTTTTAATGCCCGTCTGCTTGTGTCTGTACATTTTGTTTACCAAAGATGATTAAACATCTTTCAAAGTATTGATGGATCGATGAGTTATAAAAAGGTTGAGAATGATCCTTTATTAATTTTGGCTAGGAAAGTAAATGATAAGAAATTTAATGATACAAAACCGAATACAATCGTATCCAATCTTGTAGATTGCAAGAAAGTACAAATATAATAAATTTGTAGAAGAATGTTGAGTTATGTGATTGATGGTTTACAAAGAGTACACTTGGGGTATATATAACCCTCCATGACATTTAGATACAATGGTCACTAAATTTGAATAAAGAAGTGATTTCCTAGTAATATCGTGGTTGCAAGAAGTTACACGATCTCATATTATCTAGCAACACTTACCCATGAGAAGTTACAAAGGTTCGATAGAAGAAACTACCTAGCAATTATTTTCTTGGGTCGATTTATCATTGTTGCCTTCGAGTTCCAACACTTGGTAAAATTTACAATAAATGTCAATGACCTTTGTCGCGACCAAATTTTTTGGGTGTGAACCACCTAGAATTTGGCTAATGGATTATTAAGCCTAGACTTCAATTCGGGCTCTCCCAAGCCCATACCACCAGTGCGACTTAAGTTCAAGTTCTTAACATGCAATTGATTTTTTAATCAGAGTCGCCACTAATCTATTTTTTGGTGGGTCGATTAGAAACCCAAGTAAAGTAACGGGAATTTCACTTTTACTCCTACGAACCAGAGACTATGGAGTACGGGGACTTGGTTACTAGATTTCTCTAATGCCCTTTCGGTACCATTCTTTTATTTTCAAAAAATGTTTTTGCGGGCAGCTTAAATTGATTTTAAATCTATTTTCCTAACATGTGAGGTGATCACGCGGTGCGCAATCCACCAATTTAACACCCGGATAAACAATAAATAAATTGCAAACACTTACCTCAAAGCAACGAAAGCATCTGCAATGTTAAGTTAAAAACCGCATCAACAACCCTAGATATGGTTTCTAATTAACACGCAATTTCTTTTTTATTTGTTTTCACTTTTTTAATGAAAATCATGCAATATGCAATGCAATATTAACTAAATGACCTAATTCTAATGACATGCAATTTCTAATTAAATAGGCCTAGCAAAAATACTAAATGACATGCATCCCGGTGAATCTAGCCCTAATGATGTGCATATGACATTTTTTCTTTTTCCTAAAAGAATGCATTTTATCATAAATAATAAATCTAATTTAACCTATGCCATTTTTTGTATTTTTTCAGGTAAAATGTGAAAATTACCTAATTAGATTAAGATCCTATTTAATTTATATTAGGAATTAGGTTGGGCCAAATCCTAATTTAAACTAAAACATTATCTTAACCTAAATAATCCTAAAATGCAATATATCTAAAAATACCTAAACTTATGACAAATTAAGAAAAAATATTATCTAGAATTGAACTAAGTGCAATTTAGTCATAATATGCAATGACGTGCAAAATATGCTTTAACACTACATGACATGTATATGATGATTTTTTTGTCTTTGTTTAATTTCGAAATTAGTAATTGCCAAGTAATTAAACATGCAATCCAAATTAAAAATCTAGCAACCTAAATTGATTGATTTGATTTTTTTTACTTTTTTATTTTAAAATTCGAAATAAGATTCCTATTCTAAATATGTAAACCTAAAACATGCAATATTATAACCGAAACACATTTCAAGATAAACAAAGCGATCATGACAAGCTAAACCAAGGACATCATTCAGATCAAAGGATAATATTTATTTGATAAAATCGATAAATTGATCTAAAGCGCTTAAAAAGATCAAAATATCAATTTTATTTCCTCAATTAATTATTTCATCTAAGGCATTATAGATGAAATAAAAAATCTTAGCGCGGTTGCGAATCAGGTAATATGTTGAATTTCCAATCATATACTAAAGACTAATTATACTAAAAAAAACAAGATAAAAGTAAAATAAATAAAATAAACTAAAGAAAACTACCTAATGTGTTTTCTCTTGCTTTTTTTATTGGGCTTGGCAGTCGTGGGGTCCAGCCAAGGATGGCTGACCGGAGGTCCGGCGAGGCACCGGGAGCGGCACGTCGGCGGCGAGGGGCTTGCGGGTCGCGCGAGGCAAGGCAGAGGCGTCGGGCTCTGGTGGTGCAGCAGCAGGGATGGTGCCGACGTTGCAGGTGCTTGGCGCGGCAACCAGCGGCGTCGAGCGGATCGGCACGGGCTGAGGTGGAGTTGGGGCGCTCGGGTCGCGGAGGTGGCTGGTGTCGCGGTGGCGAGGCTCCGGCTGGGGTGCGTTGGGCTGAGGCGAGCGGCGACGGTGCTGGCTCCGGCGACGTCGGGCAGCGGATCCGGAGTTGCAGGCGTTGGCTGGGCCGTGCTCGGCGCTGGTTGCGGGTTGCAGAGTCGCGGCGGCGTCGGGCTCCGAGCAGATGCGCGGGCTGGGCGACGCTTGGCGTCAGGCGGGGCAGCGACGGCGTCTGGCGGGGGTGCGGTGATGCTCAGGGAAGCGGCGAGACTGGTGGCAGGGCGTCGGTGACAGTGCTGGGCTGTTGGTCGCGGTGGGCTTCAGCCCCAAGCGGCGTCGGGGCAGCGCGAGCTTCGGGAGTCGGGTGGAGCCAGGGGCGAGCGAACCAGTGGCGGTGCGGAGGCGCGGCGGAGCTCGGAGATCAACGGGCGGTGTCGCGGGCAGAGCAGGGTGTTGCAGCGGGCGGCGGCGTCGGCGAGGGCGAGAGCGCGGTCGTCGGGAGCGGCGGGCTTCGTCGGAGCTTCGGCGTCGGGTCTCCGCGAGTTGCAGCGCGCGGGTGAGGAGTGGATTTGGGGAAGATGATGAACAGTAAAGGTCAAATCCACCTTTACTGTTTTTACTTTTCTCGTTTCTCTCCCACTCTTTCTCTCACGTTCTGACTTTTTATTTTATTTTTTTTTTTTTGCAGTTTTTCCTTTTGCACTTTCTGCAGAAGAAATTTTCTTCTCCTTCTCCTTTTTTTCTCAATTTTTTTTTTTCAGAGAAGCCCCTTCATACGAAAAATGAAACTCTCTTTTATACTAATTCGAACGGCCGCTTTGTATGGCATTTTTCGAGTTTTCATCTTTCGTCGCATTAAATCAAAAGTGATTTCGCAATCAATCTGTTTCAGTATTTCTTCCGTTTTGCAAAATTCTTGCCATTTGTTCGCGATTTTTTAATTGTTTCTACATTTGTCAAAATCTGAATATTCATCAGAATTTCAAACTTCCATGCATAATCAATCAAATCAATCTTCCCCATTTTTTTTTATTTTTCTTCCTTTTATTTGTTCAAAATACAATTTTATTTTTCCAAAATTATGTGTCAACAACCTTGCCAGCTAATAAAAGCTCTTGTTGACAACTAGTGATGTTTATTATCGATGACTTCCTTGGAAAGTTGTCAATTCCCTTTGAGTTATCAATTGTTTTATTTAATGTGGACCAAACTTTGCTGTCATAGAGTAAGCCTAATACTTATCGATAAAAACAAAAAAAAATCTGTCATTTTCGGGTTGCATTTTTTCCACTCCCACCATAGCTAATAGGTTCCTTGTGACAATGTTTTGATAGTATCAACTCTTGTAGATCCCATCTTTTTAATGCATTCTTCATTTGCTTTTCTTCTTTTTCTTTTTTCGCTCTGCCACTTCTTATCATTTATTTCTCATTGTTCTCACTCTCTCTCTAAAACAACTATCTCATGTCAATCGTACTCTTATAGACATGATGAGAAGTATGATTAGTATGACCAATTTACCTAATTTTCTATGGGGTG
Source organism: Eucalyptus globulus (assembly GCA_014182545.1). Lineage (NCBI taxonomy): Eukaryota > Viridiplantae > Streptophyta > Magnoliopsida > Myrtales > Myrtaceae > Eucalyptus > Eucalyptus globulus. Next base: position 42,562,527 of record CM024721.1, read on the forward strand.
AAGCTTTGAAAACAACTCTTTATATTCTAAATCGCCTTCCTACTAAAGCGGTTCCATTAACTCCTTTTGAGTTGTGGACTGGACGTAAACTTAGCTTGAATCATCTTAAAGTTTGGGGATGTACAGTAGAAGTGAAGTTATATAATCCAACATTGAGTAAGCTGGATTCCAAAACTACTCGGTGTTACTTCGTGTTTTACCCAAATCATTCAAAGAGGTATCGGTTTTATAATCCTAATGGAGGTACAAGAATTGTGGAATCTCAGACTGCAAAATTTCTGGAATTTGATATAGCTGAAAAAGGGTATCTGCTCATAAGCTATCGAATATGATAGTATGGTGGGGATTACTAGATCCTTGTCTCATCCTATGCAGACTACTATAGAGCTTCCTACGCCACAAATTGAGCCTGTTGTGGCTCAAGATACTATTGTTGAGACAGTTCCTGATGAAATTCCTCAAGCCCCTCAAATTCAGGATGAGGTTGAAGAAGCTCCACTCAAAAGATCAACTAGGGAAATATGTTTAGCTATACCACCAGACTATGTTGTCTACCTAGGAGAACATGATTATGATATTGGTTGTGTTGTTGATCCAGTCACTTATATGGATGCCATCTCATGTCATCAATCAGATTTGTGGCTAGATGCGATGAAAGATGAAATGCAATCTATGAAACACAATGGTGTTTGGGAGCTTGTTGAATTGCTTGAAGGTTGTAAACCTATTGGCTGCAAATGGGTATTCAAGACTAAAAGGGATTCCAAAGGAAAGATTGAAAAGTTTAAAGCCAGACTAGTAACTAAGGGTTTCACTTAAAGAGAATGAATAGATTATGATGCAACATTTTCTCCAGTTTCTTCTAAAGATTCCTTTAGAGTGATCTTGGCATTGATAGCTGATTTCGATATGGAGTTACACCATATGGATGTTGAGATTGCTTTCTAAATAGAGACCTTGATGAGGAGGTTTATATTGGTGCAGCTTGAAGGTTTTGCAGCAGATGACTCAGGTAAACTTGTTTGTAGATTGAAAAAGTCTATTTATGGCCTTAAACAAGCTTCTAGATAGTGGTATTTCAAGTTTCATAGTGTTGTCACTTCATTCGGATTTATTGAGAACAAAGTAGATCATTGTATATACACCAAGGTTAGTGGGAGGAAATATATTTTTCTCATGCTTTATGTAGATGATATCTTGCTTGCTAGTAGTGATATTGGTTTACTACATGAGACAAAGCGGATGTTATCGAAATTTTTTGATATGAAAGGCCTTGGTGAGGCGTCTTTTGTTCTTGGCATTGAGATCCATAGGGATCGCTCACGCCGTTCATTGGGTTTGTCTTAGAGAGCATATATTGATCACATTTTAGAAAGATTCAGTATGCAAGATTGCAAACCAGGAATTGCTCCTATTGTTAAGGGTGATAAATTGAGTCTTTCACAATGCCCTAGTTCATATTTTGAGAAAGCTCAAATGAAGAATATACCTTATGCTAGTGTGCTTAGAAGTATCATGTATGCTCAAATTTGCATTAAACCAAATATTGCTTTTGCAACAGGGTTTCTAGGCAGATATCAGTTTAATCCAGAACGCGATCACTAAGTTGCTGCCAAGAAAGTTTTAAGGTACTTAAAAAGAATGAAAAATTATATGCTGATTTATAGACATGTTCCAAACTTGCAACTAACAGGGTATTCAAATGCAGATTTTGCTGGTTGTCAAGATGATAAGAAGTCGACGACATGATACATATTTATGTTGACAGGAGATGCAGTATCATGGAAGAGCGAAAAACAGAAATCCATATCTTCTTCTATCATGCAAGCGGAGTTTGTAGCATGTTTTTCAGCTGCTACTCAAGTTATTTGGCTCCGGAACCTCATTAAGGAGTTATCAGTTTTTGATTTTGTGGATAGACCTATACAGTTATATTGTGACAATAACTCTGTAGTGGTGTTTATTAATAACAACAGAAGTCTCAAGGGGTTTAAACACATGGATGTCAAGTTTTTGACTATAAAGGAATCAGTGCAGAATGATGACGTTGCAGTAGATTATATTCCTACATATGATATGGTTGCAAATCCACTAACTAAAGGCCTACGCCTGTGTGTATTTGACCGACATTTCATTAGTATGGGCCTAGGAGTATCTTGAGATGCTATTATTTAGTGGGAGCTGTGTTTTATTTTTCTTTGAATAAAGTTTACATCTGATTTGTTACAATTTAGTAACACTTTGATATATATATATATATGTCAACTTTTGCATTCAATAAAATATTTTTTGAATGGATTGTTATTATGTTGAATATATATATTGTTAAAAGTCTCAATGTATTATTTAAACCTTGAATGAATGCTAGGGGCATCCGGGCATCCAGTTATTAGCCTTGTGCATATGTCTTGTGATACATAAAGAAATGTTAACCGTAAGGACAAGACATATATGGGTTTATTGGAACCATAAAGCATTCTCTAGTGGCACAAGTTTTTTGTGTCACCTAAGGTAAGAGAATGGTGACTGACAAATGGGATCTCTCTATGAGAGATGTTATTCATTTGCCACAATACCATATTGAATCTATATCAATAAAGTTGAGATCACTCGTGACTATGGAAGGCTCTGTGTGTATATATGCAGTTACCGCCATGATTCAATGTGCGCACATACGATACGATTTCAATTAATATAGTCCAAATGGGAGAATGTAAGAGTTTTCCTAATGTGGACTACATTAATTGATATTGTAATTTACTGTTTTTATGGCTACCGTAAAACAAAACTGGTCTAAGGTGAGATAGAAGGTTTCTTAATTAGTTTAATATGGGGCTGGCTAGTGTGGGCCGAGTTGAGCCTGGCTCGTAGTGAGAGGGCCTAGCTGAAAACTCTATAAATAGTGCTCAAGTCTCTCCTCTAATCATAATTCTCGTATATATCCTCACCTAAGGAGTGTTTACCTAACGCTAAACGTGAAGGGGCTGTCTCATTGAGCCAGTGATACGGAGGGCAATAGAGGAGAACGACTTGCGCGTGGAACATTGTGTTTCCGCTTCTGCTTCAAGAACAATGGATCCCAAAATAGGTGCGTTAATCTTTCTACTCAATTATGCACATTCTTGTTCTAGTTATGGAGATCTTGGGGTCGCACAATTTGCATCCAACACATTCTGTTTACCAAAGATGAATAAACATATTTCAAAAGTATTGATGGATCGATGAGTGATAAAAAAGGTTGAGCATGATCCTTTATTGATTTTGGCTAGGAAAGTAAATGACAAGAAATTTAATGATACGGAAACTGAATACAATCGTATCCAACCTTGTAGATTGCAAGAAAGTACAAATATAATAAATTTGCAGAAGAATGTTGAGATATTTGATTGATGATTTACAAAGAGTACACTTGGGGTATATATAACCCTCCATGACATTTAGATACAACGGTCACTAAATTTGAATAAAGAAGTGATTTCCTAGTAATATCGGTGGTTGCAAGAAGTTACACGATCTCATATTATCTAGCAACACTTACCCATGAGAAGTTACAAACATTCGATAGAAAAAACTACCTAGTGATTATGTTCTTGGGTCGATTTATCATTGTTGCCTTCGAGTTCCAACACTTGGTAAAATTTGCAATAAATGTCGATGACCTTGTCGACTAAAGAAGGCTCTTGTCGACAACTGTGATGTTTGTCATCGATGACTTCCTTGGAAAGTTGTCAATTCCCTTCGAGTTGTCGATTGTTTTATTTAATGTGGACCAAACTTTGCTTAGAGTAAGCCTAATACTTATCGATAAAAAATAAAAAAAATCTGTCATTTTTGGGTCGCATTTTTTCCACTCCCACCATAGCTAATAGATTTCTTGTGAAAATGTTTTGACAGTATCAACCCTTGTAGGTCCCATCTTTTTAATGCATTCTTCATTTGCTTTTCTTCTTTTTCTTTTTTCGCTCTGTCACTTGTTATCATTTATTTCTCATTGTTCTCACTCTCTCTCTAAAACAACCACCTCATGTCAATAATAAACAAGTTATTTACACCCCAACGTCTATCAACGGCACCAAAAGATTAAAAAACGCCCATCACCGACACAAGCTACCCACTAAGTTGAAGCCTTGATTTCTAGAAACCTCCTCCTCACCCAACTAGTCCTCTTCCATCTCCATTTCTTCAACTCAAAGCTCAGTTGTAAGTAAAAAACCATCTCATATCTCTTCACTCTTCGCTGTTCACCCCCATTCCATCCCTTTCGCTCTGTGTTACTCGTTGTCTCATTTCGCATTGGACTCTCTAATTGATTGATTATAGAGACAAGAAAAACTCCCACCAAAGATTTAGATCGAGAAGCTGAAGGCCTCACCCAAAACCTCATGAAGCTCATTAGCAGTGTCCACTTCTCCACCATTATCTATGGCCCAAATCCGCCCTTGCTCTCACTAAGTTGCTTATGCAGACTGAAAAGGCCACCTTCAAGAACAACAATTCCATCCTCAAGACTGGCGAGGATTTGCCCTTCTTTGCCTTAGCGCTCTCTTCTACTTCTGTCCTGACCTCGGTTGCCAAGCTGCTGTCGCAAGCAATTGAGAGGGTTGAAGTGGCGATTACAAACTTGACCCTTAAGTCCAAGCCCTTATGCAATGAGGTGACCTCATTGCCCATCAATTGTTCAGATCCTCATTTTCCTGATTGCCGTAAAGAAGTTCAATGTGAGAGCCTTTAGGTCTATTGTGTTCTTAGGCATCAAACTCTGGCTATAGATTCAATAATTGATAAGTACAACGTGGCCTGGATGACAAGTGATAGAGATAGATCATGGAGCATTCTCTTTTTTTTTTACAGGTACTACCAGGGGTTGAACCATGATCACAATTAAGACGGAACGAAGAGAAGTAAAGAAGGAGGAAAATGGGACTCACAAGAAAAGAGAGAGAAGAAATAAACGGAAACCAAAACCAAACCAAAAAGGATACTAAAAAAAGTGGGACCCACAAAGGTTGTCAAAACAATGTGATAGGGAGTGTTTTAGCCATGGTGGGAGTGGAAAAAGCGCAATCTTCACTTTCTATGGGTTAAATTGTTCAAAAAGTCCTAACCTATTGTACTTTTTGTTAATTCAGTATTAAACTCTTCAAGTTTATAAATTAAATCGTAAATATTTTCACTTTTTGTCAATTAAGTCAATTCGACTGATTTTATCCAGAAATCGCTAACATGGACACTGAATATCCTACATGATATAACTGACACTGATGTGAACAATTATTAATAATATTTTTTAAAAATTTTATATTATTATGTTGAACATTTATTTTATATTTTCCTTTTTTCTTTGAGTTTATTATTATTATTATTATTTTTTGCCAACAACCCTTGCTAGCTGTGAAGGCCTTGCTAGATCTAATGAGGGCCTTCTACCATCACCTGCCACCAACGAGGCCGTGATGGCCATAGACAAGGCTTTATAGCTTCGTCGTCCATTAGTGAGGGTGCAAAGGCTTTGCCAAATTTGGATGAGGTTTTCATGGCCGGTGAGGATCACCAACAAAGAAAAAAAAAGCAAAGAAATTAAGGAAAATAAAGACAATCGAAAAGATATGGAAATATTACTAAATTTGTCTTGTAAGTGTCGGCTGTGCTGCGAAGCATGGTTAGCATCCACGTTAACAATTTCCGACCAAAGTTGGCCAAATGGACTCAAATGGCGAAATATTAAAAGATTTAGGACTTATTTAATGAAATTGAAAGTTTTAGGACTAAATTGTTAAAAGTGCAATAAATTTAGGACTTTTTGGATAATGTTTCCTATTTTACGTGTCAACACATACATTCTAATATATATAGTTTTCAAATCGGTTTGATCATTCCCAATTATCCTTCCCAAAACTTTCGTTGGTACTAAAAAATCTAAATTGGGTCTTCAGGTCTTAAGTTGAAGAATTCATTCTAGTTGTTTTAATTATTTTTGGACTAACATTGTTTGATTGCTCGAAAGCGGTTTGGAAAATCACTACCTGTCATCTTTGTGCTCGAGTGGAGCTTTTCTTCTTAAAGTAAGTTTTGAGAGGATTGAATGAATTGCATGACATATTGTCTACTTGCTTTTTCTTTTTCTTTTTTTTTTCAAAAAGAAAATGTTAAGCATTATTATATACAACATATAAACACGTAAGACAATGATAAAAAAATGCCCGTCAAATTTGATTTTTCTGTTTAATTACATCCACCAATATTTAGAACAAATAATATTTGGGAACCACTATGCTGTGATTTATCCATATGTCAATTAAATTTTAGTAAGTTAATGTTATTTTACGGATACAAATTTGATAATACAGGAGTATTGGCATTCCTAGGATGATACTTACGAGAAACATCTGGGCGGCGATTCTCGCGAGGTTGGCGAAGTTATTAGGAAGTTTCCAAGATTTCACACCTGACGTTATGTTTCATGGAGAATATGACATACATTTGGGAATGTGTTCAGCAAGAAATAGTCATGGGCTAAAGTCGAAGGACATGCGTCCAAACTCCACTAATGATAGCATCGACGGACAGAAGTCAATAGCTGGGTCAAGTCAAGTAGTTTGTCGGGTGCTAACTCGTAGAACAACTATATATATATATATATATATATATATAGAGAGAGAGAGAGAGAGAGAGAGAGAGAGAGAGAGAGAGAGAGAGAGAGGTGTTTTGACAATTCAATAGCCAGATATAGAAGCGAACCGTGGAGGATGAACCGGGAGAAGATGATTCTGGCGATGGCCTTTTTTATCTTTGTGCTTGTTTTCGCGGCGAACCGGCCAGCTGATGCTGCAGAACCACCTCGTCAGGGTCACGCCTTGCCAGGCTGCCCGGACACGTGTGGCAACCTGACAAACATTCCGTACCCTTTTGGAATGGGACGCGGTTGCTTCTTGAGTCCCCTCTACGAGATCGAATGCCGGCAAACCCACAACATCTCCACTCCGGTACTAAAGAATTTTAGCGTAGTGGTGTTAGATATCCAGCTACCGCGACATTTAGGCTCCCCGGGCCTCATTAAGGTCAGCCAGCCGACATCGTATCATCTTAACTGTACGACCAACCAGCAAAATGATGCCCCAGTGGACTACTCAATGGGCAATAACAGCACTTTCAGGTACTCCCGGGCTAAGAACTATTTTGTTGCCGGAGGTTGTGACAACCAGGCCTTGATGGTCCTCGATGGTAACCCAGGGGAGGTCCTAGGATGCAAGTCTTCCTGTGACGGTGGCAGACATAGGACTCTCGGGCATTACTACTGCCATTCTGGTACCCGTGGTTGTTGTATGACTCCGATCACCAATAATGTCGGCAAATACAGTGTGGAATTCAAGTCTTACGAGGGCAAAGCCATAGCGCCAGGGGATGCGAAATGCAGGTTCGCGTTCTTGGTGGAGGCTGCATGGTGGTCTCGAGCTCATCTGAATAGTTCACCACTGGATGTTCCGGTGGTGCTTGAATGGGCGATCACCCCAGATGAGGAAAAGCGGCTGAGCAACCAAAGCGATAGGCACCGTTATAAAAACTCCGGCTCCTGCCAAACGCTCAAGGATTCTGGTGGTATATCTTGTGCTTGCAATCCAGGCTACGAAGGGAATTCTTTTCTTCCCCTTGGATGCCAAGGTGAACTTAGAACGCCCGCTTTTACTTTGTATCTTAACCTTATTGTTTATCCAAAGCCGGGTAGGACGATATGCAAGCTCGAAATCTACGGAAAGCCTACGGGTACAGTTGGAATAATTAAATTGTTCAGATCAGATAATGGATGCTCACAAATTGGTGACATAGGATAATCCAAGAGAGAATTTGACCGCCGAATATTCCGTCATATATCTTGAAACCGCCTCTTCTTTTTGCTTCTTTCCTTAACCCATATATCATTCAATATCAATCAGATATCAATGAGTGCAAACAACCGAACATCAAATGCCATGGGAAGTGTGTGAATCGACCAGGGACACACCACTGTGTACTCCATAAGACCATCGCCATGATAGGTATGTCACTGCCTGTCCTCTCTCTTCATGCTCGCGGAACCCGACTGTCTGTATATACACCAACTTCTTCTGCATGAGACGGGGAAATATATCACCATCTCTCCTCAATTTAACTGTACTTTCATAATGTACTTTCAATAATTCTTTTAACTCAATTATATTTTCCAATTCTATGAATTTAATAATTTGATTGAAATCTTCGTTTCTCACCCATACATGATGCATCGTACTCGAGGATCTTTCGAATTATATTGTTAAGTGAATCCTCCTTTCTGTTTTCGCTCTTCAAAGCGAGAAGGCACTTGTTCAAATTGGTGGAAGCAAATTCGTTGACGATGAAGATGAAATTGGTTATGTAAATCCTAGGGCCAAGAGAATCTCTCAGAATGTCATCTATTAGGTTCCTAAAGTAACTGCAGTTGACTTCTTTTTTACACAGGTGTGGGCACCAGTGTCGCAGCCGTAGTATTATCTTTGCTTCCTTGGTGGTCGTACGACTTCATCAAAAGAAGGCGCGCGGCAAAGCTCAAGCAAGAGTTCTTCAAACGTAACGGCGGACTTATCTTGCAACAACGCCTATCTTCTGTTGAGGACAATCACACGGCGAAAGGCAAGTTATTCGCCTCATTGGAGTTAGACATGGCTACAGACCATTTTAATGAGAACCGGATATTAGGTCACGGTGCTCAAGGAACAGTTTATAAGGGAATGTTGACCGATGGAGCAATCATCGCGGTCAAGAAATCCAAAGTTGTTAATGCTAAGCAAGTCGAACAGTTTGTCAATGAGATTGTTATTCTCTCTGAAATCAATCATAGAAATGTGGTCAAGCTGTTGGGATTCTGTCTGGAGAGTGAAAGTCCCTCTTTTGGTATATGAATTTGTTCCCAATGGAACTCTCTACCAATATCTTCATAATCCATGTGGAGGATTTCCTGTGCCGTGGGAGGCACGGTTAAGAATCGCCAATGAAGTTGCTGGAGCTCTTTTGTATTTGCACTCTATTGCGGCCATTCCCATTTATCATCGTGATATCAAGTCGTCGAATATACTTTTGGATGAAAAATATCAAGCCAAAGTGGCGGATTTTGGAGCTTCCAGATCAATTACCATTGACCAAACTCACTTGACCACAAAGGTGCAAGGAACCTTCGGATACTTGGACCCCGAATACTTCCGAACAAGTCAATTTACGGACAAGAGCGATGTCTATAGCTTTGGAGTTGTCCTTGTCGAGCTACTGACAGGAGAAAAGCCAATTTCTCAATTGAGGGCAGAAGAGGGCAGAAGTTTAGCCATGTACTTCATCATTTCAATGGAGGAGAATCGCCTGTTCAACGTTCTTGACAAGGAGGTATTAGATCAAGGCAAGAAAGAAGAAATTGTTATTGTGTCTAATTTGGCGAAAAGATGCTTAGACCTTAACAGAAGATATCGACCTACAATGAAGGAAGTGGCAATGGAATTGGAGCAAGTACAATCCCTCAAAAATCCTGTCGTTACTTAGCAAAATGATGAATAGATTGACTGCATTAGAATCGGATCTATTCGTCCTTTGGGTGCGGTCTCCACGTTGACGCGATCGGAAGCAGAAGTGGAGCTGACTTTGTTGGACAAGGATCAGTCCCTCTTGTACGATTTGCCGAGATGAAGATGCATTTCTCTATTTGTGTCTAGTTTTCTATGATGCGAAACATCATGGTCAATCGTCTGCCCTTTATATGTGAGTTACAGAATAATGATATACTCTCTGTGTATCTTGAATCATTGGATATTATATTATCTCTAATGTGCACAATGACCAAATTACCCAAGAACGAACAATGAATAATGAGCGAACAACAGACGATACTCTTTCACGATGGTCCGAATACAATCACAAAGAAAATATTCACGTTCTACAGCGTTAATGTCGATTGTATTTTCAAAGCAGTAATCAAATTGCCTTTTGTTCGTTCTTCTTTGATGGAGTGTGAGAGAGAAAATGAAGAGCTTTTTTTTTTTTTTTTTTTCAGAAATGTTCTATTGTCATTCGTCGGTTATCTATTGAAGTCATCCCATTTATACTTTCTTTAAAAGATAACTTATACCCCTTCAAAGAGTGCCTTCTCAATCACATTACATCAAGATGAATCGGTGCTTTAATCGCACTCCATCTTGGACATACCACAGATATATAACACCTCACATTTAGACATCATGGGTCAAGAATATAAGGCATTCAACATTCATCTACTTTAGAATTAATTTATACTGGCAAGAAAGCCGTACGACCAATGAGTAGTGATGCACTTGGGAGCTCGAATGTATGTACCTATTAGAAATAATGTCTCACGACCCTAAAAATGAGTAAGTGCCCTAGACATATTTAGCGACATCAGTTCAAGTATACCTATCTCTTAAAAGCTATATTGGACTATTCCCATAATACAATGTATTCACAATTATATCCAAAATCACAAAAGGCAAAATCGGTCGACCGGTAAATATATATGATAGATGTAAAACAATAATAGTTTTTCTTCGCACTCATGTCTCTCTCAATTTTAGAATAACTGCTTTCCTAGACACGTCCCATAAAGTCATATCTATTCATGATCGTAAGTAACATGTTAAAGTAGCAACATTGATCTTTCAATTCAAGAACATAATCAAAAGTAATATAGGGCACAAAATAAAATAAATTATAAATTACCTCAAGGGCTCACACGATAAATAAATAGAGATGATTTCACTCACCTTCCCTTATTTGTTGTACAATGCACATATAATATGAATTATGTACTATAGTGGATTTCAATTTCTATAAGAGGATATGTCATTTATTACATCCATTATACGGATCTTAACCTAAACATAGTCACATATTTCTTACATACTCATATTTAGCTCGAGTGCTATATCAGCTCGCTTTCTACAGTGCTCAATTAAGTACTCGCATCCGGCATTTTTCTTGCATACATGATTGTGGGACTACCATGTTCGATCTTACCATATATGAATCACAGACCTCATCCGGGCTCCAATCAAGGCGACGTAACATTTTGTGTACTAAATTTGCTCTTCCAGCATTTATAATACATAACGTCTCACCTCAATGTGCTAATTGTGACGCTTAAGGTGATTGCTCATGAGTGAGCCAATCATTACCCGTTGACATACCTTAGACAATATATATGTGTTTGTGCTGGTCTTATAAGTAATTTGTACTTATTAATAAAACATCAAGTCACTAAAGACAAACAAGTACAATACATATGTTCACACATACATAAACTAATGATTCTTAACAATATCACATATCATATTCTACATAAACCTAGAGACATCATATGGGTTAAGAACACGTCTCTAGGAATAGCCTAACAATTCTATTGGTTGGAATATATTGTATGATTACTTCTTTCTACGCTATTATATTTTTAATGAAATTGTTCTTTATGTCTATATGCTTCGTTCTGCCATGATACTTATGATCTTTTATATAGGCAATGGTTGTTTGATTACCATAATAAACTGTCACTGGTTTTGGAACCTCAATGACAATGGTTAAACTTTTCAAGAAACGATTTAGTCATATTGCTTCTTGCACTGCAGCAAAGCATGTAATAAATTCTGCCTCCATCATAAATAAGACCGTGCATGTTTGTTAAATGTTTCTTACATTGCAGTAAATCATGTAATAAATTATACCTCCATCATTGATAAAGCCATGTTTGTCTGTTTCTTGCTATTCCAAAAAATTGCACATTCATTGAGCAAGAACACATATCCAAAAGTTGATTTATGCTTGTGTAGGTCTCCTCCCCAATTAGCTCTAAGTAGTCTAATAAGCATAAATCATTCCTTTGATAACAAAGTCGATCGCCCATGGTGTCTTTCAAGTATATTAGGATCATCTTCACTACTTTCCAATATGTTTGATTAGGATTTGATTGATATCGGCTCACCAATCCTATGGTATGAAATATGTCGGGTCGAGTATATATTATAGCATACATCAAACTTCCGATCGCACTAGTGTAAGGAACAATTTTCATTTCTTTATTTTCTTGTAGAGTCTTAAGACACATCTTAGTACTTAGACCTCCGCCTTACATGACGGGGGTATTAATGGGATTGGAATGTCGTATATTAAAATGCTTAGGAATCTTCATTATATAAAACTCTTGTGACAAAGTAAGGAGTTTCCTTGATCGATCTTTTTCGATGTTAACTCCTAATATATAAATAGTTTCTCTCATGTCACTCATTTCAAAATTAAAGGACAACAATTCTTTTATGATAATAACCAAACCCTTGTCATTCCCAACCAAAAGTATATCATCCACATAAAGTGACAAAATTACAAATTTATTTTTGGACCGTTCAACATATACATAATGATCTTCTTCGATCATCGTGAACTCAAAAGACATTATGGCTCGATGAAAACAAAAAATACCACTGTCTAGATAATTATTTTCAGTTTAACTATAAAACATATTGGTTGCTTCATATAAATTTCCTTATCTAGTTTTCCATTGAAAAATGTTGTCTTTACATTCATTTGATATAATTCTAGATTCAAATGTATAATGATGGCTAGGATAAAACATATAGAGACAAATCTTACAACTGGTGAAAATATTTTTCATAATCTATATACTTTAGTTGAGTATAGTATGTCACCGCAAGATGAGCCTTGTACTTTTTAACGAATCCATCCGTCCTTCGCTTAATCTTGAAAATCCACTTATTTCCAATAGTCTTGCACTTATGTGACTGATCAGCCAAGTCTCAGATATGGTTTGCCCCAATTGACTCCATTTCATCGTTTAAATTTTTTCTTCATTCTTCCTTATCATAGGATGAAAGAGTCTTTTGTACAATCTTAGGCTCGGCATCGTTTTGCGAAGTAATCATAAATGCTTTCTTTTCAATCTCAAAATGACGATAGAAAATACTTTTAAGATTACTTTTACGTAATTAAAATTTTTTTGAATTTAGTTTGTCGGAAATGGGATACTCCCACTAGGTGTTATATGTTGAAGTAAATCTTCATTTTCTTTGATAACATTAGTGGGTATATTATTAGAATCTTCCATATCATATAATTGGAAGTTCTTGTCAATCTCACATCTACTAGGAAAATCGTTCTTCAAGAATATTATATCTCGTGACTCAATTTCAATGACATTTCCATCAAGTTATTCATCTATGAACATATATTATTTGGAATATTCAGAATATCTTATGAAGATACACATTTTTCCTCTAGGGCCTAATTTGTCATATTTATAGGAAGAATCATGAACATAGGCTGTAGATCCCCAAGGACCTAGATTACTTAAGTTTAGTTTCTTACCAGTCCACAATTCATAAGCGGTGGAAATGACTCACTTAGAAGGCACAAAGTTAAGTATATAGACAAAAATCAATAATGTATCTCCCCAATACGAGATAGATAAATTTGTTCGCGACATTATAAATCTAATAATTTTTAATAGGATTCTATTCATTCTCTTAGTAACACCATTTTGTTGCGGAGTACCATGAATAATCAATTGTCTTATAATTCTATTTTCATCACAAAGAGCATTGAATTGCTTAGTAGATACTCACACTCGCGATCGGTTCTCAATACTTTTATTATTTTGTTCAACCGATTATCTACCAACGTTATATATCATTTAAAACAATCTAATACTTCTAACTTATGGAAGATCATAAAGACATAACCAAAATGTCAACATAATCACTATGGAAATTTAATACTTGGCCTAAGCTAAGAAAAACAACCATGGAGACCAAGTTCCGTCGAATATCTGGAGCATAAAAGACATAATGTAGGAATATGTTTTAACCACCATGTAAAATTAATTTATATACACGCCAATATCCTTCATTTCAACTTTTGAGTTATTCTTAAGATATATCCATCTTCTTCTAGGTTGTATTTGACAATACTTACAAATGCTTCTCGGTCTCTAACTACGTGCTCTGTGGTCCCAAGTTTATAGTCCATATTGGATGAAATCCAGCAAGTATTACAATGCTAGAAACAAAAGTATTACTTGAAGAAATGGAGTAATCTATTACCTCTTTTGGCTTAGTGCATTCATGAGTAAAGTGCCCCAATTTGCCACAATTATAACACTTCATCTTGGTCTTGTCTTTCTTCTTACCATGCTTTTTAGGTCAAAGGGTGTTAGCTCTCGTGGGTGCCTGATCAGTCTCATTTCCTTTGTTGTTGAATTTATGATTCCCCTTGTACTCGAGGTCTTAAGTTTTCCGCAAACTCGATTCAACAACATAAGCATGGGTAAAGGATATCGTAGTCTTTGGGCGCTCATCTTCTAATTCCAAATGAAGTGTTATATCATCAAAAATAATAATATTCTCATTGTGCGTCATGTTAATTTTCATATGCTCCCAACATCAGGAAGAGATCTTATAATAACCTAAAATTGTCATTCATCAGTAGAGTTGTGACTTGCCAACTTCATTCATGGATCATGTTTGACATCTTTCGAAGATGGTGCTTTATCGTTAGATTTAGATGCTTTCAATATGTGTCAAACTTAATGTTAAGTTTTTTTTTTTTTTTTTTAACTTAGTGGCAGATGTACTCCCAAACTTATCTTTCAAGACAATCGACATTACTTGAATTTTATTATAACTTTTAAACTCACACATGAAATTATCTTGTATACAACTCAGCAACATGATACGAGCAATGCTAATTTTTTTTTTTTTTAAGCTTGATAAGCTTTTTGATTTCTCCTATATTGAGCTGAAAATCTATGCTCAGGCTCATTCATGGTATGGTGAACCTCTTGTTCCTCAAGAATGTATGAATCTTTCAGTGCCAAATATCATAATTGTCAGTGTACAATTTCTCACCTTTATTAAGATAAGCCACAATGGTCTTCGATGCCGAAACTATAATTAATTGCTACTACACATTAATATAACAAATGTAGAATCAAAGCTAGCACATTTTCTACATTAACACATATTTAATTTGCAGCAAAGACAAACTAAATTAATGATAATCCAACAAAAGACATAGAGAAGAAAGTTCATTAAATTCCCAATCAGTTTTTATGTACAATTGTTCTACTATCATTAACTAGTTTAATTTGTGCAAATTTTAACTTATAGGTGCTTCGAATTCTACCAACCTATGAACTTTTACTAGAAAAATAATTACATGATCTCATGTAATTTCCACATTTTTCTATTAAATATCAAAATAAATAGTATGATGTGAACCAATGTACAAAACAATTATGCAGCAACTATAATCGAAAGTTGAAATCAAGAAGTAATTAAAAAAATCAAAGATTTCCGGCCATTGTTCAAACTTGCTTGGAATTAGGAAACTGCTAGCACGTTAAACCATGTACATGCTATCATCGAAATATGCTCTACACAACATATATATGGCATTTACATATAGGCTAGTTTTCGTATTTCCAAAACCATAGGAAAATACAGGTTAAAAGGAATAATAATATATTTATTACACAAGAATACGAGTATTTAGGGTTCTGCACGCATTTTTATACATTTAAAAACCTCAAACATGTAAAATAATTATACTATAATGTAGAGCACTTCCATATGAACTAAATGCCACTGACCATGTGCTAATCGAGCCTTCCATGTGCCCACACGCGTTGCCTGAGTGCATGGCATGTGTGGCATGCAAGCCAGCAAGCCAATAAGGTTCCTAGTCTATCCAATTTATCCAACCGATGGACCAATTGACCATTCAACCGATCGGATCAATTGAGCAATCAATTGGGATAGGTAGTCCGGTTGGGACATCGTATTGATTGAGTAGGGTTGCTAGATAGATCACCAATCGGCGAATAGCCGGTGGCTAATGTCATTGGGACGGTTACCAACCATTGGTTGACGTCATTGTTGACACCAACACGAGTTGGTTCACCGACGTGCTTGTGGTGCTCAAGCATTGGGTGTTACCAGTGTGCGGGGTGCTCATGCGCTGTGGCTTTTAGCTGCACGTGTGGGTGCATTTGGCATCATCTGGCAACGTGCCACTCGCCGTTGTGATTGTCTCGAAGAGTAATTTAATCCCCTATATTCAAAAATTGATCTTGGTTGAAAACAATATTTTGAAAAATGGACAAAACAATACGATCGTCCGTGATCTCCAACCCGTTCTTTACTTCGGTTCGTTTTCAACAATTTATGTTGCAATTTCCGAGCAATGAACATCTAAACGATGTGAAGTTCATCCTCTTGATCCTCATATCCAATAGCAACCGAAAAAATTCGACAGAAAAACAAGGTAGAGATTATAACATAGGCTCTAATACCAATGCAGGAAGAAAGTTAGCAGAAGAAACGACTTACCTCTAAGATGCACAGTGACCAAATTACTCAGAATTGAACAATGAATCACGAGCGAACCACAGAAAATACTATTTCACGATGGTCCAAATATAATCATGAGGAAAGTATTCACGTTCTACAATGTTGATGCCGATTGTCTTTTCAAAGCAGTAATCGAATTGCCTTTTGTTTGTTCTTTTTTGATGGAATGTGAGAGACAAAATACAGAGCGTTCTTTTCTGAAACGTTCTATTGTCATCCGTCGATTATCTATTGAAGTCATCCTATTTATACTTCCTTTAAAAGATAATTACTCATATCCCTTCAAAGAGTGCCTTCTCAATCACATCACATTAAGACAAATCAGTGCCTTAATCGAACCTCATCAGGGACGTATCATACAAATATAACATGTTTGAAATTGTAGAAAACTGTTATCTCAACAAATAATTCAAGATCAATTGCATCTTTAAGCGCCTGTTCCAGGCAAGGGCGGGCTTAGACGTGCTGGAGATCACCCTGGCAACTTATCGCAAAGGACAAGGCAATGCTCATGTCTGATCTCCGATCAGATATGCGAACGGCAGCGGCAAGGGAAATACCAATGCGTCTGCTAGTTCGGAAGGAAGTCCACTTGTGTAACGAAGGTCAAGTCCACTTGTGTGACGAAGGTCTTTCGGTTTGGCATCTTTTCCCTCCTAGTTAGGGAGATAAGTAAATGTTCGAGAACTCTTCACAAAAATTGTGACTTGACTAACTAGAAACTAGTCTAGAAACCTCCGAATTCACTGAGTTACTTCAAATGTGAACACATAACTTATAAAATCGGATTAATACAAGGATAATGATTTACAGTCCTGACTTTAGCAGTGATCTAAATGATCTAGCATATAAATGAAAATCAAAATGCAGAATACTATAATTTTATTTAATTTATAAAATGGGGCGTAAGTTGGTGTTTGTTTGTTTGTTTTTGGTTTGGTGTGTATTTATGAGAGCAGAAGAGTTTTACATTTTTCCCTTAGCCATTTGGACGAGAATTAAGGACTCTGGAAGTAATAACAACCTTGAACTCTCGCACTAAAGTTGATGCATTGGTTTCAACCTTGAACTCTCGTACTAAAGTTGATGCATTGGTTAAAACACAAAAATATTATTTATTTCACAAAAAATGTCTTCCAAGATCATCTTCAATCAAGCCAAGATTAATACAAGAATCCATAACTCTTCGGAACGAGATACTTATGCGGTTGCCTCTTAGAGAGAACCAGAGGTGATTTCTTCAAGATCATCATGTAATATCCAGTGTGTGTGATTTCTCAAAGGTATAGATAGTTTCAAAAGGTTTGATCTTTCCTAATTATCTTGGCCTAAACTTTCGTTCATACTAAAAATCTATCATGACCCTTTAAGACATAGGTTGAATTGTTCATTCTAGGGGTGAGCAAAAGGAACTAATTGGACTGAACTAGACCACTTCGGTTTGGTACCAGGAGCGTCGTTCCGATTCCCCTGTTCCAATTTGGAGTCGGTGATTTCAGTCCAATTACAAGGATGATACGTCTAGACTAAATTCATTATTTTTAAAATTTTAATTTTATTTCTTTAAAAGTATCAAAGAAATAAATTGAACTCTTAATTATTAGGGATTTTCTCAATGTTGTTGAGTTGCAAATATTTGGACCAATCGCAAGAAGGGCAGGTTTGAGTTGGCTTGGCTTTTATTCACAACCCCTCTTATGGTCTCTGCGTGCTTGTTTGATGTGGGACTCTCAATGTGTTTGGCTTGTCTCTCCGGTGGTGTACAGCCTTCCATGCAAATGCCTTCAATATAGGACTCTTGGCTTGTCTCTGTTGTTGTGTCCATCCATGTGAACGTCGAGAGTCCCATATTGAACAGCAAGTAGAAACCCTAAAAGGGGTTGTGAATAAAAGCCAAGCTATATTCAAATCAAAGTATACCTTTCTTGGCCTTTTGGTTAAGATTAAATGTAGTATTTGTTAAGTGTGTAATGCTCACATAATATTTGAAGCATTTTGATCTTTTTGTGGGTAAAGAGCAAATGCTTGATTTCAAAGGGGAAGGGGAACCGGTTTTCACCGTAATTCACTAGTTCTATTGGACTGATTGGGCAGTTACTTCCACTTTTAGTCCACTTGGAAATGATGAAACACATATCTAAATGATTAATCAAAAAATAAAAATCCATGATTCAATTACATTTTGAATTATCGAAATATACATCTAAATGAATAATCACAAAAAAAAGATAAAGCAAATTGGAAATTTAGGAAAGTAGAAACAAAAAAATTCCTGACAATCAATGTATCATGCGCTTAATCATGTGCAATAAAACTTATTGTTGCATGGTCGTATATGTGTGACTCTTGCTCTATAACTTATGAAAGCTTCATATTTGAACCATATACGACTCAGAAGAAAATAAATATATTCAATGAAAAACTTGTTTTTGCTAAATATTAAATCAATGAACGGTGTATGCCCGACTTAACGTTAGAAAACATATCTTATTACACTAAAGCAAAAGTTCGGGGGCAATTTTAAGTACATGTTAATGCTAGAGATAGTGGGATAATTTTATCACATCCGTAATATATTTTAACAATAAAAAAATTAGTGGAAATTTTCGGAGGGGTATTAAAAAGTCCAAGTTGTGAAATTTAGTGATTTTGTGAATAACAAAACATATTTAGGGTAAGTTTGGTAAATACTGTGTTCGGGGAATAATTTTTGCTCAGAAATAATTTTTTTAGTTTTATTTCGAAAACAATTTCTGAATTTTTGAAAGCCTTTGGTAATTGTCCAAAATTTCTCATTTTGAGATATAAATGTGTTTGGTAAGATTTTTTAATTTTTTTTGTTTCTTTTAATTTTTAATATTTTTAGTTTGTTTATATATATATATATATATATATATATTATTTTTCTCTTATTTGTTTTTGCTTTTCTCTTCTTCTTCTTCCTCCTTCTTTGTGACTAGTCGCCGGCCCGGGCCGTGGCTAGCAACCGGTCAGTGAGGTTCAAGGAACTCGTCAAAGGCTTGCTTGGCCTTTGTGAAGCTAGCCTCACACCGGCTGGTGAGGCTCGGCCTCACCTTGGTTGGGTGAGGTCAACCTTGACTAGATTTGGCAAGGTCAAGCTTGCCTAACCAACGGCAAGGCTTGATCTCGTCGGGCCACCTCTAGGCCGAGGCTTGAGCCAATGAGCCTCGTTGTGGCTTGGCATCGCCAAGGGTTGGCGATGCTCGGCAACACTCATGCGAGGTTGTCAGCCATGGCCAAGGCCGAGGCCGATGACCAGCCGAAAGAAAGGAGAAGAAAAGGAAAGGGAAGAAGAGGAGAGAGAAGAAAGAGAAGAGAAAAGAAAAAAACTTAGACTTGATTCTGGGAATTGTTTTTGGAAAGAAGAAGTGATTTTTGTTTTTTTTGCTTCTTAATTCTATTCCAAATCTATTCTCGGAAACAAAAAAAAAGAATAGATTTTTGTTCCCCGAAACAAAAAATTTACCAAATGGATTTTTGTTCTCAGGAAAAAAAAGAGAGGATAGAATCAATTGCTCTTGGGAGTATTACCTAATAGGCCCTTAGTGACCGGTATATTGGGATTTATCCCGCATGTCAAATGCTTTTAATGTGTTAATGATGTTCTATGGATACAAATACAATAGTACAAAAGCTTTGGCATTGTTAGGATGATAGTTACGAGATTTCATGCCTGGCGTTATGTTTGATGGGAATATGGCATACATTTGCAACAAACACATTTAGCAGGAAATAGTCATGCGGGTAATAAACGGACATGCATCCAAACTCCACCAACGATAGCATCGATGCACAAACGGCAAATAGCAGAGTCAAGTAGTTCCGTCGAGTGCTAACTACTAGAGTAAATAAATAGAGAGAGAGAGAGAGAGAGAGAGAGAGAGAGAGAGAGGAGAACAAGCCGAGATTGAGAGGCATCATCAATCAATGAGAGAGAGGAAGACGTTGGATGCGGTTGGACAAACAGCGGCAGCGTCGTATGTTTCATGGCGTGGTGTTTGACAGTTCAATAGCTAGCTGTAGGAGCAGGTTGTGGAGGATGAACAGGGAGAAGATGATCCTGGCGACGGCCTCCTTTGCTCTTGTGCTTGTTTTTGTGGCGAACTGGTCAGCTCATGCTGCAGAACCACCGCCACGGAGTCTGGCCTGGCCAGGCTGTCCAGACACGTGCGGCAATCTGACACACATTCTGTACCCTTTTGGAATTGGACCCCGCTGCTTCTTGGATCCTTGGTACGAGATCGATTGCTAGCAGACCGGTGGCATCTCTACTCCGATACTTAAGAATTTGGGCGTGATGGTGTTAAAGATCGGGCTACCTAAAAGTTCAACCACCCCAGGCCACATCAGGGTCAGCCAGCCAATATTGTATTCGAATCTTAATTGTACGACCAACCGGCAAAAAGATGCCCCCGTGGACTTAAGGAGCAGTAATGGAGTTTTTAGGTTCTCCCGGAATAGAAACTATTTCGTTGCTGGAGTTTGTGACAACCAGGCGTTGATGGCCACCGATTATGCCGCAGGGAATGTCGTAGGATGCAAGTCTTCCTGCTAGAGGAGATAGGATTCTCGGATTCAACCAGTGCGCTAATGGTACTAGTTGTTGCGTGACTTCGATCGTCAGTGATATCGTCAAATACAAAGTGGAGCACAAGACTTCGAGGGCAACGACTTAGTGCAGGGGCACAAGAATGCTTCAAGTGCCATAATTTGGCACAAATGGACCCTTAAGTGTCATAACTTATCAAATGTATTAAGTGCCACATTCGAAGAAAAACGGATTACTTAAAGTGCTACTCCGGCCAAAGTCGGCCAAAAGGCTGACACTGGCATTTTCTGGTGAAGCGAGCCCAAAACAATGCCGTTTTTGCGCGTGACCAAATAATGCAAAAACGGCGTTATTTTGGGCTGACGTAACAAAAAAATAATATAATTTAAATTTAGTTAAAATATTAAAATTAATTTTAAAATTAAATTTAGTTAAAATATTAAAAATAATAATTTTAAAAATTTAAAAATTTAAAAAAGAAAAAAAGGGGGGGCAGCCACCGCCACCATTGCCTCATCGCCGTCATCGACAACCGCGACGGAGGGGAGGGTCGGCTAGGGTCACTAGCCCTTGGCTGGGCGGCGACCACTGGCCGATCGGCGCGGGGCTCGCGAGCCCTCGCCCGGATTCGGTGAGGGTTGGTGGCCCGGCCGGGCGAGGGCCGCCGACCCTCCTTGGATGCAGGCGAGGGCCGCGACCCTCGTCCAGATCTGTGGCAGTGGCGGGGTCACGGCCCTTGCCCGGATCAAGTGAGGGTCGGCGGCCCTTGGCCCAGCTAAGCGGGGCTGCCAACTTTCGTCGAATCTAGTTGAGGGCTGCAACCCCAGATCGGGCGAGGGCAAGCCCTCGTCGCCGGTCGGTTGGGGTCGCCGGCCCTTGGCCAGGGTCGGCAACCTCGGCCGACCCTCCCCCCGTCGCCGACCCTTCCCGACAACGGTAGGGAGGTGGTGGTGGTGGCCCCTTTGCCCCCTTTTCTTTTATTTTTATTTATTATTTTAAAATTATTATTTTTAATATTTTAACTAAATTTAATTTAATTAATTTTTATATTATTTTTTTATCACGTCGGAGTCAAAATGATGCCGTTTTTGCATTATTTAGCTACGTCGGCTGCAAAATGGCGTCGTTTTGGGTTTTCGCCGAAAAAATGCCACGTCGCCTTTTGGCTGGATTGGCACTCAAGTGATCCATTTTGCTCCGATTTTGACACTTAAGTATACCTTTCGTAACTTACAGCACTTAAGTATTCCTTTCTGCCAAGTTATGACACTCCAGGGATCCGCGTGTCTAGCGCGGGGGATTCAAACTGCAGGTATGCCTTCCTGGTCGAGCAAGGATGGTTGCGTAAAGCTCATCTGAGACGTTAACCCTAGGATGTTTCGGTGATGCTCGAATGGGCAATTACCCAATATGAGGAACAACTACTGAGCAAACAAAACAGTAGTCTCGCCAATGGCAATTCCGGCTCCTACCATGAGGACGTTAGGCCCGGTTTGGCTATTCTACTATATTGTTCTTGCCATCAAGGTTACACAGGGAATTATTTTCTTCCCCATGGATGCCAAGGTGAGCTTAGAACATCCGCTTTTACTTTGCATCTTAGCCATATTCTTTATCCAAAATCAAGGAGGATGCTATGCAAGCTCGAAACCAATGAAAAGTCTGCCAATATAGTTGGGATAAATAAGTTGTACAGATCAGACAATGGATGCTCACAAATCGGTAATATAAGAGAATCCAACAGAGAATTTGACTGTTGAATGTTTAGTCATGTATCTGGAAACAATCTATTCTTTTTCCTTTTTTCCTTCATTAAGCCATCATTTAATATCCATCAGATGTCAATGAGTGCAACGAGGATCTGAACCCCTGCCGCTGAGGGAAGTGCGTGAATCGACTAGGATCATACAACTGCGTAGACCAAAGGGCCATCATCACTACGAGTACGTCACTGCCTGCTCTCTTTTTTTTCCTGCTCGCGGAACGTGACTGTGTACACACTAGGGGTGATTGGGTCCAGAGTGAGTAGGGTCTAGACTTGGACTTGTACCCGACCCTGTTATAACCGGTTCTCTTTTTTTGGACCTTGTACCCAATCCTGTTTGCATTAAACCTTATTCCCGACCCACCATATTTTTCCGGTTCGGGAACAGGGTTAACCCTGTTTATATTGGAACCTCTTTTACATAAAAATTGTTGTATCTTTATATTAACCTTAGAGAAGCAAGTCTGGATGAGTTGTCTGCTGAAACAAAAAGGCCGGACCAAGCACATCCTTCGACTGCTCAGACAAAACTCATTGGGAACATGTATAAAATTTGGACCCCCCTTGAAAAAACAACCAAGTATATAATTCAACCATCTCGCATCTTCATATCCCACAAGGTACATCGAGTTTCTAATATTCCAGTAATATACAAGCTAGCAACGAAGACTATATCACGCTTTATGGCATTGGAAGCTGATTCCATTTTCTTGTATAATGCAGAGTTACCCATTATCGATGCTGCATTTTTGAATTCCCAACACGTCTCATCCAGTTTGACAATGGTTCGTACTATAAGACCTTCGGGAACATCAGTAAGCTCGCAAATATCAGCAAATGGAGTGTCCTGCATGAGGAAGACCACGAAGCGATCAGCCATTCAAGAACATAGCAATAGGTAAAGCTCAGAGTATTTAGAAAATGAAACCTTTGCCCATTCGTAAACCACTTCGACCAGACCAAACTTTAGATTTTCTCGAGCAAATTCCTCAGGGTTTATCTGTAGGTTGCATAGCGCTTGGACCTCACCAAGTCTTATTGCTGTTTCATATATTCTGTATAAGAGTACATGTTCAATGAGAATGCATATGATGTTATGGATACAGCAAGGCAAAAGCGCTAGAAGCTTATTGAAGCAAGTAATTCAATGGCCATTGCTTTTTTGCTTTTCACATGGCATTCAGTATTTGACAAGTTAGGACACAGGGAATGAGAATTTCACAAGTTACACCTATCTATTATGATAGCTTATAGGCACAGGTCATAAGGGAAGATTCTCCTGCAGGTCACTAGGAAGAGATCAGAAAAAAAATGGTGTAATCTACATCGCATAGATAATTTTCCTTAAAGATACAAAAAGGACAGTACAACACAAACAAAGACAAGCATGGAAAAATAGGTGAAACCAAGTTGTAACATAATTAGAGATCCCCAAGAACCTAAATACCAAGTAATCTCATATGCTGCACCAAGTTCTGTAGACGGATTTAAAATCAAAGACCATTTGTGTGAGGTTTAAGTAAGCCTAAGCATACATGTCCCCTGGCTCCCTATCTGTACAGCCCCTTGACAGAGGCACACCAAATGACAGGTGCAACACACTGCTGGCAGCTGGTTCAATCAAAGACTGATATGAAAGCTTTTCATTATTGGTCCTAAGCAAACAAGGATGGAAAAATTAAAAGGAAAAGGCTGGAGGAAAGAGTAACCTTTGCTTAGCCTGAAGTAGCTTGGGGGTGAGAGAAGATTAAAGCCTTTGCCTTCAACAAGCAAATGCAAGAGTGCAACGGAAAAGTTTGGTCTTACTTTGTCTAAAAGGTAACATGTCAAAGCAGGATGTCTATTCTGAGTTGCACCAAATAGCACCAATTAAAGAAAAATTCCAGAAATCAAATGCAAGCTCTTGATGAATAAATAATGTTTGTCAGGAATGTTTTTCGTTTGACATAGATGAGGATGACATACCACGCCTTTCAATACAATGTCCGTTTCAGTATTACTGTTCTGGTATACAACTCCAGGGCAATCAATCAAGAAAATCCGTTTTGTGAGTGTTATATATTGCCAAACTTTTGTCTCCCCCGGGATTGGACCAACCTTGCAAACCTATAAATGGAAGAGACAGACAAATAAGTGACAAACTAGCTCGTAAATCCAGAAGTTACTTGTTGTGAGCACTGCAAACAACAGACTAAATTAGAATGGACAAAGTGGAGTAGAATTTGACAAGCATTATTCTGCACACTAGCAAAATGAACTTTAATATAGAATTCTCTTGCAATCAACATACTCTCTGCTATTCATCTAAAGACAGGAGTAATAACAGGTGATAAGCTAGCAAAAGAACGAAGAACTTACATTCTTTGTCCTCAATGTGTTGATCACTGACGATTTTCCCACATTTGGATAGCCCACAAATCCCACGGATATTGCCTACTTGTCACTTTTCAGGTGAGCGAATTGTCTCAATACTGAGAGGAGCGAACCCTGAAAGGCAACGATTGCCATTACTCAGCATGAAAACAAAGAGTTTACAGTAATACATTACTAACCACAACTTAAAAACGAGAGAGTAACGGTTTCAAAAGCCAAGAAAAGAAAAGAAAAGGCAAAGGCTAATCAATGAAGCTAGTAATTTCTAATTACCAAACATCAATCCCATCCCCCAAAAACACAAAAAGAAAAAAGAAAAAGAGTTTTTGCCATATACCTTGCCAAATGAACGCAGATGAGGAAGCAGCGCGACGGGGAGCTGGATTTGGTGGCGGAGCTTGGGAGGGGAGCTTGGAGCAAGGCTTGCGAGCAGCCAGGAACCGGGTTGACAGAGGCGGCGTTGCGATTTCAGGGGGGGGGGGGCACGGGCAAGGAGCTGTTTATGCCTTTTTGGACGTCGATAGGACTCCTCACACAAAAGCATTTTCCTCCTTCGTAAATTTATAACTATTGACATTGTAAAAGACATTAAAAATCTAAATTATTAAAGAAAAATGTAAAATTACTTGAACTCCTTACTAAAGAGCTATTTAATGTTGTTGACGCTATTTATTTTAAATTTTTTTCTATATAAAAAATTATAAACCAAGGACTGACTCAGTCTCCCTAGGAACTGGACTAGGACCGGCAGGGTTGGACTGGTCTAAGGTCGATCCAGGGTTGACCCTAAACTAATGCTCACCCCTAACTTCATCAATAGAATGGAGAAGAATCATTTGTTCGATGTTCTTGACAAGGAGGTATTAAACCATAGTGAGAAAGAAGAAATTATTGTGGTGTCTAACTTGGCGAAAAGATGCTTAAACCTTAAAGGAAGGTGTAGGCCCACAATGAAGGAAGTGGCAATGGAATTAGAGCAAAATGACGAAGAGATCAACCACATTGGAACTGGATCTATCTATCCTATGGGTACAGTCTCCACATTGACTCGATGGGAAGCAGATGTGGAGCTGACTTTATTAGAGGACGATCGGTCGCTCTTCAACAATTTGCCGAGATGAAGATGAATTTCGTTGTTTTGTGCCCAGTTTTCTATAATGTGAAGAATCTCTCTATTTGCCCTTTATAAGTGAGTTACAGAATAGTGTTGGTGGCCCTTATATTATCTCCTTCTCTTCTTGATTTCTCTTTAGTCTGCTTTAGCTGTTCACTGCGGTTTACAATCTATGAATCCTAATGCACAATGTCCATTTGCTATTCCTTTCCCGTTTGCAATCATTGTCTCAACAAGTGGTCCAAGATCAAATGCAGATTTGAGCTCTCGTTCTTGGCGAGTGTGGGCTTGGACGTCCTTAAGATCACTCTGGCGACTAATCGTGAAGACCAAGGCGTTGTTCGTGTCCAATCTCTGATCATATATGTGAACTGCAACGGCAATGGAAATACCAATGCTTCTAGGGAAAATTGTCCAAAAGTCCTTAATCTATTATATAGCAACTAATTTAGTGCTAAACCTTTCAATTTTATTAAATTTGTCCTAAACATTTTAACAAATTGACAATTCAGTCCTACAATCCAAAACATTTTAATGATTTGTTAATTTAATCCTAAATCTTTTTAATAATTTGCCAATTTAGTTCTTCTAGCCAAATTTGACCGAAAATCACTGATGCGGTGGTTTGATTAGCATTAGCTATCCTACATGATATGGACGGTGTTGACATGGAATTTTTTTATATATATTTTTAATTTTTCTAAAAATTTTATAATTTTTCTTTTCTTTTCCTTTCCTTCTTCCTTTGACTAGTCATCGAGCCCTAGTAGCCAACCGCTGGGCAAGGCTTGACCTTAGTGTTGTTGAGCAAGGCTCACCCTCGCTAGGTTAATATGTTCACATGAACATCAAGCTTAATATGTTCGATCTTTCCCTAGCTTTGCGAAAAGACTTTTCATTATTGCTACTCTCATCAATGATAGCAGTTGATTTCTTAACTTGAAGTACTAAATCAAAATCTAAGGCACCTAATTGAAATGGACTTGTTCACTTGAATAAGAGAAATTGATTTCATTCAATAAAGGAACATACAAAGCATGCTTATGAAGAGAAACATATGCAAATACTGCAAATATGCAAGAAAACACTCATACATCAATGTTTTGACAATATCACACAATCATAGTCAAATTAAATGATACGTGTAAATCATAGTTCTCCTTTGGGTGATTCTATGATATACAAACTTACATTAAATCATAATGATGCTAATAACTTTTATTTGGTAATTATAAGTATATCTCGTTAAATTTATTTACTACCTTTGGATATTAAAACAAACCTAACAACACATTAATTACCAACTATAATAATTATGAATTATAAGAAATTAACTAACCTTTGGGTGAATCCCTAAGTTCTTATAGTAAATGAGTTTCAATATACCCATGACACCGATAAGGATATGTAACATATCAATTTCAATCATAGCATCAATTAGACACGGGTAATTGAACAAAACAATATACAATATCAAAAATTCAAAAGACCAAGTTCCAACCACTTTGGTGACTAACAAACCATTCATAATTGAATTTTTAACATTATAAAACACAAACATTCTCCAAATTGACTTACCAAAAAAAAAAAAAAATCTCCAAATTGCATGCAAGGATAATACCGTAATTAACGTGTAAGGGCAAAAGCTGTAAAACAGAATACCAAAGGGGTAAAAACATAAGTTTATCAACAAGGGCCAAAATGATAAGTCAATGCGGCTAGGGTACAATCGTAAATAATCGAAGAAGAGGGGGTAGAATCGTAAAATAAATAGCTAACGGGCAGAACTTTAAGCGCACATGGGGCATGTGGATTCCACACACTTGATCGTTAGCGCACGTGGATCCATGCGCCTTCTTCCCCTTTGTGCCAGTTCGCCAATTTTTTCCCTTTTTTCACTTCGTTTCCTCACACCTTCCACCGTTTAGGTTTCTCGTGAAATCATTTCAATAATTGGTGAATAACAAGAAAAAGACCAACCTCATTCAACAAATCTTTATTCAAAAACCATACATTTTTAATAATCATGAGATCCAAAACTATGCTTCGATACCAGTTATTAGAAATAATGTAATTCTTTTTGTGAAAATTTGAGAAAATAGGGATCTTCGATATTCATGATTTTTTTATGATAAGAGAGATGAATGCATGTCATTACCCACAGCAATATCATTGAAAATAATTGTTGTAGAAATTGAAGAGATGAAAAAATTTGATTTCTCTCCCTTGATTCACTTTTCTTAATGTATTTTATCCGATAGATGATAGAATACAACCTTTGTTGTCTTAAGTACAGATAGGAGTCTATACTAATTATTAATAAGGGCCTTTTATCAAAGTAAATTTTTATAAGAACTATAACTTCCTCATAAAAATTGTACATTTTCATGAGAGTTGTAACTTTTCATAGCCAATATTTCTTTTATAGCATTTAAAAAATTATTAAACCATTAATTAATAATATCATGTGGGCTACAATAACTCTTACAACATGAACCTATCTAGCGCTTGTTATGCCAAATGAAGGAGAAGGAGAGGAGGGCGATCAGACTCGGAAAAATCACTCAAAAGAAAGTCGCTAGGATCTCTAAGCACTTCTTAGGGTCTTAAAGTTCGGTACTTTAGGTCGTTTCCCTTCATGTACGCAGGTCAGTTGGCTAGCGTAAAGTTACATGGTTTTTTTTTTTTTTTTTTTGTCGGTCATACTTTATTCCTAATCTAATTTTCATTCTTAGACTTTTACCCTATCCACTTGCAGAGCGTGAGAGTCGAAATCCACACTTGAAATTATATTATTTCCACACCAACCTCCTAAGAAGGTGAGAATTCAAACCCCCACCTCTCCCTTCCATCTTAGAAGGGTGGTCACTGGAGTAAACCTCGGTGGTTAAAGTTACTAGGTTTACATTGACAAAAAAAAAAAAATAGCCAATTCTTCGGAACTGATAAATAGTAAAATTTGATTGGTTTATTGAGTTTGATTAAGAAAGATGACTCAAAGGACATGTGAAGAAGGGGCTTTCGAATTATTTTATTGAGTGAATCATCCTTTCTATTTTCTCTCTTCAAAAGCAAGAAGGC
Organism: Eucalyptus globulus; assembly: GCA_014182545.1. Lineage (NCBI taxonomy): Eukaryota > Viridiplantae > Streptophyta > Magnoliopsida > Myrtales > Myrtaceae > Eucalyptus > Eucalyptus globulus. Next base: position 42,591,851 of record CM024721.1, read on the forward strand.
ACTTTTTCAAATTGGTGGAAGCAAATTCGTTGACGATGAAGGTGAAATTGGTCATGTAAATCCTAGAGTGAAGAAAAACTCTCTGAATATTATGTGCTAGGTTCCTAAAGCATTTGCAATTGACTTTTTCTTTACACAGGTACGGCCACGGGTCTTGGAGCCACAGTATTACTTTTGCTTTTTTGGTGGTTGTACAAGTTCGTTAAAAGAAGGCGTGCGGCAAAGCTCAAGCAAAAGTTCTTCCAACATAATGGTGGACTTATATTGCAACAACGCCTATCTTCTATTGAAGACAATCACAAGGCAAAAGGTAAATTATTCGCCTCAACAGAGTTAGACATAGCTACGGACCATTTTAACAAGAGCCGAATACGAGGTCAAGGTGGTCAAGGAACGGTTTACAAGGGAATGTTAATAGATGGAACGATCATTGCAATCAAGAAATCTAAAGTTGTCAATGTAAGACAACTCGAACGGTTCATCAATGAGGTCATTATTCTCTCTGAAATCAATCATAGAAATGTGGTTAGACTGTTGGGATTCTGCCTAGAGTGTGAAGTTCCTCTTCTAGTATATGAATTTGTCCCTAATGGAACCCTCTGCCAATATCTTCATGATCCATGTAGAGGATTTCCTATATCATGGGAGACACGGTTAAGAATTGCTAATGAAATTGCCGGGGCTCTTTCGTATTTGCACTTTGCTGCGGCCATCCCGATTTATCATCGAGATATCAAGTCATCAAATATACTCTTAGATGAAAGCTATAGAGCCAAAGTGGCGGATTTTGGAACTTCCAGATCCATTACCATCGACCAAACTCACGTGACCACAAAGGTGCATGGAACTATTGGATACTTGGACCCAGAATTCTTCCGAACAAGTCAATTTACGGATAAGAGTGATGTCTATAGCTTTGGGGTTGTTCTTGTTGAGCTACTAACTAGAGAAAAACCAATTTGTGAACTGAGGGCGGAAGAAGGAAGAAGTCTAGCCACATACTTCATCCGTTTGATGGAAGAGAACTGTTTGTTCGATATTCTTGATAAGGAAGTATTAGATCATGGGGAGAAAGAAGAAATTAATGCTGTGTCTAACTTGGCAAAAAGATGCTTAAACCTTAAGGGAAGGTATAGGCCCACAATGAAGGAAGTGGCGATGGAATTGGAGCGAGTACGATCCCTCTGAAATCCTGTGGTCGTCTGGCAAAATGATGAAGAGATCGACCACATAAGAGCTAGATCTATCTATCCTTTAAGCACGGTCTCCACATTGATGCGATCAGAAGCAAATGTGGAGCTAACTTTGCTGGAGGACGATCAATCGCTCTTTTATGATCTGCCAAGATGAAGATGCATTTTGTTGTTTATGTCCAATTTTTTGTGATGTTTCTCTTTACTTGCCCTTTATATGTGAGTTACGGAATAATGATGTACTCTCTATGTGTCTTGCATCATTGGAGATTATAATATCTCTTCCTGATTTCTTGTTTGTTTGCTTTAGCTTTTCAATGGGGTTTATTATGTAAGTATGAACTCTTTACCATCTCTTCACTACCCCTTAAACTCATACTAATGACTCTCGTCTTGTCGAGCTCCTCTTTCTACCCTCTCGGTAGTTTGCCCTAACCCCTTTTTTCGCGTTTTTCTTCCCCCGCAAGTTTTCGCTTCTTCTTTACTCTACTTTTCTGGTTTGCCTTCCCCTCTTCGGTTTCTTCCGTCCGTGGTTTCTCTGATGGCTTCACAAACGACTTCCTTCTCTCGACCTCAACTTCCTTCGCTTCACCGTAGCTTCAGACTTCATCAAGTTCCAGGTTGAAGTGCGGCTCTCTTCCGCGCTTTCCTTTCCCCTGGGTTCCGGTTTTTTTCGCCCCCTCTTCCTTCTTCGGACCTCACCTCAACCTCTGCTCTGTGCTACGTCCCCGCCTTTTTTCTTGTCCCTTCACCCCTGTTTCTCTACGTGCTGGATTTTTCCCTTTGTCGCCTCTTTCCCCTTTTTCCATGGGAGGAAGTATCTTGGAGGAGGAGTCACGAATAGCTGCCCTCTGCAACAAATTGGGTAGACTCTGTGTTGACCATAAAATGGAAGTTTGGGAAGGCCCGCCACCGCTGGAACAAATCGAAGAATGCAAGCTTATTTTAGTTGGTAATCTCCTTTCAAACTCATCTGTAAATTTCCCGGCTCTTCAATCCACTCTGAAATGCTCATGGAGAACAGAACAAGCAAATTTTTCACAACGTGATACAGGCCTATATGTTGTAAGGTTTAATTCGGTAGAGGAGAAAAATTGCATCCTTGATGGAGGTCCCTGGTCGTTCTTAGGTCATCTTGTCATCCTAAAACATTGGCTTCCTAACACGCCGTTGCATTGCTATGATTTCTCTAAATGTGAATTTTGGGTCCACATTCTCAGTCTGCCTCTCGAATGGTGTTCAGAACAGATGCTGGACAAAGCGGTTCGGCATGTGGGACGAGTGATTGAAACCAGAGTAGACACTAGGGAGGCTCCTAATTTCAGAGCAGGAAGAGCTAGGGTCGAACTTACCCTCAGTCAGCCTTTGAAAACAGGGCACTTACTCCATATTAATAGCAAGACTTTCTGGCTTGATTTTAGGTACGAGTGCCTCCCTCATTTCTGCTACTCTTGTGGTAGGTTAGGCCACTTTGCCGTGAGTTGTCCAGAAACTCCCCTCACTGCTACAGAACTAAAAGGTAAGGAATCAACGGCTTTTGGTCAATGGTTGCGATCAGAAGTTAGAGAATACAGCCCTTACTGGCATACCTTTTATGGCGATCTTGTTAGCCTTACGGAGATGGATGATGTTATACCTGAAACACCTCATTCTTTAGTAACCAAGACCCTTGCGCTCCCCACTTCTGAAGTGCTTCTCTCACCCTCTAGGCTTAATGACCAGCATGTTGGAGCATCCTCTACTCGTCAATAAAAAACTGCCCTGTTTCCCTCGAGTGGTACAATCCCTGCATCATCAACTCAGCCAAGTGTTATGTAAGACCTCCACATGTCTGAGAAGGTGCAGCCACAACAATCTGGACAAATTGTTGTCATACCTCAGCCAGCACAAAGAAGGGATCACTATATGCAGGGGCCAAAGTTGAAAGGCACCTCAGATCAGCAGGGTCATCTTCAGGTTGAAGCTGCCCTGCTAAAAATGAAGTCCCCTATTTCAGCAGTACCTACTGCACTCAATGTTCCAGCAGCAGATTCATTAACACCAGTCAAGTTAAAGAGTCCTCACAAGCTTACCAGAGGCAGCCCTCAGAAAAAAGCAAAGAGGTTCTCGCCTTATGAATTGCTGGCTCCTAGATTACCTGTTTTGGATGACAACCAACTAATGGACACCCCTATCCTTGAAGTCGAAGGGGTTGACAATTGGGCGATGGTGGCTTGCCCTAAAAAGCCACCAAGGGATAGATGAAGTTTGTAAGTTGGAACTATCAGGGGCTGGGCAACCCCCTAACAGTTCAAGCTCTTAAGGACCTCATGGTCCATGATCGGCCCGACCTTTTGTTTTTGATGGAATCTAAAAATCAGGACTCCTTTTTATCTAGAGTACAAAGGAGATTGCATTACTAGCATAGCTTTTTGGTGTCCCATGTCGGTCTAGCTAGTGGTTTGGCTGTCTTTTGGAATGACCCTCTCTCTGTTAGTGTGGAAGACTCCTCAGCCCACTATATTGACTTGATCAGCTCTGGTCCCCATGATGGAAGCCCAATGCACCTCACTTGCATCCACGCCCCTACATCCTTCTAGCAGAGGCAGCAGTTATGGACAGTTTTCAAGCATATCAGCAGAGTTATTACAATGCCTTGAGTATGCATCGGAGACTTCAATGAAATACTAAACCACTGGGAAAAAGTAGGTAAACGTTTCGCTCCTTCTTATCGATTGCACTCTTTCAGGGACTTCTTAAACGATTGCTCACTCATGGAAGTAGAATCTAAAGGCTGTGCCTATACATGGGTGAACAATAAGGACGGCGACGAATTGGTTAAGGAAAAACTTGACAGGGTATTATGCAATATGGACTAGAGGTTAACATACCTAGCAGCTGAAGTGTTCGCCCTACCTGACATTGGCTCTGACCATAGTTCGCTGATTTTATCGCTTGTGCCTCCTGCTACAAAATGCAAACAGACTTTCACCTTTGAAGCCTTCTGGCTTCATCATCCTGAATGTCGTCAGATCATTGCTGATGCCTGGTCCTCTCTTTCTCTAGGACCTGTCTCCATCTCCTAGAAAAATCCAGGCTGCTACCACAGTGCTCCTACAGTGGAGTAAAGACAAGTTCAGCAATGGCTATCACCGGATAAGCTTACTAAAGCAACAGCTTCAAGATCAATCTAAACAACCATCTTGCAACCATGACAACCAACAGATTAAAAATCTGAAAGCTGAAATTCAACAAATTTGGCAACAAGAGGAGCATTACTGAGCTATGCGTTCACGAGTTAATTGGCTGCGTTGGGGAGACAAAAATACCAGGTTTTTTCATGCGACTACAATACAAAGACGCCAAAGAAATCGCATAAGTATGCTGCAAGACGCAAACAATCTTTGGATTCGTGATCCTACTCAACTTAAGCACATGACTAAGGACTTCTTTTGCAGCTTATATACTTTAGTTGGAGCTCGTGACTTCAATTCTATCCTTACTCAGTGCAGCTCAGCAGTTACAGTGGAAATGAATCAGTATTTAACAGCAGAGGTAACTAGAGAGGAAATCAAGATTGCTGCTTTTCAATTAGGTGCCACAAAAGCCCCCGGTCCTGATGGCTTTAATTGCCTATTCTATCACCGGCACTGGATATAGTGGAAGCTGATATTTTTACCTCAGTGCAAGCTTTCTTCACATCTGGTAGGATGCCACCAGCCCTGAATAGAACCATCATCATTCTGATTACTAAGGTTCAACAAGTAGAGAGCTTAGACCAGTTTTGGCCAATCAATTTGTGCAACTTTATATACAAAATTATATCCAAAATTCTAGCTAATTGGCTCAAAAAATGGCTTCCTGACCTTATCTCACATGAACAAAATGCTTTTATTGAGGGCAGACAAACTCAAGACAATATATTGATTGTTCAAGAGTTTATACATCAGTTCAGAATCAGGCAGAGAAAGAAGAATTTCCAAGGAATCCTAAAGTTGGACATGAAAAAAAGCATATGATCGGGTCGAATGGGATTTTTTGGAGCGTATTTTCACAAGTTAGGATTTGATTCTAGATGGATACAATGGATAATGCAGTGTATCACCACAGTATCCATTAACATTAAGTTAAATGGTGAAACTCTTCCCTACTTTCAGCCTTCAAAGGGCCTACACCAAGGTGACCCCCTTTCTCCTTATCTCTTCATATTACTAGCTAACCTTCTATCTAGGCTTATCACACAAGCAGTAGATATGGGCAATCTGAAAGGGATAAGGCTTAATAGGTGGTGTCCCACTTTGTCTCACCTTCTCTTTGCCGACGATGCAATCTTTTTTCTAGATGGTAAGCTTCTTGAATGTCAAAACCTATCGAATATTCTGCAACAATATTGCCTAGCCACGGGCCAAGCTATAAATATGAATAAATATGGTATTTTTCTCAGTAAAAATTGCCCGATGAGTTTGCACGAGAATCTGGCCACAGAATTGAGAGTCCCTTTGCTATAGAAATCTGGGAAGTATTTGGGGCTACCGTCTAACTGGGGTGCCTCTAAAAAGATATGTTTTCTTGGATTATGGCTCAAGTCAATTCTAAATTAGCAGGCTGGAAAGAGAACCTTATCTCTAAAGGTGGCAAAGAAATTCTGCTTAAATCAGTGGTGCAAGCCCTCCCTCAGTATGCTATGTCCATTTTTAAGCTCCTTATCTCTATTTACAAATCTATTGAGCAAAGAATAGCTAGCTTTTGGTGGCAGACTAGCAAAACCAAATCAGGTATCCATTAGAAAAGCTGGGATTTGCTAAAAGAATGTAAAGACAGAGGTGGGATGGGATTCAGAGACTTAATGGCTTTTAACAGGGCTCTTCTTGGCAAACAAGCGTGGCGTCTTTCCCCAAATTCGTCTTCCCTATGGAGTTCAATTTTTAAGGGCTTATATTACCATTCCAGTAACTTCTGGCATGCTGACCATGGCTCGCGACCCTCTTAGGGTTGGCAAAGCCTTCTGCTAGGAAGGGATTCCATCAAAGAGAACATGCATTGGTCGGTAGGTAATGGCCAAACTATTAAAGTCAGACAAGATAAGTGGCTGAGGAAAGGAGTCATTGGTGGCCCAGCACCTAGAAATGAACCTGATAAAGTGGCTGGCTTTATTTCTTCAAACCAGCTCACTTGGGACATCCCTAAACTCAAGCAAAGCTTCGATGACCAGACTGTTAATGAAATTTCATCAATTAAGCTACGAACGGAGCCTATCCCAAACCAAATTCTATGGAATGACACACATACAGGTACATATTCAGTTAAAAGTGGCTACCATCATATTCAACAGTCAAATCACTTTATCAGAAATACTCGACCCTCATCATCCTATACCACACCACGGCGCCTTTGGCAACAGATTTGGAAAATTCAGACGGCACCCAAAATCCGAATATTCCTATGGTCTATTTGTCACAATGTGCTTCTAACTAAGGAAAATCTTCACAGGCGACATATCACAGATGATCCAACATGCCCTGTTTGCTCGTCTCAAGTCCTAGAAACTCTGGAACATCTACTACTGCTCTGCCCTAGATCACAACAGGTTTGGTCCCATCCTCACATACATATTACGGTCTCAAAGCATTTTGCACTCATCGAATGGATGCATGGTTGGACTCGATCTAATTGGGCATAGATCTCATTTACCTGGTTTAGAAGTCATTGCTTCCCTCCTCTGGCAGCTTTGGAAGGCCCGCAACCTATTTATCTTCCAGCGACAGTTCTCCAGCCCTCAACGGATCGTTGATTCGGCTCTCACTTTAGCTCGGTTGTATCTCTCTTGCTTTAAGTTAAATCCGGCTTCATCAATGGCCTCTCCGAATCCTCTCAGCGGATGGATCCCCCCTGAACCTGGCTCCATTAAAGTGAATCTGGATGGAGCCCTCCTTGATGCCTCTGAAGCAGGGTCGATTGCATGCTTGTGTCGTGATCATAACGGCACCTTGCTCGACGACTATGCCCAGAATGTTCAGGCCTCCTCACCCCTTCAAACAGAAACCCTAGCCTTATTATCCACCCTCCAATTTCTGTTGCAACAAGGTTTTGGAAATACTCACCTGATCCTTGAATCGGATTGTCTGGAGTTGGTGGAAACTGTAAATCATCGCAGGCGGCCATCACAGGTTTGTCAAACTTCACTCGAGCACGCCTCAACCCTTCTTTGTGAGTGCCCTAATTTTCTTCTCCAGCACTGTCGCTGTGAAGCTAATTTGGCTGCTGACTGGGTCGCCAAGGCCCAAGGTCGAGGGTCTCTGCTTCCGAATTGGGCTCTTGATCCACCCATTTCTCTCTTCAATTTGCTTTGTACCGATGCCCTCTTTAAGGGTTGTAACCTAGTTTGCTCTTAAATGTCATGCTTATGTTTCGACAAAAAAAAAAGTATGAACTCTTTACGTCTATTACAATCATAAAAATTCTCGATGGTTTCTATAAATTGGAATATTTATTTTTAAATTTTATGTAAAAAAAAAAAAATCTTGAACTATGATGATTTCTATATGTTGTTAATTGTTTTGTTTTATATGTTTTTCGTATTTTAAACATTCTTTTTACTTAGAAGTCGCCACTAGAGAGGCGGCACAAACTTGACACAAATGGAGCAAATCATGAGTTTTTAAAGTTCGTGTAGCTAGTGCCAAAGGAACATTAGGGGATGATAGTTGAAACGGGGTGGTTAAATTCTCCAAATTAGTGCGACGGGTCACGGTCCTTGATTCTCTCATACTCGTCATGCTTGTGAGTGGAACTTGGGTTATCAAGTGAAAGATAAGTGATGCAGAGAAGATAAATACAATTGGTTTGTAGGAGTGAAGTCAAGACAATTGGTATTAAGAGTTCTAAAATAGAAAGATAATATTACTTTGGAGCTCTCAAGGTGGGGTTAACCTCCCATACACAAACTGGTTAGGAGTTTATGCTGCACTCTAATCAGGCTATAGCAAGCCAAAACTAGTCATCAAGCCTAAAGTAATATGTTGTCTCGTTCGATAGACTAGAACACTTGTGCTAAACTGGGCATGGTACGACCTCATAAAGGAAGGTATTCACCTTATTGTTCTCTTGGACAGCTATTGAATAATGGCTAGTCTAGCAACTTCTGCTCGCTTGGTGTTACACAAGTTGTTCAACAGTCAAAGAACTATCAACCCATGACAAAAGGACATTACTGGTTATCGTCAAGACTTCAGCTAGAAGTGAGAGATTTGACCTTCTTAGTTAATAGTGGTGAATGATTGCTCTCATGTATCATGAAACTTCTTTAAAATGGAATCATTATATTAGGATGTGTATGATAACTATTCTATTTCTCTGTTTTTTTTTTTATTTCTTTTTGAGAACAAGTTTAAAATACATATTGGTTTGGTGAGGCAATTTCGTTTTTCTATTTTGAGACAAAATTTTAACTCAAAAATATGTTTGAATAAAAATGAAAATAAAATTTTCTACTTTTTTTTTTTTATCTTTGGAATAGAAATGAGAAATAAAATCATTTCTCATCTCTCGCCCTTGTTGCCAACTAGCCGCCGTCAACCGCTGTCACCCATCCACCGTCCACAACTGCCGATTGCTCGTGTCCACCGCCTGCTGCTCAAGATGAAGATATTTAAGAAAGTCTAGCAAATGAATTTCTGTTTTAGAAATATAAATTTTATGTCCTTATCAAATGCTTATTTTTTCTTAGAAATTTGTCTAAGGAATAGAAATAAAACAAAAGATAGAGTTTGGGAATATAATGGATTATCATTCGTGCCCTAGTTACTACCTTGCATAATGAGAAGAGCATCAAAAGATTACATTCACTATTGCATTAATGCAAGGAGTTGATAAAGCCGATGGAGGATTGCAGGTCATCAGGAAATTGTTGTTCTTATCATGTGTTAGAAATATTGCACAGGATGTCCTAAATTTTGTATATGAAATGTAACCAAGTTCCAAATCTTTTATTGATTCAATTAAGTCTTGAGTTTTCTTTAAAAAAGTGCAATCAAATCCTTCAATGAACAATACTTAAAATTGCATGCACATCGCTCAAAAAGTCCTTACATGATATTCTTAAATTGTATTTCTCACCGTATTATTATACCCAATGGCATTTTCCAATAAAAGTTGAGGACTTATAAACATCTAGGATAAATGTACCCTCATATATACTTTTTTTTCTTATAAATTTTTATGACTTCAAAATAAGAGCTAGCCATGTCATTTCCATTTGAGTCAATATCATGAAAAATCATAATTCATACACATGTGATAAATTTATCCCAAATTAATTTTTTGATTATCAAAAACCTTAAATTGATATACTTATGATAAATATCTTAAATGATCAATTTTTTTTTTTTTGTGAAAAAACCTTAAATCGATATACTTGTAATAAATTTACCGGCCAAATGAATTCTTTTGATAGTCAAAAACGGTGAGGGCAGGGACAAAAATCCGGCGATATATTTGTGACAAATATACCATTCATTAAATTGGAATAATTCCACAAAAATCATAAAACTAATACAACGGTTTGAAAAGTTTATGATTTTTGACAAATAGAAAGTAAATTCCCAAAATAATGCATTACTTAACTGTCACCTATTATCTAACTCAATAATTTCATAATTAAATTTTTTGAAAAATAATATAAAGTAAATTTGTTATAAAATGTACTGGGTTTAGATAAATTTATAAAAAATATAACAGTTTGAGGTTTTTGGTAAAAAAAATTAATTTAGAATCACATATTTATTAATTTAGAGTTTTTCGTGACTGTTTTTATTATGAACTAAAAACTTTTCTCTAATGGAATCCTCTATTTAACCGGAAAAGAAAAAAAAAAGGAAAAAATAAAAAAAAAAAAATGAGGAAGAAGAAGAAAATAGCGAGAAGGAGAACCCCGGCCGGACCGAGCTAAAACCCTAGTCGCCACCGCGCCTCTGCGAAAATGAACTGAAAGAGGAAGAAGAAGAAGAAGAAGAAGAAGCAAACCAGATGGCGGCAATGGCGAGCCGGCGCTGCCTCCAAGCCCTGACCCGCCGCGCCGCGTCTCTCTCCTCGTCGCTCCGCTGCCTCAAGACCCCGCCGCCGCCGCCCCTCTCCGCTCCGCCCCCTCCCGAATCGCTCTTCCAAGCCCGGCGGGCGTCGGCCGGCCTCGAGACGAGCCGGTGCCCTCCGTGGCAGCCGCGGGCGCGTCTCTTCTGCTCCAACAGGAGGAGCGACGACGAGGACGAGGACGACGAGGACGACGACGAGGGGGACGAGGATGAGGAGGAGGAGTCGGACGGCGAGGGAGGGGAGGTCATGGAGGAGAGCGACTGCGAGACCGGGAAGGCCTCGTCGCGGTCCAAGTGGGACTACACGCCCGAGGAGAGGGAGGCCGAGGCCGCCGCGATTGGGTACACGGTGCTCGGCCCCCTGCAGAGGTCGGAGCGGGTCTTCACGCCTTACGAGCCGGTTTTCGCCGTCGTTCAGGTTCGGTGGTCCGGGGTGGTGTTCTGTTCGTTTGTGTTTTTTGGGGTTTGGTTGTATTCATGTGTTTAGCTGCTAGGCGTGTGGTGTGTAGATTGGATCGCACCAGTTCAAGGTGAGCAATGGGGACTGCATTTTCACGGAGCGGCTCAAGTTCTGCGACATCAATGAGAAGGTACATTGCAAGCTGATGAATGTTGCTCGCGAATCTTGATGTGGGTACTTTTGATAAGTCATTCTGCTAGTAATCTGCTAGGTTGCTGTCTGATCTTGGTTACTTTTTTAAGTAACTTGTGACTACTGTGATGTTGCTTGAAGCACTAGATCCTTTTGAATTTGTGTTTACCAATCTCTGTTGGAGTTCAAATTGATAATGAATCAAGTCTAAATTCAGCTTTTGAGCGGTACTGATGTTTGAGGCGGGAATGAAATTGTATTGAAAGAAGAATTTTCTTGAATTGATATACAAAGTTCGACTTTTTCAGAATGCAGTAACCACCACCGAGAGAATACGGAAAAGACAGTTTTTTTTGTTCTTTATCATTTAGTACTCAGCTTGTACCTAGCCTTCAATTTTCTTGATGTAGCGTAGTAGTTTCTTTTGGTTTTGGGGCATTTTCTTCTGCTCATTTGGCCTCAAAATACACGGCGACAGCTCATTATTTTACTTATAATAAAACAAAATGCAAATTGTTATGCTTTGGATTGATCCATAAAACCATCAACCATCTCATTGGAGTTCACCTTCTGTTCAATCTAGTAGCCTTTTTGATCTTCCAATGACAGGGTGTGTATATATTTCCATTCCTTCTAGTTCCATACCCATTCTCCTACAAGTGCATTATTCACCTAAGTAAATGAGGCAAACTGTCTGCACTTTCTTTTTTGCATTAATGGAAGCTTCTATTCATGATTGTATTGTTCTTCCTCAAAATTTTGGATGTGCCGAATTATTATCTGTCCCTTTTGGATGATGGTTTGGACTTGTGCTTCTTTTTTATCTTTTCTTTCCTTCTGAATGTGTGTTAAACTTGTCAACAACCCCTGGAAATCATCCTAGAGCAATTGGCTTTAACATGACTTGTGCTGTCTTTTCTTGTGGTTTACTATTTGCCTGCCCATAAATTAATCTACAAGCAAAATATTCTACATCTAGGTTGCCTAATTTTCTCTTTTTGTTGTCCTTTGTCCAATAGAATTGCATAGTCAATGCTTAGAACTCTTTATGTGGTGCAGTTAATTTTGAACAAAGTTCTGCTGGTCGGCTCACAGACTCAGACAATTGTTGGCAGACCGACAGTTCCAGATGCAGCTGTACATGCAGTCGTTGAGGAGCATGTGAGTTTTGCATTATCATCACCCACTTTCACACTACACCGAGAGAGAGTTCATCCTGTGCTTATTTGGAGTACTTATCTGATTTGCATTTTGTCTAGAAGTTCTTGATTGGTATAAGAAATTATCAGACTCATACAACATGACCATCTAATTGTGGGATGAAAGAAACTTCCTTTTATACAGAATCTTTTACTACTTAGTCATATATGAAGGCATTGGTACACTGACAGCATTTTATTTGCTCTTTCTACTTACTGCCCTGCCTAGTAAGAATTTAGTCCCTTCTAAAAGTTAGGATATCATATTTTTCCCATCATATGACACCTAACTCCTTTTCATTTAATACTTCAGGCATTAGATGCAAAAGTAATTATTTTTAAGAAAAAGAGGAGGAAGAACTACCGGCGAACCAAAGGACACCGACAGGTACATCATAGATCAGCTGATGACGAAATTACTGTTTTGCTGTTCATTCACCTTCTGGTAATTTCTACTGACCTACCTTTTATTCGCCCCCTTCTTAGGAACTCACCAAGTTGAGGATAACTGACATTCAAGGAATTGAGAAACCTGAGAAGACAGACAATGAGAAACCTGTCAAGTCAGCAGTTAAGAAGTCGGAGAAGGTCGCTGTTGCAGCGTAGGAATGATTTTTTTCCATGGTCATTTGCCAATAATGGTGCCAGTGCTACTTCTGCATCATGGGCACCAGTTGGACATGCTGCTTGCTCAATGAATTGTCTGCCGAGTGCCAAGCACCTTTTAAGAGGGTAATACCATCATAGCACATGCTTTGAGTCTCAGGATTTTTCTGGTGATCCATTCCTGAATTCCTCCGGATTGATGTAATATTTCTAGGATCATGGGAGCATTAATATTGCTTCTTATACCCAGATATGACTGATGAATCACATGTGGCAAGAGATCTTGTGCGTAGATCACTGCAAGGCATCAGGGTAGAGCTTTTCTGTACTTCATTTAATGGATCGAATGCTTCTTATAATTTTGATTTTTATGTATTGCGACTGCGACATAGTGGGGATAGTTTTGATTCAATCTGCCTTATATAGGGTTCACAAAGGAGGCATTGCCTAATCAGTAACTCCTTAGAGAGATGTTCGGTGCTGCGGGGTTCCAGGCTGCAAAACAGTTTTAGTTCTTTTAGTTTGAAAAGCTGCAAAACAGTTTAGTGAGTGAAAATTATGCAAGAGATTGTTGCCATGATTTACATTGTCGAATTGCTAATTTTCTATTAATCCTTATACCGGTTGTAATCCCGGCCTTAACTTGCACCAACTTGGATGAGATTTGTTGACATGGATGTGTGCAAATTGTTGCTGGTTTAGAGAAAGACTAACGTATCATGTCCGAGGAGGATACAGTGGATGTATCATAATTGAACGCCAGATCGACGAATAATCTATTACATTATGGATCATGCTGTGTCGAAGAATAGGCGGGCGATCCATATGCATAGTCACATGGGAAATCGAAGTTGCGTCATGCATTGTAAATTATACAAATTATAGATTGAAGTTGTGTTGCGCATTGGAAATTATAGTTGGATCTCAACATGGTAGAGCCTTCAATACGATTCGAACACGGGAGATAGTAATGTAGGAACTGTTAGATTGGCAGTGGCCCAGGAATACAAATGTGAAACCCAGTCATGTGAGAAAAAACGAGAAAATTACCAAAACAATCCTAAATTTATTTCAATTTTTTCAATTCAGTTTTAAACTCTTGTTTTGTTAATTCTGTTTTAAACCTTTTGTTATTATGCTTATTCAGTCCATTCGACCATTGACCGGTCAATACTAACGTAGATAATATTTTAATAATATTTATGTTATACGAATTTTTATTAATTTTTTTCTTTTCTTTTTTTTTTTCTCCTCCTACCTCCTTCCTCTTTAGGGCAAGCCTTGCCTAGCAACAACAAGGCCACCCTCACCATGGCTGAGTGAGGCCTTGCTAGATTTGGTGAGGTCATGACCTTTGGCAAGACACAATCTCACCAGATCTGATGAGGTTAAGTGTTGTCCATGGCCAACGAGGGTCAACTCTCACTAGATCCAACAAGGGAAAGTCTCACCTAGCCACTAACAGCCCTCACTAGAGGACACACAAGGTCGCAACCTTTGACTTGGCGAGGTTGCCTAGCCACAGCCAGGCTTCCTCGAGGTCGGTGAGATCCGCCATTGACCTTGTCTTTGGCCGGCCAGCTTGAGGAAGGAGGAGGAAGTGAAGAAAAAGAGAGAGAAAAAAAAATATTAAAAATAAAAAAATTATTCAAATACTATCTACGTCAATGTCGGCCCACATTAGAATTGATTTGTCAAAATTGACCGAATTAACTGAATTTATATAATTACAAAAGATTTAAGAATGAATTAGAAAATTTATAATAAATTTTTATGACTTCTTTAGTAATATTCTCGCGTGAAACAAAGCATCAGCAATTTTCCCGTTGCTGCCCAGGCAGTCAATTCGCATGATGGCACTCTCGAAAGTGCCCTCCTTCGTCCGAAAGTTATTTTATTCTGATTCGGAATCACCGTCACGTCATCGTTTTGATGATCGCAACGCCCATCTTGACCTTGTCCTCCATTTCGATTTGCTCACTTTTCTGAGTGAGCTTTGTTACCTCTTTTGGAATTTTTTTCTACGGCTTCGGACGTAAAAGCTCGTGCGAAAAATAGAAACTTTTCCCCGTTACTTTTTCTTGTAAAGTAGACATCCTTAATTTCGAAAAGATCGCGAGATGTGGTCAAAATTAAACTGGGGTGGACCCGCCCACCACCGCCGGCCGGCCTGGGTAAATCGCGCGTTTTGCATTGAAGCAACGAGGACGCGAAGTCTCGAACTCTTCCCCCCTTGGTGAGTGGGGGTACCAAGCCTTAACCATCGCGGCCACCGCGATCGATTATCAGTTAATGAAGATATATCATCAACAAGTTTTTCTAGTGTTCTTGGGACACGAGTTAACCATGCTTTATTAAAAAAATGTCTTGATTTTACACTAAAATGCACTGATCATATTAAACACGACATGAAAAAAAATTTAACATATTAACAATCATGATCTTTTCTTAAATGGGTATTTGATAAATGCCTTTTCAGGACATCCATTATCAAAATCTATAACAAATTCCGTTCTCTCATTTGATTACCTCTGTCATTGGTTAATATTTACTTACGTATAAACACATAAAGATAGAGAAATAAATAATTAAAAAAGAAATCACCCTTTTCCAGGGATGGAAAAAAAGAGAAAGAAATTAGACCTAAACAAATTTTTAAGAGGAAGAAATAAGCATGTCATCTCTCAACATCATCTCATATTCCCACTCATTCAGGAAGAAAAGCTTGGGTAGGAACTTAGAACAATAAATAAATAATGAGAAAAGTTTACCCTTTTGAGACATGGAAAAAGAAGGAAAGACACAAAATGAAAAATGGTTAATACATTGAAAAACCCCAAACTGGTACACCTGTGACAAATTTACTCAAAACTATTTTTTTTACCATCAAAAATCCCAAACTGGTATACCTTTGACAAATTTACCCTAAACTGGTACACTTGTGACAAATTTACCGTCTGTTAGTTTTAATTAAATTTTCTTGTTAAATTATAAAGTTAAATAACACGTGAAAATTGACCGGTATATCAATTTGGGATTTTACACTATATTTGTCATAGTTTATAATTTTTGTGATTTTTTTGTGGTATTAATCTAATTTTTCGGAGGGTATATTAGTCACAAATTTACCAATTTGGGGTTTTTTGTGTTCGAATAAATTAATTTAGGGTAAATTTGTCATAAATGTACTAGTTTAAGGTTTTTTATAGTTAGTCGGGGTAAATTTGTTACATGTGTACCAATTTGGGGTTTTTCATGGTTAAAAAAATAGTTTTGGGATAAATTTGTCACAAGTATACCAGTTTGGGGTTTTTAAGGTATTAACTAATGAAAAAATATTAAACTAGAGCTGTTTTTTTTTTTTTTTTTTTGCATTTGTAATATTCCCGATTCACCCTTTCCCCTTTCTGACCTTGCCGGCCCAAAGATTCCTGCCTTTTTTAAGCTCTAAAAAACGTAAAACCCAATGGCCAAAAGTCTCCGCAAAAAGACACAGATCTGTCGTCATCTCCGGGGTTTTTCTGCTGCGCATTTCTACAAATAGCTTCACTTCATCCCCATCAATGGCGTCTTGACACCCCTCGGCGCGCCCTCCCTCGATCCCGCCGTCCCTCTGGCCACCGCCCATTGCCGTCGTTCCTTCCTCCGGCGAAGACCCAATGGAACCCACGTCCTCTCCCGCCGCCCTCCTCCTCTTCGCGGCCGCCTGCTTCCTGGGCATCGCCGCGTCCGCGGCGAGAATCCACTCCGGCAACTTCGAATCCTATTACGACAAGCACTGCGGCGGCGTGGTCCCCCGGCAGCCCATAATCGCCTCCGAATCGGCCAGCTCGTACGCCATGCTCCTCCAATTCTACGGCGGGTACTTCTCGGCCGATGGTGGCCGGCGGAGTGGGGCGGCGTCCGGCCATGATCTGAAGAGGGCGGTGTCGTTCACTCCCATGGCGATGCACACGACCGAGTCCGAGGACGTGATCAGTCTGCATGGGTCGCTAGTGTTCGTGGATCCCTATGTGAGTGCGATCTTTGGGAAGCCGAAGAACCGGAGATTGCGCGAATTTCACGTCCGCGGGCCGAGAATCCCCGTCAGGCGGGGTACGGTGAAGTTCGGGCTTAATGGGTACTGGTCTCAATCTTCAGGTAAGCTTTGCATGGTCGGATCCGGCGTGTTTTTCAACCGTAGTTTCCATGCCGTTTTCAAGCTGAATTATCCGCTGCAATCGAGTATTAACAGTAGTTTTGTTAGTGGGGTTTTGGAGAGCTTGGACGGTGGTGATGGTGCTGGTGGTGCAGATCATTTTGGGACTGTATCTGTACTGGCTTTGAGAAGTGGAAGTGTCGATTATGAGTATAGTTTGATAGAGAAGGAGGGAGGGATTGGGTCTTTTGATAAATTTGATGATGGTAAAGGAGATAATTTGTCTAGTGAGAAACTGGGGCAAGGTTTGTGCTTGGCCTTGACTCGGAATTCGGCCTTTGACTTGGAATACAAGATTGTTTGTGGCGGTGGTAAGTGCAACCCTCTTGACACGGATGTCGGGTTTTTACCCAAGGCCATGAGCTTCACTGTGATTCGATGTTTGGAGGAGGGTAAGATGCAGTTGTTATTGAAGTTTCAAAATGTCACCAATGTTTATTATGGCTACCATAATTTCGATCCTAGCACTACCCTAATCGGTGAAGGAGAATGGGATTTGAAGGCCAATAGGTGGTGTGCTGTTGCTTGCCGAATCTTGAACTTTTCAATGTCTTTGACTGATGCTTTCGCAGGAAATTGCTCGATAAAGTTGTGCTGGAGATTCCCTGCCACCTTTTCTGTTATAAACCGGTATCCAGTTGTAGGATGGATGTGGAGCAATGAAACTGTAAAGGATTCCGGTTATTTTGATAAGATCAAATTTCGGGGTCACAATGATGCATTACCAGGTGTCAAGTATGAGTATGGAGTGAGGGGGAGTGCTAAACCTTGTGAGTCAAAGGCTGGGAAGCATAAGGGAAAGAGATATCCGAATTCGTACTCATTGGATATGAGATTTGACATGTCAATCAAGTTTACGAAGGGGCAGATAGCTTTTGGTTATTCTTCTCCACTATTTGTGGGTGATAAACGTTTCAATTCACATCTTTATAATGGCAGTTACATGCTTACAGCACATCAAACAGAGAATGCAGTTCAGCTGGACAGCACCCACGGTCTCTTGCAGAACATCAGTTACACAATACGCTTCAAACCTCGCGATAATTTTGAGCTAGGTGGCGAAAATCTTTCATCCAAAGCAGTTGTTATTTTTGCAGAAGGAACATATAATAATGAAACTGGTCTTTTGTGCATGATGGGCTGTCGCCATGTCACACAAAGTGGGGCAGAAGTGTATGGCTCAATGGACTGTGAGATTCAGATCAACATCCAGTTGCGTCCATTGACTGGGAAAGCAAATGAGAAAATCAAGGGGACTATTAAAAGCACTAGAGGGAAATCGGATCCTCTTTACTTTGATTCACTGGACCTAGCTTCAAGTTCAATGTATGTAGAACAAGCTGATGAGTCCATCTGGAGGATGGACTTGGAGATCGTGATGGTTCTTGTTTCTAATACTCTTGCATGTGTTTTTGTGGGCTTACAGCTTTTCCACGTGAAAAACAACCAGAGGTGCTTCCTTTCATTTCCATCACTATGCTGATTGTTCTTACTCTAGGACATATGATTCCTCTCCTGTTAAACTTTGAAGCACTCGTGACAAACCATAATAGGCAGAGCATTTTTCTCGGGAGTGGTGGGTGGCTTGAGGTCAATGAAGTAATTGTAAGGGTGGTTACTATGGTAGCTTTCCTTTTGGAGCTTTATCTTCTCCGCATGACTTGGTCCGCAAGACATGGTGATGACAAACCCGAGGGCTTGTGGGTGTCTGAGAAAAAGGTCATCTTTGTATCTCTACCAATGTATATTGGCGGTGGGTTGATAGCTTGGTTCATTCACCAATGGAGGAATTCTCACAGAAGTCCTTTTCTACGCCGAGGCCGTATCAGTTACCAGCAAGTTTTATTTTGGGGGGACCTTAAATCTTACACAGGATTGGTCCTGGACGGTTTTCTACTCCCTCAGCTTCTGTTCAACTTATTCTTCGACTCTTCTGTAGAAGCATTATCTCGTTCTTATTATGTTGGGACCACAATAGTCCGTTTAGTACCCCATGCTTATGATCTTTACAGGGCTCACAATTCTGGCTGGAACCTCGATCCGTCTTATATATACGCAAACCATAGGATGGATTTTTACTCCCCTGCCTGGGACATTATCATTCCTTTCGGGGGTTTGCTGTTTGCTGTTTTCATCTACCTACAGCAGCGATTTGGAGGCCGGTGTATTCTTCCCAAGAGGTTTAGAGGGACTTCTGTGTATGAGAAAGTGCCGACAGTAGGCACTATTGAATTATGACAAAGCATTACATTGATAGAACAGTTTTTCACTTATACGAGAAGTTTTCCTTGTTTTCTTCCTTCGTCCCTGCCAGTCTAATGAGATAAATCTGAACCTGTCTTGTTTCATTTGATATGCTTTCTCCTTGGTAGCATTGCCATATCCATTGCCCTGGGGCTAATATTTGTCGTATCATCTCATATGGTGAAGCCTTATGTCGAGCTAAACAACTGATCCGCAAAGGAAGTATGTACAGTCAGCCTTCGTGAGTAATTTCGATGCAGATTCTCACGCTTGTGTAGCAGAGACAAAACCATCGGTAGAATGATGATGAAGCTTTTCTTAGAAGAGGACAAATTTGTTTAAGCTGATCTCTTGCTCCCGACAAATCGTTTGTTCCTTAAGAGCTTGTTTCAACCTCTTTTGATCCGAGCGGATTGCTACACTTAGTGGGGGGATTAATCGGTTGCCAAAATAATCATAGAAGATACGAAGAATGACTAAAAGGATATTTTATTATGACGGCCACTCGATGTTTTTAGCCACATTTGTTGTCTAATTTCTCTGTTTCTAATGAATTTAGTTTATAGAGTAGGACTTTATTAATACAGCATCTTTAGATAGATAATAGGTCAGTCTCGCCAATTGCTTCCGCGCCCTTTGAACTAGGTGAAGGCTTAGGCAAGAGGATCGGTAAGCATCTCACTATATAGAGTTAATGGGAATCGGATGCTCAGAGCCCCAAACGCCGCAAATGTTCCATTGATCTTTTGATGTTCTTCACTGTATGTACTTGGAAACACAATGAGGTCATACTAGATAGCCAAATGCTCGTTATTACTCCCTCATTCTTTGGTAGTGACAGTTTCATAATCAAAATACACGGGTGATTGTCCCTTAGACAACTTTAATAACGCATACCAACAACCAAGACGGCAAGAAATTCGAATTTCATGGATGATAATGTAGCATATGACCAAATTATTCCATGAAAAACGAAGTAACATGACAAGAACTCATTAGTACCATTATCAAGTCACAGCACAAAGCACGATATGCACGAATGAAGTAGTGACCGGGTTGAAACATCTAATCCGGATGGCCATGTGCTTTCGTGGGAGCTTTTATCAGACTCGCCTACATCTCCTCATCAGTATGTATTTGCAAAGACACTTCGACAACCATTTTCTGTTCTTATCCTCACACCAAGAGAAATTACTTTCGCATGATGTGACTTTCGTATTTAGCATTTTGTGAAGTTCTCTATTTCGAAATGATCGCGTGGGATTTCTTTTTCCACAAAAATTCCAACAAAACATGGACCACATGTATACATCGTCTTCTGGGTTAGGGACGAAACGACGTTGAGCATTCAAGCATAAAGGCACGCCTCGCCTGCAGAAACGATGGAGAAAGTCCCATAAAAGACTGGCGCCAGTATACTAATGCCAATGCTGCAAATGACCAGAATTGGCTTGTGGCAGTGTCCAAAGCGTCCCATCACATTTCATTACATGCCATCAGAAGCAAAGGCATATAATCCTCCTTTCTCTTGTGAAATATATTTAACTCATCGCAACTTTTTAAAGTACCGCAAAAATTGTGAATTACAAAGTAGCAACAGAACCAGAATGTACCTGAACCGTCAATCCATGTCAATTTCTCATTAGGACAAAAATGTGCAAAATCTCATCTATACAGTACATGTTAACAAAAGCAAAAATTCAGAAAATCTTTTGACCTCAGGTATCGTATCTTTTGGGACATAATGTACAAAAACCCTATCTAAATTACTCCATGCGACGTCATTCGGAGAAGTATTGCCAAGCAATTGCAATCCCAGCTACCAATATGATTTTTAGTATGAGTTTTAAACTAATAAAAGATGATGACCTCGCTGATGACTGTGACGTTACCACTGGTTTTCCTCCAAGCTTGGCGGACAGCTTACTAAGCAGACGAGAAAGTGGACTGGACCTCTTGTCTGCAAATTGAACATTCATAAGAAAAGGTTGCGAAAGATATCAGAATCTGAATAGGATAAATAGAAAAAGTTGCAGGTCATGATCATTTCCATTAAATGGCATGCTGAATAAAATGGATGAAAGATCATTGTAGGCAAAGGTATATTATATCTGCTGCTTTTGCAGGTAAAACTTATAAAGCTAACCAGATATGGTAGTAGGTTTGTGGAAGTTTGTCTGAAACACACACACACACACACAAAAAAGGAAGAAAAAGTAGGTTTATCGCAGTGAATATAATCTCAGGTTTCTCGCTGTCAATACACTTTCAAGGGTCATCTCAGTTCCTTGATCTCCATGATTGACTAATGAGGCAAATAAGGTACTTCACATACATACATACATACATGCATACATACATACATACATATATATATATAAGCTGCAAAAATAGAGACGAAAAGTTTTCTAACAGTGCATCACTCATTGAAAAGAGAAAGGGTAAGACTACGTTTTGGACTGCTACCAAAAACTTCAATAGCAGGCATTGCTCTAGGTATATATTAAAAATTCTTTACAAGATGAACAGACAGATACACGAATCCTGAGATGGGAACTGCAACAAATTTTCATAGTGATTACATGGTCTATCCTCATACTATCATGGTACTGAAAAAAGGTTGAACTTAAGAGTGGTGATGAAAGCAAGAACACCTCAAATCCAGAAAAGTTTCTTTTTGGAAATTGACTATATCATCCATCAAGTCATCAAACCAATGACCATGGTGTCAAGAAAAAGTACCTTTGCTTTTGAGAAATCTTTCCTCCTCATTGACACGTCTACGAAGCACGTTAAGCAGAGACCCAAAATATAATGCAAATACGGTGCATGTAATAGTGATCACATTGTAAGGCATGCTGAAATCAGGAGTTGTCAGAGGAACTAGCAATACTTCTGTGTAAGATCGAACAGGAATGTTGTCCTGTAAATGTAAAAAAATAATTCACAAGAAGCAATGAGTATGTTCTCTTCTTCACTCAGTAGTAATTAAGAAACAACATACAGCCTTTTAGTACCTCAAACCTAGACAACACCGCCGACTGTTTTGACGAGTTATCTTCACCAAAATGCATTTTCACGTGAAAGTTAGGAAATGTTATTACAGCTGGGGGGATGTCAAATCCCTGATTAGCATCCGGAGGATATTCATCAATGTGCAGAAATCCCTACATCAATAAAAGAAAGCATAACAATAAGAATCTGACATTGGAGAGATACGATTAAAGCAGGCGAAAATCAGCAGCAGCAGCAGCAGCAGCATGTGGATGGCCCAACTTGGAATGCTGTATCTTTTTGGGAACCACTGAAAATCCTGATATGATAAAAAAACCAGTTTTGCAAATGCACGGTCCATTCATGCCACAACCAAGATAAAAACAGAGAAGAAGCCCCTAACTAAGCAAAAGCCAGTGGCCTATCATTGTAGGAAAATACAATATAAAATCCCAGTGCAGGTTTAACTCTTGCACCTGCTGATATAAGAGATATTTCAGTTCAACAATGCAAATAGTAGTGAATCTCTTTCTACCATGTCTTTAACTTGGAAACTTATCATTCTGTTGCTCCATTCCTTATCATCCTAAAAGGCCTTTGATGGGGAAAAAAAATCATGCTATTATGTTTCTTTTGAAAATATAGTCTCAATGTTATATCAAGTATGGTCACTCACATCATCATCATCACCTCCTCTTTTGAAGGTGACATGATGCCATCGCTTAATGGAGCATCTCTTACGGATGCTAGAGTTTTGCAAATGCACAGTCCATTCATGCCACAACCAAAGATAAAAACAGAGAACAAGCCCATAACTAAGCAAAAGCCAGTGGCCTATCATTGTCATTGTAGGAAAATACAATATAAAATCCAAGTGCAGGTTTAACTCTTGCACCTGCTGATATAAGAGATATTTCAGTTCAACAATGCAAATAGTAGTGGATATCTTTCTACCGCATCTTTTACTTGGAAACTTATCATTCTGTTGCTCCATTCCTTATCATCCTAAAAGGCCTTTGATGGGGAAAAGAAATCATGCTATTATGTTTCTTTTGAAAATATAGTCTCAACGTTATATCAAGTATGGTCACTCACATCATCATCATCACCTCCTCTTTTGAAGGTGACATGATGCCATCGCTTAATGGAGCAGCTCTTACGGATGCTAGAGAGACGAAAATGTCCAGATGTTGATGAGATCCCCTAGAGATTAAACAAGGTTGTGTTTCACTCTTAATTGTGGCTTTAAAGCTTTCACTTATGGCTTTTATTGCATTTATCACTGCAGGTTGTTACTAAGATGCTTCAGCTATTATATCTTACGAAAATGATGTAAAAAGGTATAAGGGAGACTATAATCCAACACAGATTTCATGTTCTTGATTGTTTGATATAACTTCTGAGATTCTGCATTTATTTTCACTTGCAAATAGAACAATAACCAAAAGAGTCTTAATCAATATTTTTTCACCAATCATTGGAAAGATTTTCCACTATACTATACCAACGAAGAAGGAACCTACTGTGCTAATACTACGTGAATATTTATAAATCATTGCCATCATTTGTTAATGCAATGCATATGACTAGTGTTCTGCTCGATTGAGCACTAAATAATCCAACGGAAACTTCTGTCTATGACAAGATAATTGCAACTGACAAGAGCAAGATGTTAAAGCAAACCTTGTCAAACTCCAAAGTGAAACCAGCAGAGTCTACACTACAGGGTAATTTCAGAATCATCTCCAACACCCCTGGAGATACTTTGTCTTCTGAGGGTGAAACATGTATCTTCTCAATGATATCTGAAACCGCTATAGGCTTTCCATCCACAAACACTTTCATTGTATGAAAGTAGACCTTGATATACCAGGGCACAACTTGGAAAACATTTACATCCAATTTACAACTCTCTCCCATGGCTTGGGCATTTGTTAGTCCCTCCCTTACTCTTGTTGATCTCAAGGAGATAGCAATAGCACCTCTTTCATTCCCACTTCCCATTAAGAATCGACTGACACGTAAAGGCAGTTGTGGGCACGACCAGACTATAGGAGTCTTCCAAGTAAAGCCAAGATCAAAAGGTCCCAAATCACTGTGCTTCCTGACTGAAAATTCATACAAAATTGCTGAGGAGCCCTCACTACGAGAATTAACTTCATTAATCACTTTATCTGGCTCATCAGATAACACAAAGGCAGGATTACTGAGAAAACTTTCTTCCATTATACTTTCAACCCCAAGTTCCTGATTTCCATTTTGCAGATGTTTTAGTTCTCTCACCAGATCCCAATCAAGTTGGAGATAAACATTAGAAGACTTGGCAAGAAGACATGTCCCACCAATTTTCCTCCCAAAAAGTGAACTCATAGACCAGCTCGGTTGTAATTTATTTTCCCCGTAATTCACTGTACTCGTCTTCTGAATGTTAGGATGAAGAACAACTGTAAGAGTCTGTTCGAGTATGATGCTTGAGTGAGTTCCATCAGAACTAGTCTTAACTGACCTCAATCTCAACCTTTGAGAATGATAAAATCCTCTATAGATAGATGGTCTGTCCATCAATGAAGATATCCCAGCTTTATCACGGCAAGGAAGGAGCTTTAACCATGGAGTTAAGTTTTCGGTGCAAACAGCCTCACGAGGAAGTGTGCCATACCTCAGGCTTCCTGGACCAGGCCTGAAGCTCCATTCAGGTGCGGCATAAGCCGTTGAAGATTCAAGGAAGTTGATGGAAGCACAGAAAAGTCCTGAAAGACTATGGGTTAAATTCTTCCAGGAAGCATCAACATCATCTGGAGGGACATCAAAGACAGCCCATAATTCAACCCCAGGTGGCTTCGCATTGCTGCTTGCTATTGGTTCAAATCCACCCCAACTCTCATAATTCCACCGACCTTGTGTAAAAGACAACTCCATTTCTTGAATGTGGAATTTCTTGACCTGTCAAAACAGTACCAATCCGTAAGTTATTTTGCATCCTAAAGATCCTACCAAAGAGCAGTTTCTTTGGAGTGTGTTTCGGAATAAGTAGGTTGAATGTAATCAGGTTAACACTGTAAATTGCTCAAACGCATTCACCACAATGATAGTTTACTAGAGTACATCTATTGAGGACATGAAATGAGATTTCACTCACTATTTGAGATAAAAAATGCAATAGAATAAAAATCAGATTGGTCACAGCAAGTAAAAAGAATATCCCAATTAAGTTTAATTCCTTCCCACTGCCATGAGCTAGACTGTCAAGTCAGCACCGATAGATGATGTCACTCTGGCATTTGAACCATGGGCGAGCAGTGATACTCTTGGAAGAACATGTCCCTTTGGCATGACAACTAAGGGTGAGCACCGAAGCCCTTGGAGCCAATACTCTTGGAAAGATTTGCACGAGTAGTTCCCACAGATCCAATAGAATAAGACAGGGTCCAATTCACTATTTTCTGAACTTGCTCAAACAAGCTCAGGTTCTAGAATACGATCTACATCAACACCATCAGGAATGAAGACATCTAGGGTACCCACTGAACTGATATCACACGGAGAGAGAAAATTCCAAATCTCTCCCCGTACCCTTTTGTGCGCAGGGCACATAAATACCCGC
Organism: Eucalyptus globulus; assembly: GCA_014182545.1. Taxonomy (NCBI): domain Eukaryota; kingdom Viridiplantae; phylum Streptophyta; class Magnoliopsida; order Myrtales; family Myrtaceae; genus Eucalyptus; species Eucalyptus globulus. The sequence continues at coordinate 42,617,546 of CM024721.1, forward strand.
TAAAGGTTTCGAAATTTATAAAACCAATCCAAAATCCTACAGTACAGATAACCTACCCACCTGGAACCACCCATCCGTAATACAATCAATTCAATGTCCCTCGTACACATCGACACAGCGACACAATCAATTCAATGCCCCCCCAAACCAAAGCAAATTTCCATGATACTGTAAAGAACAACAGATCTCCAAATGCTCTTCCAGAAAATTCGATCTCGTTAACGAGTCTTAAAAAGAAACTAAATAACGGAAACACTATAGTTTTCCATGACAACCGACTCTCGGCATAATGAATGCAAGCAAGATCAGTTCTTTGCAAAATTAAAAGCATTCCTTATCAAGAATGCTCAAGAACAAGTTCCTAGCGGCCCGAACCACCACACGCAGACAACAACATTCACAAAGTTGGGCAATGGCAGATCCGCAAACCGAAAAAAAGAAAAAAAAAACACGCGAAGACAGGCGCGAGTGGAATCGAGAGAGGGGGCAGCGTACGAGCTGAGCGATGGATTTGGGGAAGAGGCGGTGGTGGCGGCCGTAGGAGGGCGTCTCGGGAGCGCCGGTCTCGAAGTGGAAGTGGGCCAGCACCTTGCGGTCGGGCAGCGGCTTCAGCAGCAGCGCCTCCGAGAAATCTTCCTCTCCCGCTCCTCCCTCTCCGATCGCCGCCGATCCGGAAGCGAACGCCGCCGCCGCCGCCACGGCGGAGGAGCCGCGCGAAGGGAGGAGGAGGAGGAGGGCGGAGACGAGTATCGAGAGGAACGCCATTTTCGAGCGCCGGAGAGGAGAGAGAGAGATGGGGTTTCAGCTGCCAGATTCGGCGAGGGAGAACTCCATCGGAGGCGAGCTCGTCGGAGGAAGATCGCTCCTGGTTTCTCACTTTGGTCGGCGACTACGGTCACTCTTTTCGCGTTTTTCTTTTTCCTTATGAAAAATGTGTGTAATTAATATTTTGAAAATCATCGCAATTTAAAAGTGTGTTTATTTGGGAAAAAGAATTTAATAAAGAATAATGCTTTTTTTAAAATCATTTTTCCGAAAAATATTTTTCCCATTTTCCGGTTGGAATATTCATTTTCCTAACTCTATGCAAGTATATTGGCTTATCATTTTCAGTAAATCGATAGTGCAAAAGTCCAGAAAATTAACTTATGGTAAAAAAAAATTCGCTCATAGAAGCACTTTCTAACAAGGCTCTCACAATGTTTCAACCTCTCGAATATTTGCTTTGCACTTTTATGCTCTTATTGGCTTGAGACATCTTTTCAAGCGAGATAAAAATTTCATAGGAAAGGAAAGTTCCAAACTCAACACATATGGGTTTGAAAGGGAAAAATTATCTAAAAAGTTATGAATTTATTATATTTTTGTTAAGAGTTAATATCTTGAAAAACCCCAAACCGGTACATTTGTGACAAATTTACCCCAAACTAGTACACTTATGATAATTTTACCATATATTAGTTTTCGTTAAATTTTATTATCAAATTATTAAGTTAAATGACAAGTGACAATTGATTAATATACCAATTTGGGATTTTACGCTCCATTTGTCACAGTTCACAATTTTTGTGATTTTTTTGTGGTATTAATATAATTTAGCAGAGGGTAACCACTCGTGTTGGCGGCGTAGTGGTTGGGAGTTGGTTCTTTTCGCGAGAGGTCCAGTGTTTGAATCCCTTTGCCTTATTGGAAAAGAACCCACGACTTACCTAGAGAACAAGGGCGGTAGCGACGCACGGAGGTTCCCTGGGTTACCAATATATATATAATTTAGCGAAGAGTATATTTATCACAAATTTACCAGTTTGAGATTTTTTGTGATCGAATAAATTAATTTTGGGTAAATTTGTCATAAATGTATAAGTTTATAGTTTTTTATGATTAGTCGGAGTAAATTTGTCACAGGCGTACCAGCTTAGGATTTTTCATGGTCAAAAAATTAGTTTTTAGTAAATTTGTCACAGATGTACTAGTTCGGAGTTTTTCAGGGTATTAACCATTTTGTTAATTTAGTTCTGAATTTTTCAAATTTTTTTTTTTTTTTGGGTAAAAGGTAAGAAGAATTTTTCAATTTTGCTAATTGAGTTCTAAACATTTTCACTTTTTTATTAATTGAGCACATCTGACTAATTTTAACTAGAAATCGCTAACATAAAAATTGGTCATGCCACGTTCGACTACTAGCCTAATGTAGACAATATTTAATAATATTTTTAAATATTTTTTTGAATTTTTAAAATATATATTTTTCTCTTTTCTCTCTCTCTTTTTTTTTTTTTTCTTCTTCTTCTTCTTCTTCTTCTTCCTTTTATCGGTGGCTAGCCATCGACCATGCCGAGCCAACAAGCCTCCCCCACCACAAGGGAGATGCACCCAAGTGAGCCTCAGCAAGGGGAGCCCTCGCCCAGGTGAGGCTTGGCGAGGGTCAGCCTCGCCTAGGCTAGGGCAACCTCACTAGGTGTCATATGAGCATAAATGACACCCAATGAGGTTGCGTTGGCTTTGGCAAGGGTTGTCCTTGCCAGATCTGGCGAGAGTCAACCTTGCCTAGGCTAGATCAAGTAAGGATTAGTCTCGCCCAAGCGAGGGCAACCTCGCCTAGTGTCACGTTCGCTTGACCAATGCTCAACAAGGCCATCCTAGCTTGGGCGAGGTCAACCTTCATTAGGTCTCGCTTGGCCACGCCTTGCCTACAGCAAGCGAAACCAATTGGCCCGACATGGCTAGTGGCTGGCGATCGGCAAAAGGAAGAAGAAGTAGCAAAAAAGAAAAGAAAAAGAAAAAAAAATTCACAAAATATTAAAATTTATCTATATTAGCGCTTGCAATTTTAAGTGGCATCACCGGCATTCAAGTCAACGATTTTCTATCAAAATTAATTGAATAGACTCAATTGACAAGAAGTGAAAAACTTTATGACTTAATTGACAAAATTAAGATGTTTATAACTGAATTAACAAAAGTGCAATAGGTTTAAGACTTTTTGGATAATTTTCCCGATTTGAATGGGTATGTTATAAATCCATTTCTAATTCCCTTAATAAATAAGACTCTCTTCGTTCTTCATAAGAACTTCTTCTAGACCATACACTCTTCTCCCACTCCCTCTCCGATTCTCAAAAGGCTAATGTATCCCAATTCACATGAGAGGGCCTTAGGCTTCAACCTAGTTGAGATGAGATGGTCCCTCAACCTACTTGTGGACGAGAAAAGGTCCGTTGGGCTTTGGACTCGGCCTGCCCCATTATGGGCTTGGCCTCAAGCCCAACCTATAATTGCTCGAACTTCTTGTTATGGTAACATTTTGCAAAAGATATAGATAACTTCACGTTTCATGATTTATGGATAGCTTGGAACCATCTATATTTAATCTAAATCCAAAGTCGGAACCCACTTCATGATAAATGGATGGTCTGAGCCAAACTTTCACCACCATCTTCACACTCCCCGTCCATAACCTCGCCGAGCTCCCTTACAGACTTGACAAGTCAATCCATAGAGTTATCCATTATTCAAAGGCAACAATTTAATAAGAAAAATTGCCTAAACACACAAGGATCCATAGTCTGGTGCAGGCCGGATAAGATTTGGGTTGCTAAATTTATATTACATATAAAAATGAATTAAAACGAATTAAATAGATCAATTTGAGTCGGATTTTTTTTTTTGACCCATTAGATCCGCCTGTTAGACGGACCTAGTCATGACACTCTAAAAAATAGCCATTTACTTTGGGATCTGGAGGAGATATAGTTGCTTTGACTTTTTTTAATTTAAATTATTTGCTGAGATCAACTTGGTCTTTAATGCAGCGCACCCAACCTTGTGGAGGGTATGAACTAGGTTGCACCGACACGGATACGTGACACGTGACACGACATGACACGGCATACCGACACGTCATTTTTCAAAAAGTAGAGAATTTCGACACGTTCCGACATGTTATATATTAAATAAGTATTTTAATATATAAATGTATAAATAACTAAATAATAGTAATAAAAAGAGCCTAGAATTAATCTATACTAAAAACATTAATTTTACATTTGTTAATATCATTAATTGTTTTAATTTGACAAATCCAACTACATTTCATTGTAATAAACCATAAAACTTGGAGAAAAAAACAAATAATCTACGTTTCACTATTCGTTTTAGCTTTATTTTATTTATATTTATATAATTATATTTAGACCCCAGAAGTATTGGAAATTTGTAAAAATAACCCTGCGCATATCGGGGTCATGTGTCAGAATTTTCGACTTGCATGTCGGAGGCAGTTAAGAGCATGTCGGAGCATGTCGGAGTACGTGTCGGAGTGCCGGACAAGATACGAAAGGTCTCGGAGAGTGTCCGTGCAACCTAGGTATGAAAGTACGGTAATTTATCATGAGGAGCGTCAATTGAGAAGTCACAATTATCTTGTTTCCTCAAACTCCGTGTACAGTCTGATCCTGGATGGTTTTCTGCCATGCCAGATACTGCTCAACCTGATTGTTAACTCAGCGGAGAAGGTTGAGTCTCCTTCCTTTTACACCGGGGTCGTTACAGTGCGTTCGCTGCCCCACGCTTACCATCTTTATAAAGCCCATATTTACACTGGACAACTTGACTTAGTGAACATACAATTGCACCACAGGGTGAATATCTCCTGCACTATTTGGGATATCATTGCCCCTTGTGTTGGTTTTCCGTTTGTCCTTATTTGTCTGCAGCAGCGGTTTGGGGGCTGTCGCATGCTTTCCCAGAGGTTTCAAGCAAGTAATGTGTTTGAGAAGATGCAGCGAGCCATGTCAACTCGAAAAATGAAGCCGCGAAAGAGAGAGCATTGGCAGCACTCGATCACTTATAAAGTGATCTCTTTTTGCTCAAGTCTCATCACGTGTAAATCTCATTGGTTTCATTCACATGCGATCATGAATTCTACTTGGCTATCCTATACAGTTGGGCATGCCTCGGTTAGAAAAAGAAACCGTGACAGCGGATTTCAGAGAGGTCCGCCATGGAGCTGGTTCTTTAGGTGACCGTAGTCCCAATAAGGGCACCGGGTTAACTATTCGGAAGCTCAAGCTGATAACTAGAGGTGTTAAATGGGTTGCACAACCCATTTATGGACCCATTTATGGTTAAATGGGTCATTAATGGGTCAAGCTTTCTTTCATAAAGCATCAATAATGGGTTTTAATGGGTCAAGACTAAAATATATGGGTTTTAAATGGGTTCGAGCTAACCCATTTATCAACCCATTAAAAATAACTCATTTATTTTCACTCAAAATCTCACCATCTCTCTCATCTCTTTACCTTTATAATTTTTTTTATAAAAACCGAAATTTTAATTATTTTAATTATAATTTTTTTTTTTTTTCTTTCCATTTTTTTTTTCTTTCTTCTTTTTTTTTTTTTTTCTTTCTTTTTTTTTTTTCTTTCTTCTTCCTCCACGGTCGCTGCACGGCGATGGCGCGACCGGCCAAGCGAGCCTCGAGCTCGCCGGCGGCGAGCGGCGTCGGGCGAGCTCGAGCTCGCCGGATCCGGCGAGGCGGAGGCCTTGCCGACGCCTGCCGAGGGGCGAGCTCGAGCTCGCCCGACGCCGGTGAGCCTCGAGCTCGCCAGATTTGGCGAGGCGGAGGCCTAGTCGACGTCGCGGCGAGGGGCGAGCTCGAGCTCGCCCGACGCCGGGCGAGCTCGAGGCTCGCCGGATCCGGAGCCTCGCCGATCGGCAAGACTCGAGCTCGCCGGGTCGGGCGAGCTCGAGCTCGCCGGATCGGGCGAGGCGAGGCCTCGTCGATGCCGGCGAGGGGCGAGCTCGAGCTCGCCCGACGCCGGCGAGCCTCGAGCTCGAGATCTAGCGAGGCGGAGGCCTCGCCGACGTCCGGCGAGGCTCGAGGCTCGCCGACGCCGGCGAGCCTCGAGCTCGCCGGATCCTGAGCCCGCCGATCCGGCAAGACTCGAGCTCGCCGGCGTCGGGCGAGCTCGAGCTCGCCGGATCCGGTGAGACTTCGAGCTCGCCGACGCCGGGCGAGCTCGAGCTCGACGGATCTCGGCGAGCCTCGAGCTCGCCAGCTTGTCCCGGCGAGATGGGCGAGCTCGAGGCTCGCTCGTGGCCGGCCGCCTAGCGATCGTCATGGCCATGGCGGGTGACCAAAGAAGAAGAAGAAGAAAGAAGAAAAAGAAAAAAGAAAAAGAAATATTATATTCTTTAAAATAAAAATAAAAATAATTAAAAATTAATTTTAAAAAATAAAATATAAAAAATTAATTTTAAAAATTAATTAATTAATTAAAATTCGATTTTTTAAAAATAATTATTTGAAAAATTATAAAAATTGTCCATTAAATTTGTTGTATAAAACCATTTTAGCAATATCATTTTAAATATATATAAACTTTTTAGGTTTCGTTAAATGGGTTGGGTATGGGTCGGGTACGGGTCGTCGGGTATGGGTAAAAAATTTTGCAGACCGTAATAAATGGGTCATAACGGGTTAAATGGGTCGATTTGGGTCGGACCATTTATGACCCGACCCAAACCCGACCCGACCCACCCGTTTAACGGGTCTACTGATAACAAACCTGCACTCTACTTTCTTCAGTCCAAAATATGAGGCCTTGCCTAACAAGAGGGACCTTCTTTGATGTATCCATCATTTTTCAGCGTGGGATGTTGTCGATTTGGAATAGTCATAGATATCACCAGTATAACATCGCCATCTTTGCATCTCTCTCTGGAAGAGGTCTAATACTAAATTATAACCAGGTTAAGTGTAACAACCATCTAGGAATATTCAAAGGGCAAACGTCTCTCTCAAGTACCAATTATGTGAAGATTATTCCTTCACTCAGTATCTATACAGACCCCAAAGGTGAATTTTCACCCTACCGCAACAAGTCGCAAGAATCAAATGACACCCAGCTTCAGTTTGGACCACATCACCAGAAATCTAAACATGAATATGACCCATCCTTAAAGTGGTGAAACTGGAGCTTGTCTCTCACGACAATTTCCCTGTTGGCGACAGGTGAAACGAACTTAAATGCTAAGCGATAGTCTTCACACATACGTAGATTTTTTACAACCGTGATGGTCATGCCATGGCTAGTTTTCATTAGCCCAAATGCAACAGCAAGCTTCTCACTATGAAATCTAAGTGCATATTCCCTTTCCTCCCCTTATAACTCATGCATCAATGAATCGGCCAATGGTACATAACCAGCCTGGGTACATCTCGACATCAACTCATCCAAATACTCATATACGATATTTGTTTCAGGATGAGACTTGTCGCCCATGCTAAACATATATGTCTTTCCATCAACTTCTATAATGCTATAACCAACTTGCTTTCTCAGCCCTCTGTGTATCATCATGTTTCTAACTCTTTGTACTCTGTCACTCCGACCAGCCAAGGCATATATGTTAGAAAGCCTGACATAGTGGCCTGGATTATCCGGTTCACTATCTAAGGATGTTCAGCAACTCTTACTCCCAAATCAAAATTCTTATGCATCTTGCAAGCCCCAAGCATAGCAGTCCACACGGCTGGTGGAGGCTCCGTAGGAATTTTTTTCAATAAACTCGTAAAGCTTCATCAAGGAATCCCGCTCGCCCAAGCATATCAACCATGCGTACACGGTGTTCTAGTCCTGGCCCTACATCATATTCTTCCTTCGTGCTTGCAAATGCATGACGCCCCACATCAACTAGCCCAGCATGAGCACCACCACGAAAGTGATTTTGTTAGGCCATGGGCCTCCGAGTCGCATTTGGTCAAATAGTTCAACTGCTTGGTTTCCACATCCATTTGTCGCATATGCCGATTTTGAGCTGTCCAAGCAATAACATTTATTTCCCTCGTCGAATCAAAAACTTCCCTCGACTTGGTAACATTTCCACACCTAGCATACATATTGATTAGCGAAGTGCCTAACACAACATTCATGTCAAACCCATCGTCCATAACATACTCAACGCTCCCAACCCCCTTACTCAAGGCTCCCAACCGCGCACAAGTAGCCAAAACTCCCACAAACGTAGTGGAATCCGGCTCGATACCAGATTCCCTCATACGATCAAACAATTCAATTGCCTCCTTAGCAGACCCATTCTACTCGTACCCAGAAATCATCAAATTCCATGTAATAACTGTTCTCTCCCACATTTTATCGAACACCTCATGAGCCACATTCAAATGACCTGACTTTGCATAAAAGTGACTAGAGCCGATTGAACATAATGATCCGACCAAACCCACAATTAATAATTGTAGAAGTGTGCACAGAAAGTTGTGGAGGTTTGAGAGTGGAGGGGGTAGATGTGTTTCTAGAGGATGGCTTTTTCTCTCAATTGGCTCACAGGAGTAGCGTCTCCTACACAAATTCCGAACGCGAGTGACCATGATTCAGATCACAGAGGAGGAAATCACAGGGATGAACTTGAAGATTTCGTGCAGGGAAGTCTCTTTGATGGAGCAGCAGGACAGAGTCCAATTTCAACTCCCCAGGTGAAAAGACTTAACTAGCGACTTCCTTTTTATTATCCGTGCTGTCGAAAACGATGCTTATATTGGTTTCCTGGTATGAACGAGTTGATATGCTCAGTGACTTCAACTATGAATTGCCATAGAAATGAGAGCATTTCATAGTATATTATTTCTTTGCCTTCCCCAGAGTGCACAATCTTGTTTAGTTATGGTCAGCAGTCCAGTATAGTGCTGAATTATTGTTTTCCCATCCTACAATCATGGTTTTCCCTGTGATGCAAACAAGGACAAGGCAAATGAAAATGTGGGTGTTGAACGATTTCAAGGCGGATCAGAGTCAGTATCATCAACTGTCCATTCTTTAGGGTCTCATGATGTGATATCTAACAATGCAAGAGCACGTCAGATGTATGACATCAGGAAGACTCTAAAAAGAATCTTCTTAGCAGTGATGTTTGTCTTGATTTTCATTTTGCCTACATTTGGCCCTTCAATAGTTTGGAATGATGTCAACTTTGAGATTGGCCACCTTGTACCAACTTAGATGTTTTTCAGTAACTTTCTAGATAGTCAGAACACTTTACAAATGTTCAACATCTTGTATTTTTTATTTTTTATGATGAGCAGTAAGCCAATCTTATCAAGATAGCATGTGAATCAATTTTACCTTGCGATTAATGAACTTCTGTTCACAAACCTGAATATGAGATACAAGCAAAGGATCCAGCTAAATGTTTGTGTACCAATTTTTGTAGTGATGGAACATTCAATAGCTAGCATTGCAGCATAGTGAATGGCAGTCAAATGCTGTCAAATTGGGATGGTGCATGCATAACCAATTTGTCATTTTGGCAAAACCTGATCTGATGGTCAATAGTGAAGGTGATAGCACGCTCTTCTAGGTGCCTTCTACTAATTCTTTGAGGCCATCCCTTTCTTTTGAAATTCTATTCTGCGAGGGGTTTGTGAATAGCTTTCAGAAAGCTCAAATATCTTGCACCAATTGCAGTATAAATTCTATAGCAGCATAGTGATTAATGCTCTCAAGTTCCCTAAAGCTGCTCTAATTACGCCTTCTACGACAATCCTCACTTCAGGACTTCAGAGTTTGAATTGTGTACATGTTGCCCTCCTCTCCAGATTTCTCCAAGACTAATAACCATTGGTTTTAGGAAAGCTGATTGCCCTACACAGATGTATGCGTCATAATCATCCCTTGCTACTACCACCAAATTCCTCATTCTCCATCATACATGGGAAAAGACAATCATTAAGGAAGAAAATTGGTTTCCTAGTGTTTTGTGAATGAATGAAATGAAGCAAAGCAATGGGTCCATCGTTAAAAAGGCTCAAGGAATAAGCAGTTAAGAGGCACTTAAGTCATAAGACTTTCGGAGCAGTTGTTAAAGCTAAATTTATTTATGAAGAGAGTCAGTGCAAAATGGTATTGTATTAATGGCAGAAAGCAGTATCTATATGCTATTCTATATGGCATCTTCCTTTCAGGAAAGAAGCAATCAGAACAACTAACTACTTCAGCATTTGTTATTTCTTCATGCCATTAAATGGATAGAAACACACGGTTTGGCACCTCCATCATCACTTTGGGGGATGAAATAGGCTGCCATTGCAAAGACGGTTTGGAGGAGCATAAGCACCAGCAGCATCAATCCCATGATTGACAAGAAAATCTTCCATTTCATTTTCGTTAGCCATAGGTTCCACGGGTCATTGGCGTACTTGTTCATGTTCTCAAACAAATTGGCCAGGTAGCACATTCTCCAGTCAAACAATAACTCTTCGCTCAGGTCCCATAAGAAACGCACAACCTCATCATTGGACCCAAATCAGTCGCCTTGCAGGATGCCAAGATCAAACAAGACAGCCGCATCCTCGGCCAGGCGCATGAGGAGCCCAAGGAAGATGATGTAACAACTGATGTTTTAGGAGCTACTTGCAAGGCAGTTGCAAAGGAAAGGGACCATCATAGAACTTAGACGTAAATCCAGCAAGTGTTTGGGATGGAGATAGGTGTTCAAATTTAGAGTAAATGTGTTACATGAGTATAAGTTTGAGGTTCTTAGTATCAAAAGATTTGCCTTAAAATTGCTTTCCTTCCTACCGAGGGGAAGGTCGCAACACATCCAGACTAAACCGTAAACCTAAATTGACTTTTCTAAAGTTTTACACAACGACAACACTGCGAAATTACCTTATAGCATGATTTCACAGCTCTACATTAACTCAATAATTTGAAATTCAACATAGTTCGAAATTACATTTTTACTAAGAAATTCTCTCCCATTAAAGGAATTAATAGTTAAAATTCATTTTGAGCTTTTCGGGACGGTGTTGATTTGGCGTGTGTTGGGGTGTTCATGGCTTGTTCAATCGCTGCGCTCCCCCGCCCCGCCCCTCCCCTCCTCCCTCCTCTTCCTGCTACTTCTTTTTCTTGAAAGAATCTCGATAATTTTCCAATGTTACTTAACACTAGTCCTGGAGAAGTTTAATAAGAAAATCTTTGAAACCTTGATCGAAATATAAGCATCCGAATCTATATAAATAGTCACACAAATGTAACACACACACATAAGGGGAAATTTTTTTCCTAATTTTACGTTTTTTCATTGTCTTTTAAAGATAAAGACCAAGAAAACACGTGATTGTTTCCCTTGTTAAAGAGAACTTCAAAGATCTTTCTAATAAAAGTAAAAGCCTAGAGAGCAACTTTTGAAATTTCAAGGTGAGTTTGTTTAACAGAAAAATTAAAATTTGAAAAATTCTGAAAAGTGATTGATAATATTGTTTAAAAAAATTTAATCAGTAAAAATGTTTTCATCATTGACAATAATTTATCCTTTACGTTGATGGTATTAAAATACTTTTCATTCATCATTTTCGTAAGCAATATCATCAATCATTCATTGGAATTTTTTTTAAATAATTAATTTTTCATGAAACAAATAGACCCTCAGCTTGTAAAGAAATATATAGTTCTGCTATAGTTTTTTCATAGGTAGCATATCGACAATGTTTAATAGTTATGAGACATAAATATTTTTAAGTATCTAAATCTATCATAATTATCAACACATGCATAGTGAATTTAATTCTTCTATACACAATAATAATTATTAAATTGTCTTCATACCATCCGAATATATCATAAATAAAATTTTAAAAAAAATTACTTCAATGTTAGTGAGTTCTGTTAATTGATTCGTTAAATATGTATTAAAGAGTTGATATTATTTCTCTGACCTAATCATGTCCCCCTTATCAAAAGCCAATGCAGTCATTTGGATTCCACAACTTTTGCATATTCCACAATTTTAGATTTATGTCACAGTCACCATTGCAGCTCCTGTAAGAAAAATCTCAAATAAAATTCTTTTCCTCTCCTATTTTTTTTAAATGGAAAAAGAGCGTCATTTCTATTCACATGCAAATACAGCTTGAGAAGTTTGTTCTTTTCTGCATTATCTCTACCTTGCCCAAGCATCTGCATCTTTCAAAAGGTTGTCTTCTTTGCCTTATGCTTTATGTAACTCAAAGGAGTACATTTAAGATTGTTCGATCTCATAACGTACTTTCTTTCATGATAAAATTCCAGTATAATATAGTATTTGTTGAATCACAAACCACTTTAAGTCGGAAAAATATTTCTGATTAATTTGCTGCACATTATGTACTTAATCTTGCTTTTTTCAATACAACTTAAGAGAAATTCACTAATCAAACTAGAAAACATAGATGACAAAGTTATCAATATGTCAAAAGCATTATTGCTTACTTTTCTTTATTTATAGAAATTTCCAAAAGAAAAAACATAATCTCACTTTGGTCTTATTCATATCAGTCTATTGACAATAGAGTATTCGATCAATTACTTTTCAAGCATCTAATGATCTCCCACTCTCATGTCGATGCCGTCCCAACTTCCACCAACATTGGAAAAATCAGTTCCTCATAATTGTGTAGCCTTAATGACTACTTGAGGCGACTGCGACTATAACATTCTTGATCTTTATTTTTTAGACTCATTGTCGTTAGCAGTCATATCTTTTGATCCTGCAGCTGGTTTCATTATATCTTGGTAACAAACGAGCTGCGGAATCACAAGATGTTGATTAACAATGGCAATGGTGAGAAAAACTAAGATTGATTTTTGGAAAATCAATTTCCTTTATATCAATGGAGAGAATAGCGAGGGTCTATTGAAGAAAACTCATACTCACTTGTTTGGTTCTTGCCAAGACATCACTCACAAAGTGATTAATTCTATGAAAACCAATTTCAACAGAAATCCTTATACACAGAGAGCACTGGTCATGCCTAACGAAACCCTAAAACCAAGAAAAGCTCAAAAAGGAACTAATCCGTGCGCTTTTATTCCAAGAAAAAACTGCACCGTTCCTAAGAAGTTGATGGCTTCCGTGATGACCTTCTCCTTTTATCTCTCAGTCCACGAATGGAACCAAGTAATGGCCACTCCGTTAAACTCGAATCAGTGCTATCTACTGTGAAATTGTGGCCGTCTCTTCTTTGTCCGTGAGATCTTGCCATCGATTCTTCATCATGAATCTTCATCGTCCTCCTTCGATCACCATCGTGACCTGTTCTCTTCCTCTTGCCCGACTTCTTCTGGCAATTCTGACAATCTTCTTGCTTTTGACGTATAGCTGCTTATGATAATTTCGCCTACATAAACATCATCGCTTTCCTTTCGATGCGATCCATCTGCCAATTCTGGATCTTCAACCATCACTATTTGACCATTAGGAACCACATTCTCTCCCTCTTGTTTGGAGTTGACCATCGCCCTGCGATCATCACCAACATTACCGTCTCTTTCCCTTCGACATGACCCCTCTGTCGATTCTTCATCTTCAGCTGTCGCTATCCGACCATTAGGAACAGCATCCTCTCCCTCTCGTTCGGGGTTGACCCTTGCGGCTTGATCATCTCGTCCTTGATCAGCAGCATTACTTCTTTGCCAGAAAAAAGAAGTACTCGTGTGGAGTTTGCGTAAATAAGGAAAATCCCGGTACTGAAAAATCAAGTCGCGGACGTGATTGCGACGGTCTTGATCTATCTTTAAACCCGTCGGCATTACCGCTCGTATCTTGAAAATCTTCTTTTCGTTCCATCTCATCAGAGAGAATAGAATTCTCTCGGTTCTCTTGGGAACAAAGATTGGTGGAGCTTCAATGGAAAAGACAAATCTTTGAGTTGTGATTTCTTTCGAAACACTTGGATATAAAATACAGAATGGCTTGTGGAGGTTTAATTTGCAAATACCGATCTCTTATACGAAGCGTGAATGGAGCGCCGGGTTCTTGAAAAGCGGTTATTCGTTTTTCTCACTTTTGATCCCTAGACTTTCATAAAAGCTGAACAAGTTCAATGTACAGATTAACATTTATTGTTTCCTTTAATCATGAAAACCAAACACATAATACACAAATTAGTCAACAAGCTATATATCTTGATGCAATAAGTGCTTTCGCATAACTTGCTGAAAAATAACCATATGACGAGATGATATATTTGCTGGAATGAGAACAACTAGGGATGAATGTAGAATATTAGTCATTTATCAGAAAGACCGAATTATTCAATGGTTATTGCAAACTAACGTCACTTAGCCATTTTGTGGCATTAAGTAGGGATCACTTACTATTTAAATACTCATTTTTGCAGTCAGACATATCGTTAGTTTTACTAATATTTTGAACCAAGCTTATCATTGTCGGCATTATTCGAACTTGCACTTTCCCCACATTTTTTTTTTCGTACTACCCTTTTGGTGCCTTCTTTTGTCACATTTTATCATGATAAGCCACTTTTGGCAATTATGCAATATGACATTAATTTGGAAAGCAACATAGTTATTTTTCCTAAGTGACTCACTTTTTAGTTTTACTCGATAGTTTTACAAACTTTCAACCAAAAGTAAAATAGTTTTACAAACTCCCCCCCAGATTACTTAACTTTTCCAACAAAAAAAGAAAACGAAAGAGACTTACTTCCAGAATTACATTACTTTTACTGAGCACAAAGCTAATTTCTAACCAAGCCAACTTCCCCGGAATTGGGCCGTGCCCAGAAAGAGGACAGCCTGGGCCCAATGGCTGCCCCACTAATGGACAGAGGCCCGACCGTGCCTGTGCCACCAGGCCCACTAATGGCTGGCCCGGACTCGTTCAAATGTTGCATATGTGACTAACTAAGGTGATTGCGACGTTCCTGATCTTCTTAGCCCTAGCTCATTCCATTAGACAAGAAGAGTGGAGAAGTCTCACGGTTATCAAGGAAACAAAATGTGTAGCTTCTATGGAAAATTGAAATTCTATGTAGAGATTTCTCTATGAGACACTTGAATATAAGATTTAGATTGGCTTGTGGAGGTTTAATTTGTATCAAGGAATTAAAAAAAATAAAAATCTTGTATCTAAACTATCTATGTAATTGTTGAGAGTTTGTAGTCTTTTCAATTTTGAAGAGCTTGTTCAATTATTGCCCATATTTTCGAGGGATTCTAATTCGTAGGCAAGAATCATCTTGGATGTTATTGCAGCGACTTCTTTTTGACTAGAAAAGAATCACGAACAATACCTTTTTTTTTTTTTTTTTTTTTTTTTTTTTTTTTTTTTTTTTTTAACTTTCGAATCTACAATAGTCCATTATTTTTTGTAGTACAAAAGTTTAGTGGTTAGAATTACATTATTACTAATAAAGAGAACCTTTAGTTATAATACAAACTTGTGTAGTTATAATACTGGAATAAATTGCCCTCTCTATTTTCTGATTAAAAAGAAAAGGAAAAAAAGAAGAAGATCCTGGGTAGGGGTAGTAAACCTAGTAATATTTATAGTAGTAATAAGAACAAAGTATAACGACGACGACGACATGTATTTGTCTATGCGTATGTATAACAATAAAAACTTCCCTCACTTGACATTTAGAATTTCATTAGACTTATAAACAAAACAACAAAAGCAAAAAGAACAAAGAAAGTTGGCTCCCCCCTCCCCCAACTCAAAAGAAAAGAAAAGAAAAACACCCGAAAAACATGTGACCATTCAAATTTCCAAATAAAAGATAACAGTAATAATAAGAGAACACAAAAAAGTAACACCACTTCCATACGTGTCCATCGCCTAATCTTATTGTCACAAGAAAATCCATTCGTACTCGTTTTGTTCTTGCCAAGACGCAACTCATGAACTAAAAGATAATTCCATAAAAGTCAATTTCATGAGAAAAAAAAAACTTATACACAGAGAGAACCAACAAAAAAAGTGCTTAACAAAACCCTAAACTAAGAAATCTCACGAAGAAAACATAAAAACAAACCAAATTATCAACCTAATTATTCCTAAATAATTTGCAAATCAACGTGGATGGGTGACAGACTTTTCTCCCTTCTCCTCAACTTTATGGTCCTTTCCTTTTGATGGTGCTGCTCCATTGGTCGATTTTGGCTTCACGGGTAAGCCAAAATATTCCTCTGGTGTTGTTGTGAAGAAGGAAAAATTATGGCAATCATCCCGATTGAGAACCTCCTTGGCTATCTGGAGAGCGGTTCTTCCATTGAAAAGCTCATAAGTATTCTCTGTGCTGTTGTCGTCTCTTGGTCCATTCCTAGGTGCGGCCGCCGACTGTGTGGAATGATTTTGCTGTTGTCGAGCTACAGTGGAGGAGCTGGGTTTCGTTGAGAAATTGTCTCTAGAATGTGAGTTGTTCGAAGACATGATTAATTGAAATAATGTAACTACGGAGTTTATGAAAAATTCTCTTTCTTTGGTCGGGAGATTATATACCCATACTACATGATTCCTAAACCTAATAGGCATAGGTTTTCTAATCTGGTTATAATTACTAGTACATGTTGCTCTTAATTGAATTACAGATTTCTTTGGCCATGCTTATCACATATTTTGATATATCAAAATTAGACTCTATCTCACTAAATATATTGATTGTTATTGTTTGCAAGAAAGGATATAGATAAGTTCCAAAGGGGTGGAGGCTAAGTTCAAACCTAATTTGCTATTAGAAGTCTCATATAAATGAATTTTAATAGATTAATTTTCAATCCTAAGGCTAAGGTTTATTTCTTTTTATCCCTTTTTTCTGGCTATCCTTTAAACCAACGATAGGTATATATATCCATCTCTTAATTAATTAAAGTGAATCATGTCATGTGACTCAATTTCATGTGAAGTTATCATGAAGCTCCTTTTGTTGTTCACTCTCCATTGTGTTCTAGAACAAACTTATGTTAATAAACTAGAATTTTGCTACATAATTTATGGATTTAGATTTTTAGAGATAGTAACTATGTGGAGAAAATAAAATACGGATGACTATACAAAGTTGTTAAATTTTTTTATTGAGTATGTTATATAAATCATGGAGTTAGCCAAAGCTGGAACATGAAAAATATGGATATATTTTATGGGGGAAGATAGGATCACACTGTGCTTTATACATATGTTTTTTATTTGACACTTGCTTTAATATATGAGTTGAAAACTAAACCAACTCATAAATACTTGATGTTAAATTAAATAACTTGATGTTATTTAAACAAATGGCAGCGGTGTAGGACAAAAATAATATTCACACTTTTAATATCTTAAAAGTTGCGTTTGTTTCACTGAAAACTTCACTATAAAGGAAACTATTTTTCATCAAAATCATTTTAAAAATAAAATAGTTAGTTTTCATTCATTTGGTTATTTAAGAAAATAATTTCCTTCTCATTAAAAGAGAAAGTCATCTCCTCGATCTAAGGTTTTTTTGGGTTCATGAAAAAATGTTTTTGATAAATTTAATAGTTTTTCATCATTCAAATATTGGAAAGTCAGAAAATAATTTCCTTGAAATAGTTATCAGCAAAACAAGCGGAAAAGTAATACTCAAACCCCATACACTAAATGCGTTTACATTATGACATCGACATGCTTGCTTAATATAGATTCGCCCGAGTGGCCACCATTCTAACATGGAAGGGGGAGGTGAGGAGTTCAAATCCCTACATTCTCAAGGAGAGATGGGATGATGACGTGTAAGTTTCAGGAGTGGGTTTCGACTCTCATGCCCCGCAAGAGGCAGGGCAAAAGTCTGATAGTGAGTGTACGGTAGAAATAGAGTAGGACCGACAAAAAAAAAACTTGTTTTCTGGGGAATTTTTGTAATAAATAAGGGTAGTTAGTAAATAAGGAAGACTGGATTTTCACGTTTTTGTTAAGGAGAGATCAACGATTGTAACTAAATGGGCTAATTTATAAATAGGGCCCTCTCTCCCATATTAGTATCATCTCATATGTTCAACACAAGAAGAATAATATAGCATTCTCTTCTAAAATACTAAGCAAGCGAGCGATAAATTGAGATAATGGCTGAGCTTAGGTGACCCTAGTAAGAGGTGAACAAATCAAAGGAATCCTTGTCATGCCATCATGGAGGAGTCGTATTTCATTGGGAGATGCCTCCAGAATGCGCGAAATTCCAAGACGTGATTAACTAAAATAATTAGCTATGGAGTTTATGAGAATTCCCATCGGTTTGGTCCGAAGTATCTGATTCCCAAACCCTAGGCAAACGTTTACTAATCCAATTATGACTCCGAGTACATGTGGGTCTTTAAGTGTTTGGTATCTAGATTGGTTTAAAAGCCTTAATTGGCTTATCAAATACATAGATTGTGCTATATGAATTGCTAACTAAATAGTCATCTAATGTTTAACATTAACTTAAATAAAGTACATACCCTAGCTTGATAGTGGAAACATGGCATCTAATGTTGTCCCAGGGAAAGGCATGATTAATCCTTTTCAAATAAAACTCTTAAGGATTTTTCCAACAAATATTCGGTCCTGCTATTAATTTTTTTATAAGTAAAGCGACCACAGGTAATAGTTACTAAATATAGAAACGTTTTAGATTGTAAATCTATTGTGATTGTTAATATGCACATAGGCAATTTAATTATGTTATACATACTAATTCTTATTATACAATTGTCATACCAGTTGAATGTATCATAACATAGACAAATTTTATGTTAATGATTTCTTAAAATATCTCATTGCTAATACCTAATTTTTGGCTACCCAGTTAGTCATTAATTACATGAAAAATTAGGGATCGATCACAACCCTAAACAAACATACTATTAATAGATAAGCTCATACATTTGCATGTTTATTGGATCGGTGGCTAATAGACTTAATGGACTTGAAGTCAATTAATTGAACCGAGCTCATAAGAGTATTAATTTTTGGCCAAGCCCATAGGACACTAAGGAGATTGAAATTTGCATTATAAGACCCAAGTCGGAATTGTTAATTTATTAAATGACAGTACTTGGAAAACAATTCAGAAAATTGCCTAAGATGAATTATGAAATAGAAGCCCTAGGTTTGTCTTATAAAATAGGTGTGGGGTTCACTTGATAAAACACACGGCGGAGCTTGGTCACATTAGAAAGAGGGTTATGAGAAGACAAAATAAGCAAGAGAGATTCATGATAAATAAACAAACATTTTCTTTGTGTAAATGGAAAATAACAAATATTTGTTAAAGGAAAAAAAAAAATATAAGGTTTTGATTATTTCACGAAAAATGAATAATTTTTGAAAAATATTTTCCTAAAAATGATATCTTGTATAGCTTGTAATAATTAGTCGATAAAAAATGTTTTTATGATCGACAACAATTTATGCCTAAACATTTTCTTTGAACAGTAAAAGTATTTTTAGTTCATTCATTTTTGTAAGCAATACAAGTGATCATTTTTAGGGAAATGTTTTCTAAACCATTTGTTTTTTTCAAAAAAAAAAAAAAAAATGCACCCTAACTTACATCTAATTTTTCATCCTCCCTTTTTTTCACCCACTTGTATTGAATTTGAATGTCAATGACAACCTCGTTGTCCATAAGAGATTGCTAAAACGGTGAAGTTGACAATTTTGATCGGGTTGCGAAGGATTCTTAAAAGTCAACCAAAACAGATCATAAAAAAAGAAAAGGAAAAGAGTTGGAAAAAGAAGAGTTGCAAGAATCAAAGGAAATACAAACAATAAAGAGATGTATAACATATAATTACTTGAGCGTTAGTGATTCTCCTTGTTGATTGTGCCTAATCATGAATTGAAATATGGAAAAGTCAAGTATAAAGTAAAATTATCTTCAAATCTAAGAGCATCTGTAATGTAGTTGAAGCAAAAATGGTATAGTTGGTCGAGGATGAAGGTCGAGGAAGGAAGATCTGCGAGAGGTTGTTATATGGTGGATCATCCTTGGTGGGAAACCGCCTGTATAATGGCGGTAGTAGGCTTTATATTGACGGCGAAAGAGGAATTGCCAAATTTGAAGGGAACATTTACATTATTATATTTATGTTTACCACAAAACCAGATATCACTTTAAAATGTATTAGGGTCATTTTACCAAGTATAGATACAGTTCGACTCTGCTTCATACAACTTGACATAATTTATTCGAGATACAATATATTTCATAATGAACTGCGTTGATTAGTTCCATAATATATACAACCAATTGATATATAGGAAAATACATATCAAGAGCACTTGTCGTATTTATATTAGGTCTACTATGACTGGAAAAGATTATTGATTGCACACTAATGTAAAATAATTTAGTTACACTATATTAGTCAAGAACTGAGTTAAAAAACTTATGCCAGCGAAAACTATATAGGAAAATCTCGAAACAAATTATATTATAAGGAAATACTCGTTATTGCTTAAGGTTAGAATGATAAAATCTTCCCATACTTTTGAGTCAAAAGAATCCTATCAGACTAAGAAAAAAACTAAAGAATTAACCAAAAGAAGAAGAAGATATACCATGAGTTGCTCTTCCTCCCGTATACGTAGTATCCAAGATTTCCAAACAAATGATAACGGAAAGGATAAGAGAGCGGGAGAATTCTCTCCACGTCCATAATCTTTCCAGGAAAATCTACGACTACTGTTATGTGTATACGTATAATGATGCATTTTTCCCTCACAGCCGATGCTATTATCACAAGAAAACTCATCCTAATTCGTTTTGGTTCTTGACAACATGAACAAAAAGTGAAAATTCCATGAAAATCTGCAACGATAGTTTCTACCAAAAACCGTATGCACAGACTCACAGAGAGAACAATTATGAAGGAAAGTATCTGACATAACCCTGAACCAAGAAAAGCCCAAAGAAGAAACTAATCCTCATGCTCTGCGAGAGAGTTCCGAGAAAATGCATATTTTCTAAAAGGTTCATGGCCTGTCTCACTCTGGCTTCCGTGATGACCTCTTCTATCCCTCCCTTTCTTCTTGGCTTCCTTCTTCTTCTTCTTGGCTTCCCTTTTCTTCTTATCTTGTTCCAATAAATAATTGAAATCTAGCCCATTCAACAATGCTTCTGTGCCCGGCTGCATGATCGACGTCTCTCCTCTATCCACGTGATCTCTCCGTCGATTCTTGATTTCAAGTGTTGCCCTTTGATCCTCCATTCCACGATCTCCCCTAGTTCTGGCCACTCCGTTGAACTCAAGTTAAAGCTACCAAGTGTGACAACATTGTCATCTCTTCTCTGTCCGTGAGATCTCTCCACTGATTCATGATCACGAATCGTCGCCATTCTATCACCATCACAGTCACAAGCGTTCTCTTCCTCTTGTTCGACTTCGACCCTCTTAGATTGATCATCGATAAATGCCATTTGATCATCCCCACAGCTTCCAGGAACACTTGCTTCCTCTTGTTGAACTTGGAAATTCGTACTTTGATCATTTTCAACTTGCTTCCTCTTCTCCAACTCGCTTTCTTTTCTTGCTTCAAACGTGACATTGACAGCCTCATACAACTCCAACCCACAGAACTCGGCTAACGACTGAGTGAATGGGTCTTCAATGGACAAGTCGTTTTGTATGAGGATTGAATCTGGAGATTCCGAATCTCTCGTTCGTTCCATTAGACTGGCAAGTAGGGATTCCCTCGATCTTCTCAGGGACGAACCGTCGGTTCGATGGTGAGTATCATACCTTGATCTCTCCATTTAGTGATGAAGCGTATGAAAAATTGGAGGAATGGGGAAATTTTTCTCAGAAAATCTTGCTATCAGATGTGTTATATGGCTTTGTGTAGCTTTGCAAATAGGGGAAGTCTTCTATAAAGAGTCAACTGAGCCCCGAACTATTCAAAAGCATTTTCTTTTTTAAAATTCGGTCCCCTATTTGTTTCCTCTAAATCAAGAAAACTGGACACATTTTACGAAAATTTCCGTTTCTCTGTTGCACTTTCTTGAGCAGGTATTGAAAATACACGAAATGCATATATTATATATAGTTTGTTATATAACCGCTTGTGTAGCGGCGGCGGCGGAGGGTTTCGTATTGACTACAAAAGACGAATTGCCAGATTGGAAGGAATGCTTACTTTATTATATTTGTTTTTACTACTAAACCAATAATGATTTATCTATAATTTACGTTATTAAAGTGTATTATGGTCATTTTTCTAATATTTTGCTTCATGGTGTAATATATATTACCACCAGGTCTTCGCTTCACACAATTATTTCTTTGGAATAATCTATTTTTGCACTTATATTCGGGATATAGTTTATTCAATGATGAAGAGTAGTTCCATAACTAGTACAACTAACATATTTATAGGAGTTGTTGATTTTTATTTTATTTTTTAATATGTGGGGTTAATACCATGAAAAAACTTCAAAATAATACATATATGGCTTATTTACCCTAAATTAATTTTTGAATCACTATAAAACTCAAATTGGTACACACATGATAAACTTACCCTCTGTCAGCTTCTGTCAAATTTTACTGTTAAATTGCTGACATGGATAACATATGACGATGGATGTGGCAAGTCCATGTGCAAATCCATAAGGTAATACCGAAAAAAAAATCCCAAACTGGTAAATTTGTGATAAATTTACTAGAAACCGGTACACAAGTGACAAATTTACTCTCCGTTATTTTTAGTAACTCTAGTGGTACTTTTGACAAAGTGGCTTGACCAAGCACTTAATAATTAATGTAGCATCTCATGTAAGGATATTAACAATGGGTTAAGCCCTTAATAATTAAGGGCAAAAGACTGCAACCAAGCAAGGCGGAAGTGATGATAGGACTAAATTGATACAAATACAATAAATTTATGACTTGTTGATACTTTTCATTTATTTGTCAAATGCATTATAAGCAATAGCATTATTCATTTAATAATGTTGGTTTAGTTTTCCATCTAGTACATCAAATCAAGTACCAATTGAAATACTTATTTATAAAGCAAAGTGTGCTCCTATCTTCCCCCAATAAATATATCCATATTTTTCAAGGTCCGGTTACTCCACGATGAAATTAATCACTTCTATGTATCATACTCAATAAACATTTAAAATGACTTTGTATAGTCCCTCTTAATATCTCCATATAGTTATAAACTTTTGAAATCATTGACATCGAAGTTGGTGGCCAAATTAACTAAATCATTCGTATGTCAATATTCGGAACATGTTAACAATGAAAGACATTAGTGAACACCCATTTGAACGGCTGCATGTTAGAATGTTGAATCACAAACATGTATATGACCATGAAAATCAGATGCACTGTCGAATTGTTTATCTCAATGGGTCCAACTTTAATTTCACTCTATACGAAGAACACTGAAATCTATAAACCACATGAAGCTTAATAGAACTTCAGGATCAATGAAGCCCTCAAACTTGCCAGTCTACCATCTCAGTCCGGGCTGGTGAGGGTCGAACTACTGAGCAATGACATGGATCGGGTTCTTTCATGAATAGTAACGTCAGCTACTATCGGTTTCACTAATAGCTAGCGTTTGACTACTGATCGATCAGACTAATGTTTGTAGAGGGTCAGCAAAAGTATGTGATAGACATATGAATACACGAAATTACATGAAAATACTATCAAATTGGCCGAGTCGCCAGCGATACTCGCCGAAATGATGCGTTACAATATCTTCAAATTTATAAATTAATGATGACCATTTTCTTATCCTATTCACTTTAAATTTACCCTTACCCAAACTTGTTTATCCTTCTCTTAAATGAAGATTCTAAAACATGTCGATAGTCATTTGTCACGTAGGAAATTTGTATTTTACGTCACTCTAGTCTGCTAATTTCAAGAAACATGGTGTTTGTAATTACTTGTTTTGGAGTTGGTCCGTTAAAGGCATTCCTTGACACTGATGAAGTGATATTTAAGAGTATGATTGCCCCCGCCGGCCTGGCTCCCAGTTCAGTTATATTCCCTTTCACTCGACGGCGAGAAATCAGCGAGGGCGGCCTCGCTTCATGTGGCCGAGCACATGAAGCTAATATAGTTGGTCACTAGTCAAGTTAATCGCATAATTTATCACCTAATTAACCTTACAAAAAGAAGAATAGTTTTGAAAGATAACTGCGATGCGAGATTGTGATGGCCAACTCTTAATAACGAAGGTCAATGACAATCACTGATTACCTGATTGGTAGTAAGATTTAACCATCACTAAAAGGGAAAAGTACCAAATAAGTCCTAAACCTATTGTATTGGTACCAATTCAGTCCTAAACTTTTCAATTGGACCAATTCAGTCCTAAACCTTTTAATATTGGTACCAATTTAGTCAATCCAGCCAATTTTGGTTGGCCGACACTGATGTGGATGTCGGCCGGTGATCGGACGACTGACGTGGCAGTTTTTATGATTTTTTTAATGATTTTTTCGAATTTTTTTTATTAATTTTTTTCCCTTTTTTTTTTTTTTTTTTTTTTTCTTCTTCGCGGTTGTCGGCGAGCCTCCAGTGAGGCTCACTGGCCACTGGGTGAGGGCCGCGAAGCCCTCGCCTGCCGCCGGCGAGGATCGCGGCCCTCGCCCAGCCTCTCCCGAGCCGCCGGCGAGGCGGCTTCGCCCGGATCTGGGTGAGGCTAGCTCGCCTGGGGCTGGCGAGGCCATGTCGGCCATCGCCGGGGTGGAGGTGAGGGCCATGAAGCCCTCGCTAGCCGCCGGCGAGGGTCGCGACCCTCACTCGGCCTCGCCAGGTGGCCGTGGGCGAGGCCGGCCTCGGGAAGAAGGAGAGGAGGGTGTTGGGGCGGTGGGCTAGGGTTTCGGAGGCGAAGATCGGGCGGAGGAGCGGCGGCGTGAGTCGTGGGAGGTGGGGACCGGGGCCTCGAATTGGGATCTCGTGGAGGTGAGGGCGGCGGTGACGAGGTCGAGAAGCTCCCGGTCGGGTGGAGGAGGCGTCGGGGACTCAGCGGCAAGGCCGGGCGAGGCCGAGTGAGGGTCGCGACCCTCGCTGGTAGCTATCGAGGGCTTTGCGGCCCTCGCCTCCGCCCCGGCGATGGCCGCCATGGCCTCGCCGGCTGCGGGCGAAGCCGCCGCTGGCGGCGGGAGAGGTGGGCGAGGGCCACGGCCCTCGCCGGCGGCAGGCGAGGGCTTCGCGGCTCTTGCCCGGTGGCCGGCGAGCCTCACCGGAGGCTCGCCGGCAACCACGAAGAAGAAAGCAGAAAAGAAAAAAGGAAAAAATAATAAAAAATAATAAAAAATCATTAAAAAATCGAAAAAAAAACATAAAAATTACCACGTTAGCGTCCGGCCATTGGCCGATGTCCACGTTAGCGCTAGCTGGCCAAAATTGGCCGGATGGACTAAATTGGTACCAATATTAAAAGGTTTAGGACTGAATTGGTCCAATTGAAAAGTTTAGGACCGAATTGGTACCAATGCAATAGATTTATGACTTTTTTGGTACTTTTCCCATCACTAATATTCTAATCCAAACTATTTAGGTATTTTATCATAAATTCAACAAGTAAACATTCAACTTTTTTTTTTTTTTTGGGTAAAGACGTAAACGTTCAACTTGATTTCCAGGTAATTTAGAAATTAACTCGTTGACACAATTTACCATCGAGGTTGACCTTGTCGGTCACCGATTAATAGTTGAACAAAAGTTAATTGACGCTGCTAAACATGATCTAAATAATATTTATGTATGGGCATGTTAATTTATTTAAAAACCAAACAAGTCATTACATCTCGGTCACCTACTAGTTACTACCGTTGAATTGGTAACTTAATTCCTAAACGAATAAATATGGGTGGACATACTACCTTTATACCTTAATTTATATAGGTTTGGTTAAATAGAATGACCATTAGCAAATTTCCACGATCCTGGATAAAACAACAGATCTCCAATTGCTCTTCCAGAAAATTCAATCTCGTTAACGAGTCTTAAAAAGTAACTAAATAACGGAAACACTATAGTTTTCAAGACAACCGACTGTGAGCATAAGGAATGCAAGCAAGATCTGTTCTTTGCAAAATTAGAAGCATTCCTTATCAAGAATGCTTAAGAACAAGCTCCTGCCGGCCCGAACCACCAAACGCAGACAACATTCACAAAGTTGGGCAATGGCAGATCCGCAAATCGAAAAAAAAAAAAAAAAACACGCGAAGACAGGCGCGAGTGGAATCGAGAGAGGGGGGCAGCGTACGAGCTGAGCGATGGATTTGGGGAAGAGGCGGTGGTGGCGGCCGTAGGAGGGCGTTTCGGGAGCGCCGGTCGCGAAGTGGAAGTGGGCCAGCAACTTGCGGTCGGGCAGCGGCTTCAGCAGCGGCGCCTCCGAGAAATCTTTCTCTCCCGCTCCTCCCTCTCCGATCACCGCCGGTCTGGAAGCGAATGCCGCTGCCGCCACCACTGCAGAGGAGGAGGAGGAGGAGGAGGGCGGAGACAAGTATCGAGAGGAATGCCATTTTCGAGCCGCCGGAGAGGGAGAGAGAGAGAGAGAGATGGGGTTTCAGCTGCGAGATTCGGGGAGGGAGAACTCCATCGGAGGCGAGCTCGTCGGAGGAAGATCGCTCCTCGTTTTTTTCACTTTGTTCAGCGACTGCGGTTAACTCTTTCCTCGTTTTTTTCCTTATGAAAAATATGCGTAATTTACATTTTGAAAATCATCGCACTTATTGGCTTGTGGAAGTTTAAGTTGTATCGAGGAATTATAAAAAAAATAAACAAAATTACTCTTTTATCTAAACTATCTAAGTAGAGAGCTTGTAGTCTTTTCAATTTTGAAGGGCATGTTCAACTATTGCCCCTATTTTCGAGGATTCTAATTGATAGGCAAGAATCATCATGGATGTTATTGTCGCGACTTCATTTTGATCGAGAAAGGATCACGAACAATACTTTTTTTAACTTTTAAATCTACAATAGTCCAGTATTTTTTGTAGTACAAAAGTTTAGTGGTTAGAATTACATTATTACTAATAAAGAGAACCTTTAGTTATAATACAGATTCATGTAGTTATAATACTGGAAGAAATATTTGCTCCTCTCTCTTTTCTAATTAAAAAAAAAAGAAGGAAAAAAAGAAGAAGATCGTGCGCAGGGGTAGTAAACCTAGTAATATTTATAGTAGTAATAAGAACAAAGTATAACGACAACGACGACCTGTATTTGTCTATGCGTACGTATAACAACAATAACAACAAAAACTTCCCTCACTTGATAATTAGAATTTCATTAGACTTATAAACAAAACAACAAAAGAAAAGAAAAGAAAAGAAAAACACCCGAAAAACATGTGACCATCCAAATTTCCAAATAAAAGATAACAGTAATAATAAGAACACAAAAAAGTAACACCACTTCCATACGTGTCCATCGCCTAATCTTATTGTCATAAGAAAATCCATCCGTATTCGTTTTGTTCTTGCTAAGACGCAACTCATGAACTAAAAGAGATAATTACATAAAAGTCAATTTCATGAGAAAAAAAAAAAACTTATACACAGAGAGAACCAACAAAAAAACTGCTTAACAAAACCCTCAACTAAGAAATCTCACGAAGAAAACATAAAAACAAACCAAATTATCAACCTCATTATTCCTAAATAATTTGCAAATCAACGTGGATGGGTGACAGACTTTCCTCCCTTCTCCTCAACTTTATGGTCCTTTCCTTTTGATGGTGCTGCTCCATTGGTCGATTTTGGCTTCACGGGTAAGCCAAAATATTCCTCTGGTGTTGTTGTGAAGAAGGAAAAATTATGGCAATCATCCCGATTGAGAACCTCCTTGGCTATCTGGAGAGCGGTTCTTCCATTGAAAAGCTCATAAGTATTCTCTGTGCTGTTGTCGTCTCTTGGTCCATTCCTAGGTGCGGCCGCCGACTGTGTGGAATGATTTTGCTGTTGTCGAGCTACAGTGGAGGAGCTGGGTTTCGTTGAGAAATTGTCTCTAGAATGTGAGTTGTTCGAAGACATGATTAATTGAAATAATGTAACTACGGAGTTTATGAAAAATTCTCTTTCTTCGGTCGGGAGATTATATACCCATACTACATGATTCCTAAACCTAATAGGCATAGGTTTTCTAATCTGGTTATAATTACTAGTACAAGTTGCTCTTAATTGAATTACAGATTTCTTTGGCCATGCTTATCACATATTTTGATATATCAAAATTAGACTCTATCTCACTAAATATATTGATTGTTATTGTTTGCAAGAAAGGATATAGATAAGTTTGAAAGGGGTGGAGGCTTAGTTCAAACCTAATTTTGCTATTAGCAGTCTCATATAAAGGAATTTTAATAGATTAATTTTCGATCCCAAGGCTAAGGTTTATTTCTTTTTATCCCTTCTTTGTGGCTATCCTTTAAACCAACCATAGGTATATATATCCATCTCTTAATTAATTAAAGTGAATCATGTCACGTGACTCAATTTCATGTGAAGTTATCATGAAGCTCCTTTGGTTGTTCACTCTCGTTAAAAAAGTTTATTGAGTATGGTATATAAATCATGGAGTTAGCCGGAGCTGGAGAATGAAAAATATGGATATATTTTATGGGGGAAGATAGGATCACACTGTGCTTTATACATATGTTTTTTATTTGACACTTGCTTTAATATATGAGTTGAAAAACTAAACCAACTCATAAATACTTGATGTTAAATTAAATAACTTGATGTTATTTAAACAAATGGCAGCGGTGTAGGACAAAAATAATATTCACACTTTTAATATCTTAAAAGTTGCGTTTGTTTCACTGAAAACTTCACTATAAAGGAAACTATTTTTCATCAAAATCATTTTAAAATAAAATAGTTAGTTTTCATTCATTTGGTTATTTAAGAAAAGTAATTTCCTTCTCAATAAAAGAGAAAGTCATCTCCTCTGATCTAAGGTTTTTTTTGGGGTTCATGAAAAAATGTTTTTGATAAATTTAATAGTTTTTCATCATTCAAATATTGGAAAGTCAAAAAATGATTTCCTTGAAATAGTTATTAGCAAAACAAGCGGAAAAGTAATACTCAAACCCCATACACTAAATGCGTCTACATTATGACATCGACATGCTTGCTTAATATAGATTCGCCCAAATGACCACCCTTCTAACATGGAAGGGGGAAGTGAGGGGTTCAAATCCCCACATTCTCAGGGAGGGATGAGGTGGGGACGCGTAAGTTTCAGGAGTGGGTTTCAACTCCCACGTCCCGTAAGAGGCAGGGCAAAAGTCTAAGAGTGAGTGTAGGGTAGGAATAGAGTAGGACAAAAAAAAAAAAACTTGTTTTCTGGGGAATTTTGTAATAAATAAGGGTAGTTAGTAAATAAGGAAGACTGGATTTTCACGTTTTTGTCAAGGAGAGATCAACGATTGTAACTAAATGGGCTAATTTATAAATAGGGTCCTCTCTCCCAGATTAGTATCATCTCATATGTTCAACACAAGAAGAATAATAGAGCATTCTCTTCTAAAATACTAAGCAAGCGAGCGATAAATTGAGACAATGGCTGAGCTTAG
Source organism: Eucalyptus globulus (assembly GCA_014182545.1). Taxonomy (NCBI): domain Eukaryota; kingdom Viridiplantae; phylum Streptophyta; class Magnoliopsida; order Myrtales; family Myrtaceae; genus Eucalyptus; species Eucalyptus globulus. Next base: position 42,646,904 of record CM024721.1, read on the forward strand.
GTGACCCTAGTAAGAGGCGAACAAATCAAAGGAAGCCTTGTCATGCCATCATGGAGGAGTCGTATTTCATTGGGAGATGCCTCCAGAATGCGCGAAATTCCAAGACGTGATTAACTAAAATAATTAGGTATGGAGTTTATGAGAATTCCCATTGGTTTGGTGTGGAGGATTCTACACCCAAAACTATCTGATTCCCAAACCCTAGGCAAACGTTTACTAATCCAATTATGACTCCGAGTACATGTGGGTCTTTAAGTGTTTGGTATCTAGATTGGTTTAAAAGCCTTAATTGGCTTATCAAATATATAGATTGTGCTACATGAATTGCTAACTAAATAGTCATCTAATGTTTAACATTAACTTAAATAAAGTACATACCCCGGCTAGATAGTGGAAACATGGCATCTAATGTTGTTCCAAGGAAAGGCATGATTAATCCTTTTCAAATAAAACTCTTACGGATTTTTCCAACAAATATTCGGTCCTGCTATAATTTTTTTATAAGTAAAGCGACCACGGGTAATAGTTACTAAATATAGAAACGTTTTAGATTATGTAAATCTATCATGATTGTTAATATGCACATAATCGATTTAATTATGTTATACATACTAATTCTTATTATACAATTGTCATACCAGTTGAATGTATCATAAAATAGATAATTTTTATGTTAATGATTTCTTAAAATATCTCATTGTTGATACCTAATTTTTGGCTACCCAGTTAGTCATTAATTACATGAAAGATTAGGGATCGATTTCAACCCTAAACAAACATACTATTAATAGATAAGCCCATACATTTGCATGTTTATTGGATCGGCGGCTAATAGACTTAATGGACTTGAAGTCAATTAATTGAACCGAGCTCATAAGAGTATTAATTTTTGGCCAAGCCCATAGGACACTAAGGAGATCGAAATTTGCATTATAAGACCCAAGTCGGAATTGTTAATTTATTAAATGACAGTACTTGGAAAACAATTCAGAAAATTGCCTATGATGAATTATGAAATAGAAGCCCTAGGTTTGTCTTATAAAATAGGTGTGTTAGGGTTCAGGGCGCTTGATAAAACACACGGCGGAGCTTGGTCACATTAGAAAGAGGGTTATGAGAAGAAAAAATAAGCAAGAGAGATTCGCGATAAATAAACAAACATTTTCTTTGTGTAAATGGAAAATAACAAATATTTGTTGGAGAAAAAAAAATATAAGGTTTTGATTGTTTCACGAAAAATGAATAATTTTTGAAAAATACTTTCCTAAAAATGATATCTTGTATAGCTTGTAATAATTAGTCGATAAAAAATGTTTTTATGATCGACAACAATTTATGCCTAAACATTTTCTTGGACAGTAAAAGTATTTTTAGTTCATTCATTTTTGTAAGCAATACAAGTGATCATTTTTAGGGAAATGTCTTCTAAACCATTTGTTTTTTTCACCAAAAAAAAAAAAAATGCACCCTAACTTACATCTAATTTTTCATCCTCCCTTTTTTCACCCACTTGTATTGAATTTGAATGTCAATGACAACCTCGTTGTCCACAAGAGATTGCTAAAACGGTGAAGTTGACAATTTTGATCGGGTTGCGAAGGATTCTTAAACGTCAACCAAAACAGATCATAAAAAAGAAAAGGAAAAGAGTTGGAAAAAGAAGAGTTGCAAGAATCAAAGGAAATACAAAAAATAAAGGATGTATAACATTATACCATATAATTACTTGAGCGTTAGCGGTTCTCCCTGTTGATTTTGCCTAATCATGAATTGAAATATGAAAAAGCCAAGTATAAAGTAAAATTATCTTCAAATCTTGGAGCATCTGTAATGGAGTTGAAGCAAAAATGGTATAGTTGGTCGAGGCTGAAGGTCGAGGAAGGAGGATCTGCGAGAGGTTGTTATATGGCGGATCATCCTTGGTGGGAAACCGCCTGTATAATGGCGGTAGTAGGCTTTATATTGACGGCAAAAGAGGAATTGCCAAATTTGAAGGGAACACTTATTGTTATATTTAGTTTTATCACAAAACCAAATATCACTTTAAATGTATTAGGGTCCTTTTCCCAAGTATAGATAGCGTTCGACTCCGCTTCATACAACTTAACATAATTTATTCGAGATACAGTATATTTCATAATGAACTGCGTTGATTAGTTCCATAATATATACAACCAATTGATATATAGGAAAATACATATCAAGAGCACTTGTCGTATTTATATTAGGTCTACTATGACTGGAAAAGATTATTGATTGCACACTAATGTAAAATAATTTAGTTACACTATATTAGTCAAGAACTGAGTTAAAAAACTTATGCCAGCGAAAACTATATAGGAAGAACTCGAAACAAATTATATTATAAGGAAATACTCGTTATTGCTTAAGGTTAGAATGATAAAATCTTCACATACTTTTGAGTCAATAGAATCCTATCAGACTAAGAAAAAAACTAAAGAATTAACCAAAAGAAGAAGAAGAGATAACATGAGTTGCTCTTCCTCCCATATACGTAGTATCCAAGATTTCCAAACAAATGATAACGGAAAGGATAAGAGAGCGGAAGAATTATCTCCACGTCCATAATCTTTCCAGGAAAATCTACGACTACTGTTATGTATATACGTATAATGATGCATTTTTCCTCACAGCCGATGCTATTATCACAAGAAAACTCATCCTAATTCGTTTTGGTTCTTGACAAAATGAACAAAAAAGTGAAAATTCCATGAAAATCTGCAACGATAGTTTCTACCAAAAACCGTATGCACAGACTCACAGAGAGAACAAATATGAAGGAAAGTATCTGACATAACCCTGAACCAAGAAATGCCCAAAGAAGAAACTAATCCTCATGCTCTGTGAGAGACTTCCGAGAAAATGCATATTTTCTAAAAGGTTCATGGCCTGTCTCACTCTGGCTTCCGTGATGACCTCTTCTATCCCTCCCTTTCTTCTTGGCTTCCTTCTTCTTCTTCTTGGCTTCCCTTTTCTTCTTATCTTGTTCCAATAAATAATTGAAATCTAGCCCATTCAACAATGCTTCTGTGCCCGGCTGCGTGATCGACGTCTCTCCTCTATCCACGTGATCTCTCCGTCGATTCTTGATTGCAAGTGTTGCCCTTTGATCCTCCATTCCACGATCTCCCCCTAGTTCTGGCCACTCCGTTGAACTCAAGTTAAAGCTACCAAGTGTGACAACATTGTCATCTCTTCTCTGTCCGTGAGATCTCTCCACTGATTCATGATCACGAATCGTCGCCATTCTATCACCATCACAGTCACAAGCGTTCTCTTCCTCTTGTTCGACTTCGACCCTCTTAGATTGATCATTGATAAATGCCATTTGATCATCCCCACAGCTTCCAGGAACACCTGCTTCCTCTTGTTGAACTTGGAAATTCGTACTTCCATCATTTTCAACTCGCTTCCTCTTCTCCAACTCGCTTCCTTTTCTTGCTTCAAACGCGACATTGACAGCCTCATACAACTCCAACCCACAGAACTCGGCTAACGATTGAGTGAATGGGTCTTCGATGGACAAGTCGTTTTGTATGAGGATTGAATCTGGAGATTCGGAATCTCTCGTTCGTTCCATTAGACTGGCAAGTAGGGATTCCCTCGATCTTCTCAGGGACGAACCGTCGGTTCGATGGTGAGTATCATACCTTGATCTCTCCATTTAGTGATGAAGCGTATGAAAAATTGGAGGAATGGGGGAATTTTTCTCAGAAAATCTTGCTATCAGATGTGTTATATGGCTTTGTGTAGCTTTGCAAATAGGGGAAGTCTTCTATAAAGAGTCAACTGAGCGCCGAACTATTCAAAAGCATTTTCTTTTTTAAATTTCGGTCCCCTATTTGTTTCCTCTAAATCAAGAAAACTGGACACATTTTACGAAAATTTCCGTTTCTCTGTTGCACTTTCTTGAGCAGGTATTGAAAATACACGAAATGCATATATTATATATAGTTCGTTATCTAACCGCTTGTGTAGCGGCGGCGGCGGAGGGTTTCGTATTGACTACAAAAGACGAATTGCCAGATTGGAAGGAATGCTTACTTTATTATATTTGTTTTTACTACTAAACCAATAATGATTTATCTATAATTTACGTTATTAAAGTGTATTATGGTCATTTTTTCTAATAGTTTGCTTCATGGTGTAATATATATTACCACCAGGTCTTCGCTTCACACAATTATTTCTTTGGAATAATCTATTTTTGCACTTATATTCGGGATATAGTATATTCAATGATGAAGAGTAGTTCCATAACTAGTACAACTAACATATATATAGGAGTTGTTGATTTTTTTATTTTATTTTTTAATGTGTGGGGTTAATACCATGAAAACTCTTCAAAATAATACATATATGGCTTATTTACCCTAAATTAATTTTTGAATCACTATAAAACTCAAATTGGTACACACATGATAAACTTACCCTCTGTCAGCTTTTGCCAAATTTTACTGTTAAATTGTTGACATGGATAACATATGACGATGGATGTGGCAAGTCCATGTGCAAATCCATAAGGTAATACCGAAAAAAAAATCCCAAACTGGTAAATTTGTGATAAATTTACTAGACACCGGTACACAAGTGACAAATTTACTCTCCGTTATTTTTAGTAACTCTAGTGGTACTTTTGACAAAGTGGCTTGACCAAGCACCACTTATATGGCCTAATCACTGCTTAATGTAGCATCTCATGTAAGGATATTAACAATGGGTTAAGCCCTTAATAATTAAGGGCAAAAGACTGCAACCAAGCAAGGCGGAAGTGATGATAGGACTAAATTGATACAAATACAATAAATTTATGACTTGTTGATACTTTTCATTTATTTGTCAATTGCATTATAAGCAATAGCATTATTCATTTAATAATGTTGGTTTAGTTTTCCATCTAGTACATCAAATCAAGTACCAATTAAAATACTGATATATAAAGCAAAGTGTGCTCCTATCTTCCCCCAATAAATATATCCATATTTTTCAAGGTCCGGTTACTCCACGATGAAATTAATCACTTCTATGTATCATACTCAATAAACATTTAAAATGACTTTGTATAGTCCCTCTTAATATCTCCATATAGTTATTAACTTTTGAAATCATTGACATCAAAGTTGGTGGCCAAATTAACTAAATCATTCATATGTCAATATTCGGAACATGTTAACAATGAAAGACATTAGTGAACATCCATTTGAACGGCTGCATGTTAGAATGTTGAATCACAAACATGTATATGACCATGAAAATCAGATGCACTGTCGAATTGTTTATCTCAATGGGTCCAACTTTAATTTCACTCTATACGAAGAACACTGAAATCTATAAACCACATGAAGCTTAATAGAACTTCAGGATCAATGAAGCCCTCAAACTTGCCAGTCTACCATCTCAGACCGGGCTGGTGAGGGTCGAAGTACTGAGCAATGACATGGATCGGGTTCTTTCATGAATAGAAACGTCAGCTACTATCAGTTTCACTAATAGCTAGCGTTTGACTACTGATCGATCAGACTAATGTTTGTAGAGGGTCAGCAAAAGTATGTGATAGACATATGGATACACGAAATTACATGAAAATACTATCAAATTGGCCGAGTCGCCAGCGATATTCATCTCACCGAAATGATGCGTTACCATATCTTCAAATTTATAAATTAATGATCACCATTTTCTTATCCTATTCACTTTAAATTTACCCTTACCCAAACTTGTTTATCCTTCTCTTAAATGAAGATTCTAAAACATGTCGATAGTCATTTGTCACGTAGGAAATTTGTATTTTACGTCACTCTAGTCTGCTAATTTCAAGAAACATGGTGTTTGTAATTACTTGTTTTGGAGTTGGTCCGTTAAAGGCATTCCTTGACACTGATGAAGTGATATTTAAGAGTATGATTGCCCCCGCCGGCCTGGCTCCCAGTTCAGTTATATTCCCTTTCACTCGACGGCGAGAAATCAGCGAGGGCGCCCTCGCTTCATGTGGCCGAGCACATGAAGTTAATATAGTTGGTCACTAGTCAAGTTAATCGCATAATTTATCACCTAATTAACCTTACGAAAAGAAGAATAGTTTTGAAAGATAACTGCGATGCGAGATTGTGATGGCCAACTCTTAATAACGAAGGTCAATGACAATCACTGATTACCTGATTGGTAGTAAGATTTAACCATCACTAATAGGGAAAAGTACCAAATAAGTCATAAACCTATTGCATTGGTACCAATTCAGTCATAAACTTTTCAATTGGACCAATTCAGTCATAAACCTTTTAATATTGGTACCAATTCAGTCCATCCGGCTAATTTTGGCCGGCCGACGCTGAAGTGGACGTCGGCCGGTGACCGGACGCTGATGTGGCAGTTTTTATGATTTTTTTAATGATTTTTTCGAATTTTTTTATTAATTTTTATTAATTTTTTCTCCTTTTTTTTTTTTTTTTTCTGCTTTCTTCTTCGCGGTTGTCGGCGAGCCTCCGGTGAGGCTCGCCGGCCACCGGGTGAGGGCGCGAAGCCCTCGCCCGTTGCCGGCGAGGATTGCGGCCCTCGCCCAGCCTCTCCCGAGCCGCCGGCAAGGCGGCTTAGCCCGGATCTAGGTGAGGCTAGCCTCGCCCGCGGCTGGCGAGGCCATGGCGGCCATCGCCGGGGTGGAGGTGAGGGCCGTGAAGCCCTCGCTAGCCGCCGGTGAGGGTCGCGACCCTTGCTCGGCCTCGCCCGGGGCCATGGGCGAGGCCAGCCTCGGAAGAAGGAGAGGAGGGTGTTGGGGCGGCGGGCTAGGGTTTCGGAGGCGAAGATCGAGCGGAGGAGCGGCGGCGTGAGTCGTGGGAGGTGGGGGACCAGGGCCTTGAATTGGGATCTCGTGGAGGTGAGGGCGGCGGTGACGAGGTCGAGAAGCTCCGGGGTCGACAGCGGAGGAGGCGCCGGGGACTCAGCGGCAAGGCCAGGGCGAGGCCGAGCGAGGGTTGCGACCCTCACCAGCGGCTGTCGAGGGCTTCGCGGCCCTCGCCTCAGCCTTGGCGATGGCCACCATGGCCTCGCCAGCTGCGGGCGAGGCTGGCCTTGCCCAGATCCGGGCGAAGCGCCGCCGCCGGCGGCTTTGGGAGAGGTCGGGCGAGGGCTTCGCAGCTCTCGCCCGGGGCGGCGAGCCTCACCGGAGGCTCGCCGGCAACCACGAAGAAGAAGGCAAAAAAGAAAACGAAAAAGAAAAGAAAAAGGAAAAAATTAATAAAAATTAATAAAAAATCAAAAAAAAATCGAAAAATCATAAAAATTACCACGTTAGCGTCCGGCCATCGGCCGATGTCCACGTTAGCGCCAGCCGGCCAAAATTGGCCGGATGGACTAAATTGGTACCGATATTAAAAGGTTTAGGACTGAATTGGTCCAATTGAAAAGTTTATGACTGAATTGGTACAAATGCAATAGATTTAGGACTTTTTTGGTACTTTTCCCATCACTAATATTCTAATCCAAACTATTTAGGTATTTTATCATAAATTCAGCACGTAAACATTCAACTTTTTTTTTTTTTTTTTTTTTTTTTGTGGGTAAAGACGTAAACATTCAACTTGATTTCCAGGTAATTTAGAAATTAACTCGTTGACACAATTTACCATCGAGGTTGACCTTGTCGGCCACCGATTGAGTAACCGTGAATAATTGGTGGAGCTAGGTGTTGAAACGATTAATAGTTTTTTTTTTTTGTCAGTCATACTCTATACCTACTCTACACTCACTTTCAAACTTTTGCCCTGCTTTTTGTAGGGCGTGGGAGTCGAAACCCACTTCTGAAACTTACTCGTCCCCACCCCATCCCCCTGAGAAGGTGGGGATTTGAACAAAAGTTAATTGACGCTGCTAAACATGATCTAAATAATATTTATGTATGGGCATGTTAATTTATTTAAAAACCAAACAAGTCATTACATCTCGGTCACCTACTAGTTACTACCGTTGAATTGGTAACTTAACTCCTAAACGAATAAATATGGGTGGACATACTACCTTTATACCTTAATTTATATAGGTTTGGTTAAATAGAATGACCATTAGCAAATTTCCACGATCCTGGATAAAACAACAGATCTCCAATTGCTCTTCCAGAAAATTCAATCTCGTTAACGAGTCTTAAAAAGTAACTAAATAACGGAAACACTATAGTTCAAGACAACCGACTGTGAGCATAATGAATGCAAGCAAGATCAGTTATTTGCAAAATTAGAAGCATTCCTTATCAAGAATGCTTAAGAACAAGCTCCTGCCGGCCCAAACCACCAAACGCAGACAACATTCACAAAGTTGGGCAATGGCAGATCCGCAAATCGAACAAAAAAAAAAAAAAAACACGCGAAGACAGCCGCGAGTGGAATCGAGAGAGTGGGGGCAGCGTACGAGCTGAGCGATGGATTTGGGGAAGAGGCGGTGGTGGCGGCCGTAGGAGGGCGTTTCGGGAGCGCCGGTCTCGAAGTGGAAGTGGGCCAGCACCTTGCGGTCAGGCAGCGGCTTCAGCAGCAGCGCCTCCGAGAAATCTTCCTCTCCCGCTCCTCCCTCTCCGATCACCGCCGATCAGGAAGAGAACGCCGCCGCCGCCGCCGCCGCAGAGGAGGAGGAGGAGGAGGGCGGAGATGAGTATCGAGAGGAACGCCATTTTCGAGCCGCCGGAGAGGGAGAGGGAGAGAGAGATGGGGTTTCAGCTGCGAGATTCGGGGAGGGAGAACTCCATCGGAGGCGAGCTCGTCGGAGGAAGATCGCTCCTCGTTTTTTTCACTTTGTTCAGCGACTGCGGTTAACTCTTTCCTCGTTTTTTTTTTCCTTATGAAAAATATGCGTAATTAACATTTTGAAAATCATCGCACTTATTGGCTTGTGGAGGTTTAATTTGTATCGAGGAATTATAAAAAAAATTAAAAAAATTACTCTTTTATCTAAACTATCTAAGTAGAGAGCTTGTAGTCTTTTCAATTTTGAAGGGCTTGTTCAACTATTGCCCCTATTTTCGAGGATTCTAATTGATAGGCAAGAATCATCATGGATGTTATTGTCGCGACTTTGTTTTGATCGAGAAAGGATCACAAACAATACTTTTTTTAACTTTTAAATCTACAATAGTCCAGTATTTTATGTAGTACAAAAGTTTAGTGGTTAGAATTACATTATTACTAAAAAAGAGAACCTTTAGTTATACTACAGATTCATGTAGTTATAATACTGGAAGAAATATTTGCTCCTCTCTCTTTTTTAATAAAAAAAAAAAAAGGAAAAAAAGAAGAAGATCGTGCGCAAGGATAGTAAACCTAGTAATATTTATAGTAGTAATAAGAACAAAGTATAACGACAACGACGACATGTATTTGTCTATGCGTACGTATAACAACAATAACAACAAAAACTTCCCTCACTTGATATTTAGAATTTCATTAGACTTATAAACAAAACAACAAAAAAGAAGAAGGAACAAAGAAAGTTGGCTTCCCCTCCCTCCCCCAACCCAAAAGAAAAGAAAAGAAAAACACCTGAAAAACATGTGACCATCCAAATTTCCAAATAAAAGATAACAGTAATAATAAGAGAACACAAAAAAGTAACACCACTTCCATACGTGTCCATCGCCTAATCTTATTGTCACAAGAAAATCCATCCGTACTCGTTTTGTTCTTGCCAAGACGCAACTCATGAACTAAAAGAGATAATTCCATAAAAGTCAATTTCATGAGAAAAAAAAAAAACTTATACACAGAGAGAACCAACAAAAAAGTGCTTAACAAAACCCTAAACTAAGAAATCTCACGAAGAAAACATAAAAACAAACCAAATTATCAACCTAATTATTCCTAAATAATTTGCAAATCAACGTGGATGGGTGACAGACTTTCCTCCCTTCTCCTCAACTTTATGGTCCTTTCCTTTTGATGGTGCTGCTCCATTGGTCGATTTTGGCTTCACGGGTAAGCCAAAATATTCCTCTGGTGTTGTTGTGAAGAAGGAAAAATTATGGCCATCATCCCGATTGAGAACCTCCTTGGCTATTTGGAGAGCGGTTTTTCCATTGAAAAGCTCATAAGTATTCTCTCCGATGTTATCGTCTCTTGGAACATTCCTAGGTGCGGTCACCAACCGTGCGGTATGATTTTGCTGTTGTCGGGCTGCAGTGGAGGAGCTAGGTGTCTTTGAGAAATTGTCTCTTGAATGTGAGTTGTTCGAAGACATGATTAATTGAAACAATGTAGCTATGGAGTTTATGAAAAATTCTCTTTCTTTGGTTGGGGGATTATATACCCAGACTACATGATTCCTAAATCTAATAGGTAAAGGTTTTGTAATCTGGTTATAACTACTAGTACAAGTTACTCTTAATTGAATTACGGATTTCTGTTGCCATGCTTATTACATATCTTGATATATCAAAATCGGACTCTATCTCACTAAATATATTGATTGTTATTGTTGCAAGAAAGGATATAGATAAGTTCCAAAGGGGTGGAGGCCCAGTTCAAGCCTAATTTTGCTATTAGAAGTCTCATATAAAGGAATTTTAATAGATTAATTTTCGATCCCAAGGCAAAGGTTTATTTCTTTTTATCCCTTCTTTCTAGCTATCCTTTTAACCAACTATATATATAGCTTAATTAATTAAAGCGAATCATGTCATGTGACTCAATTTCATGTGAAGTTATCATGAAGCTCCTTTCATTGTTCACTCTCCATTGTGTTCTAGAACAGACTTATGTTGATAAACTAGAATTTTGCCAAATAATATATGGATTTAGATTTTAAGAGATAGTAACTATATGGAGAAAATATGGATGACTATATAAACTCGTTAAAAAAGTTTATTGAGTATGTTATGTAAATCATGGAGTTAGCCGGAGTTGGAGCATGAAAAATATGGATATATTTTATGTGGGAAGATAGGATCACACTGTGCTTTATACATATGTTTTTTATTTGAAACTTGCTTTAATATATGAGTTGAAAAACTAAACCAACTCATAAATACTTGATGTTAAATTAAATAACTTGACGTTATTTAAACAAACGGCAGCGGCATAGGACAAAAATATCACACTTTTAATACCTTAAAGTTGCGTTTGTTTCATTAAAAACTTCACTATAAAGAGAAATATTTTCCATCAAAATCATTTTAAAAGAAAATAGTTAGTTTTCATTCATTTGGTTATTTAAGAAAAGTAATTTCCTTCTTGTTAGAAGAGGAAGTCGTCTCCTCCGATCTAAGGTTCTTTTTTTTTTTTTTTGGGGGGGGTTTCATGGAAAAATGTTTTCGGTAAATTTAGTAGTTTTTCATTATTCAAATATTGGAAAGTCAGAAAACAATTTCCTAGAAATAGTTATCAGCAAAATAAGCAGAAAAGTAATACTCAAACCCCATACACTAACTGTGTCTATATTATGTCATCGACATGCTCACTTAATATAGATTTAGGGTGATTATGGTTATTGTACACTTGTATTCTAGGGAATTTTTGTAATAAATAAGGGTAGTTAGTAAATAAGGAGGACTGGATTTTCACATTTTTATCAAGAAGAGGTCAACAATTGTAACTAAATGGGCTAATTTATAAATAGGGTCCTCTCTCCCATATTAGTATCATCTCATATGTTCAACACAAGAAGAATAATAGAGCATTCTCTTCTAAAATACTAAGCAAGTGAGCGATAAATCGAGATAATGGCTGAGCTTAGGTGACCCTAGTAAGAGGCGAGCAAATCAAAGGAAACCTTGTCATGCCATCATGGAGGAGTCGTATTTCATTGGGAGATGCCTCCAGAATGCGCGAAATTCCAAGACATGATTAACTAAAATAATTAGCTATGGAGTTTATGAGAATTCCCAAAGGTCCGAAGGATTCTACACCCAAAACTATTTGATTCCCAAACCCTAGGTAAACGTTTACTAATCCAATTATGACTCCGAGTACATGTGGGTCTTTAAGTGTTTGGTATCTAGATTGGTTTAAAAGCCTTACTTGGCTTATCAAATACATAGATTGTGCTATATGAATTGCTAACTAAATAGTAATCTAATGTTTAACATTAACTTAAATAAAGTACATACCCTAGCTAGATAGTGGAAACATTGCATCTAATGTTGTTCCAAGGAAAGGCATGATTAATCCTTTTCAAATAAAACTCTTAAGGATTTTTCCAACAAATATTTGGTCCTGCTATAATTTTTTTATATGTAAAGTGACCACGGGTAATAGTTACTAAATATAGAAATGTTTTAGATTATGTAAATCTATCATGATTGTTAATATGCACATAGTCGATTTAATTATGTTATACATACTAATTCTTATTATACAATTGTCATACCAGTTGAATGTATCATAAAATAGACAATTTTTATGTTAATGATTTCTTAAAATATCTCATTGTTGATACCTAATTTTTGGCTACCCAGTTAGTCATTAATTACATGAAAAATTAGGGATCAATCCCAACCCTAAACAAACATACTACTAATAGATAAGCCCATACATTTGCATGTTTATTGGATTGGCGGCTAATAGACTTAAGTGAATGGACTTGAATTCAATTAATTGAACCGAGCTCATAAGAGTTTTAATTTTTGGCCAAGCCCATAGGACACTAAGGGGGTTGAAATTTGTATTATAAGACCCAAGTCGAAATAATTGATTTATTAAATGCCATTACTTGGAAGACAATTCAGAAATTTGCCTAAGACGAATTACGAAATAGAAGCCCTAGGTTTGTCTTATAAAATAAGTGTTTTAGGGGTTCAAGGCGCTTGATAAAATATAGTTCCCCTTTGAATTTAAAATATGGCATAGGTTCCCGTTGAATTTAATACTAAATGAAACCGTTGAAACACATTGCATGACCCACTACACCCACTTTTCACAGAACCCTATCTTGATTAGGCACTCCCATATGAAGTCTCACTCTATTTAATCATATGCCTTCTGCATGTCAAGCTTTAGGACAGCTTGGAATTTTCTTTTCCTATCACCTGTTCTTAGTCTATGAATTTTATTTCATTTTTTGTACTTCTTAAAAAACGATTGAGGACAGGACTAACTAATGGGATCAGTCGAGTTTCAAGGTCAACCCAATACTATCCAATAATTTTTTATTTCATTTTTTGTACTCCTTAAAAGGGCAACAAAGGACTGTATTGACCCAATGGGTTCAATGATAAGCAAGGTTAGCTAAGAAAGGCAAGCGGTGAGGGTTAAGTGGGGTAAGCATCGAATAGAATAAGCATCGAATGTCGAGCGGGGAGCAACAAGCCAAGCGACATCAAGCGGCGAGCGGCACGAGTGACCGAAAGCAAATGAGGTGAGTGTCGAGTGGCGAGTGGAGAAGATGTTTTTTTTTTTTTTTTTTTTTTTTTTTCGATTTTAGCAAATTGAAGACTAATAGGACAAATAATACATAAGATAATGAATACTAGAAGAGGATGCCATAAGGTGCGTTTTTGGATGCCGTGAGGACTCCTCACAATGATTATTGATACTGTAAAAGATATTAAAAATCTAAATTATTAAAGAACAATGTAAAATTACTTGAACTTCTCACTAAAGAGCTGTTTAATATTGTTGACGTTGTTTATTTTAAAGTTCTCTATATACAAAAATAATAAATAATATATATATAGAGTCAGGGTTGGTCCGGGTTGGACCGACCTAGAACTCTCAGAATTGAGGACCGACCCGTATAGTGCTGGTCTAGGAATTCTAGGACTAATGATAGACCCAGCCTTCTTGGGAACCGGACCAGGACTGATAGGGTTGGGCCGGTCTAGGATCGGTTCAGGGTTGACCCAACCCTGGACCGATGCTCACCCCTAGACCAGGCTATGTCCGCTCACCTAGCACACCTAAATTTGGACTGGCGCCAGACCAACCCGGCCCCTTTTTTCCTTTTCCCCTTCCTCCGCCCTGGGCCAATCCATTTTTCCCTCTTCCCTCGCATGGGCCAACCCCTTTCTTTTCTATCTTTTCCCTTCCCCAACCCAGCCCTCTCGTTTTCCTTCCCTTTCCTCCTTGTCTCTTGGGATTTGCTACAAAAACACATAATGGAATAAGGTGGTAGAGCAAGGCAAAGGGGGGAGGCCAATTGAAGTTGGTGGTTAGGACTAGGCCAATAGGGTAGCTCGCAGTGGCAAAGGGCGAGAGAGAGTCTTTCGGTGACTCCACTACACCTAAGCCATGTCTGACGACCTCCAGTTGATGCCTTGAGTTCATGATTTCCCCTTTCTTGGTAATTTTGATTTGTTTTTGGTTTGCCTTTATCGCAACCTTCCCTTGAGGTGCACCATATGGTTCAGTTAATAGATTATTTAGTCTAAACTTAATTTGGCTATCCAAAAATCATAGCAATTTGCAATTTAGGTTCAAGCCTTTAACTTACAAATGATTTACAATAATGAGTCACCACTAATTAATTTATGGTGGATCGATTTGAAAATCAAGTAAAATTATCATTGATTTACTTTACTCCTGTGAACAATGGAATTCAGGTAGAGGAACTTGGTTACATTAGATTTTTCTTATGCCCTTTCAATGCCATTCATTTTATCAAAATAAAAATAAAAATTAATAAGCAGCTTGGATATGTTCTATTATTTCCTAATATATGAGGTAACCATGCGGGATTCTAGTGAGAGCATGTTGGCCTCTGCCTCTAGTTGGTGAGGGTTGCCACGTGCCAAAGACCTCGCCAACCATGGCCAACGCCTCACTAGTGATGGGGTAGTGTCCACAATGCAAGAGAGCTAGCCCGGCCTACGTACTTGGTTTATTGATTTATTTTTTAAAGTTTTATCCTTTTTTTTTTTTCTTTTTTGAGTTTGTGTTTTTGTGAAAACCCTAGCATGTCACGGTTACTATAGAACTACTATTGCCAATATCTCTTCATTTTAATTTTTCTTAAGCATGCAGAAGTGTAAGGGACTACAGGAAATTCTGGGATATACGCGATTTTCTGTAAACATGGCAACTTTATTTCTTATTTATTTATACATGTACATTAGACAATAGGTGTGAGGTGCTATGGGTAAGTACACAAGTTTAGTACTAAATTGATTATTCTGGACTCAAGGTCGGTCACCCCTCCCACCTAACTGTACAAATGTCGCCTAACAGTGGCTCATGATGTTATCAAAATCTTCCGAGCTCCAAAAATCTTATTCCCTCCTACCTCCTTCTTATGTTGCCGGGCTGTCTGTGGCTCCTAACCCTTCAGAGGACAATGGGAGTGGACCCACCCTACGTCCGTTAACTTGTCTCGTCGAGGGTCCTACGTCAATGACCATATTCAACTTAATCCGAATGAAGACAATATTCATAAAATTGGGGTCCGTGAACCTGTCCTCCTCCCAAGTGAAGTTCATTGGCACCCCGTAGCAAATCATTAGAGAGGTAGGTGGAATCGATATCCTAATGATCTGAATAGATGAAGTCAACAACCAGTGAGTCACAACCTAACCAGTAGAAGGTACACCGGTCTATACCACACAAATTGGTCACCGGTCTAGCCTCATAAGGTGTCTCGTACGCCTCTAGAGTCGATGAATATCATCTAAATAATCAATCTCCAAAAATTATGAAACTTTAGTATGATGTAGACAAGACCTAAAGGAACATCTTTTGTGAGGAACTCAAAATACTGTTCAGTTCATACAGTTCTAAATAACTTTTGCAAGCTGGGCTCAAAATAATCAAAATCTCCAGGAAATTTAGTATGTGGTAACTTGGGATGTGCTCTGCAACTTTTGTGATGAACATATCTTAGAATTCTGGATTGAGAAATCTGTAGAAAATGAAAAGCAGAAAGAGGTCGGTCCAGCAACCCAAAAACAGATTTTGAATCTTGAAGTTCTTCAAATATATTTTTGTCATATAAAATCCAAAAATTCTTAAATTAAATTATGTCGTAGAACAGTCAATAAGGAACAACTCTTGTGAAGAACACCTCACGAAATTTGTACCACATAATTCGGTACAAAATTAACAAAATTAAAACAAAAACTTAAATTAAATTATGTTGTTCAATGGAACAACTCGGGCTCATGAAATTTGCACCACATAATTTGGCTTAACAAACTTCTGGGTCGGGCTAGAGCTGAACCCGCCCTCAGCCCAGTCACGAATTTCCTTCAAAGTTTCTGCCGTTCCGGCCTTCACACATGCCAAATATCGACTATCCATGCCTCTATGACCTAATTCAACTATTTTGAACTCGACAACGTAGCTAAGTAATGTAGTCGGAACTTCCGATTAAATGAATAATGTAGTCGAAACTTCAATTAAGCGAAAATCTCAATAACGTTTTTGGATTTCTATGAAACTATTTTCGTCACATGACAAACGATCAATATAGGATAGAACAGAGGATATCCACTTGCCTTGGGTTCTCGTGTACGGCAGTCTCGAGTCGATGGAGATGGCTTGTTGCTGGCCCGATGTTCTTCTAGGAGCGAGCAATAAAGACGTTGAAGCTGTTTGTCTCTTCTGCTGCTGGTTTGTTGGCAGCAACTAGGCTGAGAGAATAAAGTGAGGAGGGAGGCGTGGGGACTTTGGTGGTGGACTTAAAATGAAGGGGAGTGGCGTGTGTTTCCCAGCAGCAGCCCCCCCCTCTCTCTCAGTCATTCGCTGCCCTTTCCACCGCCATAGTCCCTCTCTTGTGTAGCAACAATTATTGACTATTTATCCCATCCCTTGGCCAGCTGGACCCTTATCCCTCTTATATAGCAAATGTGGCGGTGAGGAGATGGTTCAAGAATCCTCAAACGATGGAGATAATTTAAAAATCTTTATGAGCAATAGTGAGGAAAAATTCAAGACTCTTATGTTGATGTAAAGGATGCGGTGGCTTGGTTATATAGGCGCATCCGAAAATGGCGTCACTCAGTGATGACACCGCGAGGACGTGAACAGCCTAGTCCGACGATGAGGTCGCTAACGTAATGTTGATTGTCAAACATTTGGGGCTCACTATTTTGTCAAGTGAAAATCCGAATGTCACAGTTTTTTATTTAAAAAAAAAAAAATAGAATAAGGAAAAAAGAAAGAAAAAGGGAAAGAAAATAAAAACAATTTAAATGATGAAAGTGCTCTTGATCAGCCGATGAGTTCGGACCATTTTTTTAGACTGACATGGTCACTCCACGCCCTTATTTGAAATAATGTCAATTATATATCATTATTTAAAAAAAAAAATGAGAGCATTTTATGTCTTTTATTAAAATAACATTCACCTCAGGCATTTATTTGAGAAAAGAACGATACTTCATGCCCTTATTTGAAAATTTCTCTAGATTTTATAATAAAAGGTCATGATAATTCTTGACTAATTTATAATCATTAGAAGCTATGATATGGTTCTACTAATTATTGTTTATAATTGCAAGTAAATAGTAAGGTACATATAAAATTTATAACATGAAGAATCGATATTATGATATTAGGATTTAATCATCATAAAATTAAAATTGATTAAAAAGAGTTTCAAACTTGCGGATATTATTCTTAAATTGTTCAGTGAATCGATTATAAAGAATCTTTTTTGTATTTATTATTTAGTTTATTTCAGTCTATTCCTGCTATTTCATTTTGCAAATCAAAGGCTCAGGGTTCGCTCTCTCCCTAATTGAAAAATAGGGAAGAGCCGACACAACCAAAATTAGAATTTTATTATCCTAAATGTTTGATGAACATGCATTTGTTAAGGAAAAAAATAAAAAAAATAAAAGTTAAAGCACGTAAGTCAATTACTTAATTGACCTTTTTTTCTCTAAGCATAATTTTAATTTTAGTCCTCCACCTCTTTTCTCACATCAAAATCTTCTAATTTGTTTTTGCAATCAAATTCTCTATTTAGTCATGCATGGTAAAGAACTGGAAAGAGAAAAGTTTCGATAAAAAAGATTTCAGCAACAAAATGGGAAAAATAAAATAAAATTGAAGGATAAGGCAGTGTGTTTAAAAAAGGATAGGAAATCGGATCGAATAAAAAAAAAAGATAGATTCCAAATTGTATCGATAACTAATTGATTGCTCGTGTAGAACAAAATGAAAACGAAATATCCTTGGAAACCTCAAGAGAACATCGGCAGAAACCCTAAGAATTTCAAATCCATGGCGACGCACCCGTCCACCTGAAATCCTCCGGCGACTGTCCGAATCGCGCCCAAGGAAACCGACATCCTCCTCCTTTGAGCCCTGGGGATCTCATCAGCGCCTTGCCGGACGCCGTGATCCACCACATCTTCTCGTTTCTGCCCCTCAAAGACGTCGTCAAGACCAGCGTCCTCTCCAAGCGCTGGCGGTGCACTTGGACGTCCACCACCCACCTCGCATTCAATGGAGTCCGGCCTCGCAATCACGACGCCTCCTCCTTCGACTTCCCGTCCGTCATCGACAGCGTCCTGAGGCAGTGCACCTCGCCCACGGTGAAGAAATTCCACGTCACCGACTTACAGTACCATGAGGCCGACCGCCCCAAGGTTGACCGCTGGCTCCACTTTGCGGCGGGGCGCCGGGTCGAGGATCTCTGCCTGTCTCTCATCACCAAGATGTGGTCTATGTATATACTGCCACCGTCCTTGTATTGCTGGAGCTGGTTGGTGCGCCTCGAAGTCAGTTTGTGCAGTTTCTCGTTGGACCTGACTATCAGCTGGCCTTGTCTTAAGGTCTTGTCGATGGAATATGCGGAGTTGAGTGATGATTTCCTGGGGCGAATCTTGAAGGGAAGTCCTGTTTTAGAGTCCGTTGAGTTGCGGCAGTGTTGGCGCATGACAAACATTATAATAGATTCAACAAGTGTGAAAGACTTGCTACTCATTGGTGCCAATAACTGTCACCTGGAGAAAATTTGGGCCCCGCATTTACTATCATTGCATGTATCAGGGATGTGGCATCACCGTATATTCAGACTTGATGATATATCTTCTTTGGTTAAAGCCGACTTAGTTTTTTCCATTCGAACTTTTTCATTGAGAGACAAGGGGATGTGCTATGACTTGCTGAAAGAATTTTTTGAGAAGGTGCAGGGAGTTCCTATTATCACCATCGGTGGTTGGTGTTTGAAGGTACAAACTCAATAATTTTACCACATGCTCATGTTGAATGGTGTCTGTAGTGTTTGGCAATATTTGTTGCCCGGGCCAAGTGATCTCAGGTTTTTGTGGCATTATAGTCTTTCATCATGGGAATCATAGACAAATATAGGATGATGTCTAACTTTGTGTTCCAACATAAGAAATATTGTGAACCTGGGAGCTCATTCCCTCCATTTAATTTCCAATAAATGGATCTAGGATGACTCAAATTTTGGGACAATGAATATCCACTAGATAGGATATCAATGCAACAATCTTAGATGCTTGATTTTCATAGGAAAAATACATCAAGAGATTATATAAATAATGGACCTAGTCACCCTAGGGTCATAGAACGGTCATGCTATCTCATGTGTTGTTCCATAATCATCTTCAATGGATAGATGGATAGAGTCACTTGGAAATAACAAGGTTCGTTATCTCATGTGACCAACTATTAAATCCTTCAAAGATCACAAGTTTTACACGATGTAAATAGTCTTAAACAAATTATCTTGTTCATTTCTGCATGTAGTATCATTATTGGTTTTTTCTTGATTGGGAGACAAGGTCAATGCATATCATATTTGGATGGAATGTAGTTTTGTTATTCTTTATTAATTTTAGAAAGGAAAAAAATATTAATGAAATTTTCTTTGTTGCTTACTCAATGTGCTTAGGTTCTGTCCCTTTTCGAGATGAAAGGAGTGCCATCTCCATTGTCAAAATGTCAGAATCTAACACTACACACACCAGTCACTCAAAGGGACCTTCCTGGGATAGCATACATGCTGGGAAGTTCGGAGTTCCTGGAAAAATTAATCATACACCTGAATGGCTTACATGTATACAAGGTTTGTTCCTTTGCTATACTATCTTCAGTTTGCTTCTTGTGTTGACTTCCATTTTCAATGAATGTTTGAATAGTGAATTAAAACTTTAGAAGTACATAAAGATTATCAATCTCAAACTCTTATTTGTTCCTGTAATTGAAATTTGCTTGTAATTTGGTCAGTCTACTCAACATTTGTGCATGGCCACTTTAAGCTGTTTTAGTTCATGTCCTAAAATAAATGTAGCATTATACTGGAGGTTATTTTGCTGCCATGCAGCGTTGGGATCTTGAACTTATAGTTGAATGATGAGAATCTAGAAAGAGAGATATTTTATTGTGTAGACGAGTTTAAGAGTTCAAATTCATTAACACTCAAAATAAAGTAAAACTAACTAGCATTTGCGGTGGACAATGAAAGTTTTTTTAATTTTTGAAACTTCAGTGAGGCAACTAATTCTTTTTGTGGATTTGCATCTAATGTGAAGTAAGTTTCTTAAATGGGGTATCTTTGTGCAGTGTATGCTTGACAAAGAATGGAAAGACCATTTTAACTATGATGAAGAAGATTTTTTGTGTACGCGAAAGGGGAATTTTCAATGTTTGGCAAAACATCTCAAGAGAGTTGAGATCATCGGTTTCAAAACTAATAGTTTTGGATCGAAACATCTGCTTCTCCTTATTAAGTTTCTTCTTGGTGATACACTTGCGCTGGAGAAGATGATTATCAAGGCTGATTTGCACTCACGGAATGGACAGAAAAATCATCAAGCCGCTGTTCTTTCGAAACTACTTGGTGTCAGCCGAAATGTGCTCACCTATCGAAGAGCTTCCAAAAATGCTAAAGTTATCTTCGATTATCCTTTCAAATTGCTATCCTTGTAGAAGCATATGAAAATCTGGATTTTTGTTAATCATATGGCAAGGTTACGTTGCTCTAGGCACTACATTGCTCATTCTTATTCACACTCTTTTGACGGTAAAGTTACGTGAGTTATGACAATATCAGGTCTTTGACATGTACCTAATATACATTCCTTTCAAAAGTTCAGTTTAGTTTAGTTTTAAATACGAACCTCTTCAGGAAAGAGGTTAATGGTAGAGTCTTGGATTATTGACATACGAAAGGTTGTTTTGGTTACGATATTGCTCAGCCTTCTCTTCTTCTTCAGGAAAAATAGAAAATTTAGAGGTATCATATTTATCTGCACCCTTGAAAGATTAAGGAAACCTTGATTATAATGATCCGCATTTTGAAATCTTCGCTTATTTTCTTGTAACTGCATAGACAGCATTAGAGTTTGATATTAGTTTCAGCACAACCCCTTGTTTCCAAGTGAAAGCAACTACTTACACTGTCCAAAAATTTATTGAACTCCTCCACTCGCGTTTGATTCAAATAACACAAACTTGAAGTACTTCTTTTCTGTCCAAATGAAATTTAAATTCAAATTTTAACATAACCTTTTTCTGTGGTCTAATTGGGTTTAAGGGGATTTTTTTTTTCCAAATAAAAGGTTTGTGGGTAGAACTAGACCACATTTCATGATTCGATTTAGTTTAACATTTTGAAAACCAAAACAAACTGGGAAATCCAACTACGGGACATACTACTTTTTTCAGTTTTTTTAATGTCATTGAGATTTGAAATAGCTTAGATTTTTATATCTAAAGTAGCTGGATTTTAATTATTAATTATCAATAATTATGTGTCTATGAGGATCTTTTTTCTTTTTCTTTTGAATGAGAATACTGACTTTTTGTTCAAACAATGCCATTTTTGGTGAACTTGTAGGTTCGTGAAATCAGCAACGAAGAGTGCATAAAAAGAAATTAAGATTTTACCAATTAGTTTCGACTCAATTCGAAACATAACTTGCTTTCACTTCAGTAAAATTTGGGTCAAAGCAAGCATGCATTTCTATGGGTAGATTCAAGGGTAAGAACCTAACATACCCTTCTAGTCCTTATGTAACCCTTGAGGCCTTTAATTTAGTGTCATGCCAATATTATGATTAGTTTTTCCATAATTTAATGAAGTGCATGCTAGGTACATAAGCAACCATACTTGGATTAAGTTATCAAGTATTAAGTTACCCAATTAAATGAAAGTTATATTATAAGATAAATAAATTATTAAACTTAAATAATCTAGATGTTAATTACCATAATTAATTAATTTGATTTTAATTATACTTGATCATTAATAAATTTATAGCACAGACTTTTAATAATTCATGATTTGTATGTTTGCACATTAATTTTTTTTTTTTTTTTTTTATAGCTTGACTAACTTATAATCACTAGAAATAATGATATAGTTCTATATTACTGTTTATGATTATCATTAGGTGTGAGTAAACTGTAAGTTACATATCAAATTTTTGATGAAAAGAAATGATATTATGATATTAAGATTTAATTATTATGTAATTAAAGCCGATTAAAAAGAGTTTTAAGCTTGCGGATGTTATTTTTAGATTATCCTATTAATTGAATAAAAGAATCTTTTTCGTGCTTATTCTAGTTTAGTTTATTTTCATGAGATTATTATTTATTCCCCTGCTATTTCATTTCGCAAATCAAACTATCAAGATCCACTCTCTCCCTAACTCAAAAGTAGGAAGAGCCAATAAAAATATTAGTTTTGTTTTGGAGTTATGTATCTCTTTTATGTGAAATAAAAATATTTCTTTTGATTAAAAAATAGCTTGAAATCGGATCAAATAGGAAGAAAGATAGATTGCAAATCGAGTTGATACCTAACTGATTGCTTGCATAGAAAGTAAAAGAAAAAGAAATTGGAAAAATCCTTGGAAACCTGGGGGAACATCAGCAGAAACCCTAGAATTTCAATCCATGGCGGCGCCCTACGTCCACGCCGCCGCCCACCGCAAATCCTCCTCCGGCGACCGTCCGAATCGCGCCGGGGGAAACCGGCCTCCTCTTCCTTTGTTGCCGGATGACGCGATCCACAACATCTTCTCCTTTCTGCCCATCGAAGACGCCGTCAGGACCAGCGTCCTCTCCAGGCGCTGGCGGTCCACCTGGACCTCCACCACCCACCTTGTATTCGATGGATTCCGACCTCGCAATCGCGACGCCCGCTCCCTCGACGGCAGCATCCTGAGCCAGTGCACCTTGCCCACGCTGAAGAAGTTGCACGTCACCAACTTCAAGTACCGCCACCGCTACCGCCCCAAGCTCGACCTCTGGCTCCACTTGGCACTGGGGCGCCGCGTGGAGGATCTTCGGCTGTGGCTGATCACCGATCAGTGGACTAGATATACATTGCCACCGTTCTTTTATTGCTCGAGTTGGTTGGTGCGTCTCGAAGTCAGTTGGTGCAGTTTCAGGTCGGATGAGACTATTTGGTGGCCTTGTCTTAAGTTCTTGTCGATCGAAGATGCGGATTTGGATGATGATATGCTCGGGCGAATCTTCACAGGAAGTCCCGTTTTAGAGTTCCTCAAGTTGGGGCGGTGCCGCTACGTGGAGAACATTATAATAGATTCAACAAGTGTGAAAGATTTGGTATTGATTGGCAGCAAAAACTACTCTTACTCTTACATGGGCAAAATTTGGGCTCCACATTTGCTCTCGTTGCGTGTATCAGGGACGTGGTCGGGGCCGTGGCTGTGCACCCATATATTCAGACTTGACGATATATCTTCTTTAGTTGAAGCCGAGTTAGTTTTTTCCAGTCGAACTTCCTTATTTGAGTGGATGTACTGCAACTTGTTGAAGGAACTTCTTGACAGGCTGTGTGGAGTTCCTAAAATCACCATTGGCAGTTGGTGTTTGAAGGTACAAGCTCAATAGTTTACATATTAATGTTGAATAGTGTCTGCAATTAGCACTGTTTGGTGGTGTCTCTAGCCCAGGCTGATTGACCTCTAGTCTTTCATCACGGCAATCATTGACAGTGCATGTATAATTAATTCAGCAGATATAGGATGATGTCTTTTACAATGTTAATGTACATATCCACTTGGAAACTTCAGTCAATAACAAGGTTCACTATCTCATATAACTGACTACTTGAAATTTCATATCGTTCAAAGATAATAAGTTTTTACATGAGAAGCATATGTAAATAGTCTTGATTTTTAAAGAGATTCACATGTTCATTTCTACTTTTAGTACTGGCTAGGAGATAGGAAAATATATCATATCTGGATGGAACGTAATTTTGTTATATTAATTGAAATATTTTTTGTTGCTTGGTCAATGTGCTTAGATTCTCTCCTCTTTGGAGATGAAAGGAGTGCCCTCTTTGTTATTAAAATGTCAGAGTCTGATACTACGCACACCAATTAGTCAATTGCACCTTCCTGGGATAGCATACATGCTACGAAGTTCACAGTGCTTGGAAAGATTAGTCATACACCTAACTGGTGTCCTCCGATTGAAGGTTTGTCCTTCGCTATAATATTTTCAGTTCACTTCTTGTTCTGGCTTCCTCTTTGCATGAATGTTTAAACAATTAGTTGAAACTTTAGAAGCACAAAAAGATTATCAATCTCAACTCTTATTTGTTCCATCAATTGAAATTTACTCATAACTCAGTATACTCAATATCTGTGCAGGACCACTTTAAGCTGTTTTAGGTCATGTCCTAAAGTAACTGCTCTGTCATAGTGGAGGTTCCTTTGCTGCCAGGCAGCGTTAGGATCTTGAACTAATAGGTTAGCGATGAGCACTTAGAAAGAGAAGAGTTTTCATTGTCAAGATGAGTTTAAGAGTTCAAATTCATTAATACTCAAAAAAAAAAAGTAAAACTAACTAGCATCTGCAGTGGACAAATGAAAGTTTATTTTAGTTAGGCAACGGATTCTTTTTTCTGTTGATCCGCATTTGATGTGAAGTTTCTTAAATGGGGTATTCATGTGCAGGAAGAATCAAAAGGAAGTTGTAACTATGATGAAGAAGATTTTTTGTGTTCACGGAAGGAAAGCTTTCAATGTTTGGCGACACATCTTAACCAAGTTGAGATCATCGGTTTCAAAGCTAATAGCTTGGGGTCAAAACATGTGCTCACCTTGATTAAGTTTCTTCTTGGCAATACATTTACACTGGAGAAGATGATTATCAAGGCTGATTTGCGTGCAAGGAATGGACAAAAACGTCTTCAAGCCACTGTTCTTTCGGAACTGCTTGCTGTCCGCCAAAATGTGCTCGGCTATCAAAGAGCTTCCAAAAATGCTGAAATTATTTTTGATTTTCCTCTTCAATTGGCGTCCTTCTAGAAGCAGATGAAAATTCGAGATTCTTAATCTCATGGCAAGGATATGTTGCATGAGGCACTACGCTGCTCATTCTTATTCACACTTTTTTTTTTTTTTAACAGAGAAGTTACATGAACTATGACAGTATATCTAACTTACACTTCTTTTTAGTTAGATTAGTTTAGTTGTAAATACAAACCTCTTAAGGAAAGAGGTTAGCAGTAGTGTTTTGGATGGTCGACATACGAAAGGGTGTTTTGGTTGAGATATTGCTCACCATTCTCTTCTTTGTCAAGCAAAATAGAAAATATAGAGGTGTAATGTTTATATGCACTATTGGAAGATTAAGCAAAGCCCTGATTATAATGATTTGCATTCTGGAAATCTTGTTGTATTCGTGTGTAACTGAGTAGACATCATTAGAGTTTGATTGTAGTTTCCAAGTGAAGCAACTCCTTGCACTGCCCGAAAATTTATAAAACTGCTAAGCTTGCGATTGATTTCAATAACACAAACTTGAAATACTTCTTTTCTGCCCAAATGAAGATGAAACTCAGAACGTTAACATAATCCTTTTTGTGGTTTAATGGGATTCGAGGGGATTTTTTTTCCCCAATGAAAAGGTTTGCGAATGGAACTAGACCATATTTCACAATTCGATTTAGTTTGACTTTTTAAAAACGAAAACAAACGAGGAAATCAAACCATGGTACATCTTCTTTTTTTTCCTCCAGGTTTTACTATACGTCATTAAGATTTGAAACAGCTTATATTTTTAAATCTAAAGTTACTGGAATTTTAATTATTAATTATCAATAAATATGTGTCTATAAGGTTCATTTTTCTTTACGGGTATGTGATGTTTGGGTGAACTTATAAGTTTATGAGATTAGCAATGAAAGAGCTCTTAAGAAGAACCAAAGATTTTACCAATGAGTTTCGTTTCAATTCGAAACATAATTTGCTTTCACTTTGTTACAATTTGGGTCAAAGATTTGTTCCATTCCACATTCAATCAGCCGAATCAAGCCACATTTTTTTTTTTTTTTTTTTTTTTTTTGCTTTCACTTTTTACAATAAATACTTTTCTACACGGTATAGTACATTTTTTTGTTGTTTCTTATTTCAAAGGTCTTCATCAAATGAAACAAACTTATCGTCTAATGGTCCAAAATTCACAGACAATAGATTCGAAATAGATGTAGTCCTTAGTTGCTTGCTCAACATCCAAATACAAAACCTCCTACTTCGAAAGCCGTTTTGCTGGCAAAATTTATAGAAACCCTAGGAATGATATCCATGGCCGAGAGCTCCGCCCACGGTGTGATCCAAGAAGAAAATCCTTACTTAACCATTTAACTCACTTTAAACTCTTCATTTAATATGTTACTTAGATAAAATTTTATAGGATTAATACCATGAAAAATTCCAAACTAGTACACCTTTAACAAATTTATTATAAACTAATTTTTTATCACCAAAAAAATCCAAACCAATACACATTTGATAAATTTACCCAAAACGGGTACACTTATGACAAATTTAGCCTCTATTAGTTTTCATTAAATTTTGCTGTCAAATTACTGAATTGGATGACATGTGACAGTTGACTAGTATATTAACTTAGGAAG
Source organism: Eucalyptus globulus (assembly GCA_014182545.1). Lineage (NCBI taxonomy): Eukaryota > Viridiplantae > Streptophyta > Magnoliopsida > Myrtales > Myrtaceae > Eucalyptus > Eucalyptus globulus. The sequence goes on from CM024721.1 coordinate 42,673,706, forward strand.
TTACTCTTCATTTGTCATAGTTTTATCGATTTTGTTTTTTTTTTTTATATTAATCCAATTTAATAAATGGTACATTTGACAAATGTACCAATTTGAGATTTTTGGTGGTCAAAAATTAATTTTAAGGTTAATTTATCATAAGTGTATTAGTTTTGAGTTTTTTTATATCATTTTGGGTAAATTTGTTATAGATATATTAGTTTAGGATTTTTGGTGGTCAAAAATTTAGTTTGATAAATTTGTCAAAGGTAGGGTTTTGTGATATTAACCCAATTTTATAACAAGTTAAAAAGGTAAATTCACAAAAAAAAAAAAAAATCAGTAAATAAAATAAAAACATAAAATACACCCAAAGATTGAAATTCTTACAAAATTAGAAAAGTATGCATGTGTTGTGTGACGTGTACTCGGGAAAAGCATTAGAAAAGTTCTAAATATATTGTATTAGTGCTAGTCATAAACCTTTTGATTGAGTGTCAATTAAACATGTTTACGAATGTGATAAAAGCATTGAAAGGATCAGAGAAATTTATTAAATGCCTTACCAACCAAGACATACTTAGCATGTTTAAGGTATTAGTTCCCATGTCTAAATGTATCTAATCATGTGGGCGTCCACCCACGTAAATGTTAACATGTTTATGAATGTGATAAAAGCGTTGAAAGGTTCGATATGTGACATCACGTTTATCATGTGCATTTAACACATGATAGAGGATAAAGTCCGAGAGTTTAATGGGCATCCATTTTATAAGGAGAAAAGAAATATTGGGTGGGTACTGCATCACATAAATTTTATGTTCCTTTTTCTCCAAGCTTAAGTTTTTATTTAGGTCCTCCCAATTCTTTTTCACATTGACACCATCTAATTTGTTTTGCAATGCATTATGAAGTAGACAGCTCATATGCTTGTATAAAGAACTCAAAAGACAAAAAATTCTGATCGATAATATATTCAGCCAAAAAAATACGAAAAAGGCTGAAAAAAAGTTTAGAGGAGAGAGTAGTTAAAAAGGATTAGGAAATCAAAGCGTATTCCTAGGCAAGTAGACCGTAAAATGGAAATCGATCAGCTTGATTTGACCTCCTTTCGATTAAAGAAAAGAGATCATCTCGTGAAAAATTAAAAAGGAAAAAAATAAAATAAAAAACAATATCAGTTAAAGGGGCGACATGACTTCAGTCTCAGTTGCCGTCGACGCAGAAACCCTTCGAATCCATGGCGGAGACCTCCGCGCACGGCGCCATCCACCGCAAATCCTCCGGCGACCGGCCAGATCGCACCAAACGAAACGGACCTCCTCCTCCTCCTCCTCCTCCTCAGCGAAGCAGGAGCCCTAGGGATCTCCTCAGCGCCTTGCCGGACGCCGTGATCCACCACATCTTCTCGTTTCTGCCCATCCGAGACGTCGTCAAGACCAGCATCCTCTCCCAGCTGTGGCGTTTCGCTTGGACGACCACCGCCGACCTCGTCTTCGATGGAGAGAGTGGAGACCCGCCTCGGAAGCCCTTGGACTTCATGCTCCTCGTTGGCAGCGTCCTGAGCTAGTGCATCTCCCCCACGGTGAAGAGTTTCCACGTCAATGGCTTCGAGTATGAGAAGGCCCACCGCCCCAAGGTCGACCTCTGGCTCCGCTTCGTGGCGGAATGCCGCGTGGAGGATCTCTGCTGAGGTTGGTTTTCCTGCCGCCAACCTTCTATATGCTGCCGCGGTTCTTGTATTGCTCGAGTTGGTTGGTGCGCCTGGAAGTCAGTTGCTGCAGTTTCTCGTTGGGTAGGACTATTAGGTGGCCTTGTCTTAACTTAAGGTGTTGTCGATTGTGTATTCGGATTTGAGTGATGATATCCTTGTGGGGATTTTCAGGGGAAGTCCTGCTCTAGAGCCTCTTCAGTTGCGCGAGTGCTGTGGCGTGGTTAACATTATGAGAGATTCATCAAGTGTAAAAGAGTTGGCACTTGTAGGCCTTAGTTCATCTTGTGCAATCAAAATTTGGGCCCCGAATGTGCTGTCATTACGGGTTTCAGGACACTTGTGTCATCGTGCTATCTTCAGACTCTGACAATATATCTTCTTTAATGGAAGCCAAGTTAGATTTTGACACTATGACTGATATGTCTGGTGACAAGAGGATTTGCTGCAACTTGTTGAAGAAAGTCCTTGAGAAGCTGCGCAGAGTTCCTACAATCACCATCGGTGGTTGGTGTATGCAGGTATGAACTCGGTATTTTCATCATTTATAGGACTCACTCGTGTTGAATGGCGTTTGTGATTAGCACCGCCTCGTGCTATATGATCTTCAAACTGGCCAGTGGATTTCAGGTTTTCAGGCTTGATCAGGTCCGTTGCTTTGTAATTCAAGGGTTTCTTGTCCACTTCCTCGTATTATTATTTGTATCCAATCTGTCTGATAATGAGCACTCCCTTGTCTTCTGCGATTATGTGGATGCAGGAAGTGGTTTCTCTTGTCTACATATATAATGTCTGTCACCGCTCGAAAATATTAGATGATTGACGACGAGGCAAATCCATTATCCAAACTGATCTGGCAATGTTGGACTCATAGATTTCCCCCATCTGAAGAAAGATATGGTCTTTACACTTTTTCCTAAGCTTCTCACTCCTGGATGTCTGCAACAATTACTCCTCGCTTCCATCACTGGATGGCCCGTTGTTAGCCGCAACGAAGTCTTTCTCAGAGTAGAATATGCCAGGAGGAACTTGATTCAACTTCTCTACGAAAGCCTCACTGCTTCAGGGATCCATGCATTTATTGACCATGATGGGTTGAGATTGGAGAGGAGATCACGCCCAAGATTTTTGAAGTCATCGGGCACACAGATATGCATTCCCATCTTCCCATGAGAGTCGTAGAAAATGGAGTAGAGGACAATCGTGGCCATTTTCTACAATGTCCGCCCTTCAGTCGTCAGCAAACAGCAGAAGGTTAACAGCAGTCCTGCAACCATGCGGCCAAGGGGTTGGAGTCAGCGACTATAAACAAGTGGAAGAAGGCTCTGCAGAATGTTTCAGGACTATGAGGATGGGAATTGGAGAAATTCCAAAACGGGTAACTCGAAATCAAGACGTCGATGCTTTTTTTGATTACTCGCAACTCTAGTGATCTAGTATGAAATTAAATAAATAAAAAAGTCAATGCACCCGTTCTTTTGCCTGGCACATTATCCGACCAGTTGTTCCCTTTCACGTCTTCCTCTTTTCTTCTTTTCCCGTTTTGCAGGGATCAGGGACTCACAAGCAAGGTCATGTCCATGGTGAAGAGGTTCCGGATGAGTGACATCCTTTATCATGAAGCCAATCGCCTCATTCATCCCTTCAAGATAATAACATTGATGACGATGAATCGTGGGATTCGCAACATGGAGCATCATGTGGGTAGCAAATCATCTCAATTGAGTTGAAATCGTTAATTGCGCTGTTCATCATCATGCATTGAAGCATGCGCTGAAGAAGATGATCATCGAAGTTAGGATGCATGTACCTAGTGGAGAAAAATCTTTCCAATTAGGTGATCTTTGGAAGCCGCTTTATGTGATCCAACTTGTACAAGGCCACCAAAGAGCCTCTAAACTTGCCCAATTTATCTTTGATTATCCTTCCCCGGATGCTTTTTTCAAGGCATTCGCAGACGTCAGCCCTGAGAAATTTCCCGATTATGCATGATTAGGTCGTTGATGCACTGCACTGGTCTTCCCCTCAGAAAACCTTAGGATTTCGATGTGCACAGATCATGCTTTTCACTGAGCTTTGTTTGGTTCGAACTCGAGAAGCACTTCATTTGGGAAGGGATCATGTCATGATTTTGTCAGGGAGTGCTTCCGACATCTTTTGTTTAGTAATTGTAAAATACATAATCACAGTTATTAGCATGTTCCTTGTGAGGCCATAACCAATGGAAATGGTCTTTGTCAAGAGATTGCTCGTCTTGCTCTCTTTGGAGTATTATTCTTTGAGAATTCGGCCAATACGGACATAAGAGACGAAGAGATTTTAGTCTATCAGAAAGAAAAGTCATATTAGCGTAGGTGCAGATTGTTTCATTCATATGAAGGTGGAGAGAGATTCACGACTACAAGATGAACTGGGCACAAATATATCGAAAATAATTGCTCCGGCCTATCCACCTCAGTTGGTAGAGGATTTGCGTCTGCACGGTTGTTTTTTTTTTGTTTTTGTTTTTGTTTTTTTTGTGAAAGGTAAGAATATATTGAGACACCACAACTTGCACTCAACAAGACAACAAGTCAGGGTGAGTGGAAGGGAGCCGAATGCAAAAGAGGACCGCAAGAGCGGGCCTAAGTAAGCAAGACAGCCACATAAGGCAAAAGGCAACAGAATGCCACGAAAGGCCAAGAGAACCACAAACTACACATACATCCGGTAGCGACAAAAGTGAAGAACCATCAAGGAAGCAGCCGTGTAGATGAAGAGTATCCAAACAGCAAACACCAGGCTAGGGCCCTGCAGAAGTAGAATAGTCCCTAGCTGAAAAAATGATTGGATCAATACCCCAGCTACGCTGTAGCCTCCGGTTTCTATATGTATCATCCACATTCCTATAGGTGGTGGCCTTGTCTAACGACCTTGACGAGTTGATTCTTCATCTTTGCACGGTTGTTTCTGGTAGAGGGCAACACCCCGTACCATTTAATATTTCCTTTTTTGTACTATATTAATTTTTCTTAAATATGGAGCTATTTCTGTGCAACACGAGCTCCGAGTGGTGTCCACATTAAACTTTATTCATATAAATGTTCTTCTAACTGAATATATTTCAAAAAGAATTAGTAGAATGATTTTTGAAAAACAAGATGCATATATAAGTAATCAAGAATTGTAATATGGCCAATTCCATTGACATACATCTAGATAGTTATTAATCACTGAAAAAAATCATTTGTATTATGGTTACGGTAAAAAAGAATAGTTTGAACAATAATGAGAATAGCTTTAAATTACTCGGAATATTATTTTTCAACAAACTATGAATAAAATCACTCAGTCCTTGGAGACAGCAGTAGACGATTGCCTATGGAGGGCAACTATCATGTCCTTTTTATTCTTTTGGTAATTTTCCTTTTTCAGTATGTTTGTTATATTATTTTTCTTGTCTTGGATTTTTGTGGGCGTGGCATGAGCACCACATGAGAGCCATGTTGTTCAATATCAATAAATCGATTTTTGAAACTATATATCGATAGAATAAAAGTCCAATCAAACTGCATAGAATGAAAAAGGAAAAAAAAGTAAAATCCTTGGGAAACTCCGGTCACATCCCCAGATATCCTGGAATTTCAAATCCATGGCAGAGACCTCCGTGCGCGGCGCCATCCACTGCAAATCCTATGGCGACCGGCTAAATCGCACCGAACCAAACCGACCTCCTCCTTTGCAATGGAGCAGAAGCCCTGGAGATCTCATCAGCGTCTTGCCAGACGCCACCATCCACATCTTCTCATTTCTACCCGTCGAAGGTGTCGTCAAGACCAGCGTCCTCTCCAAATACCACCGCCGACCTTGTCTTCGATGGAGAGATTGAAGGCCTGCCTCGCAGTGCCTTGGACTTCTCGTCCGTCATCGACAGCGTCCTGATCCAGTGCACCTCCCCCATGGTGAAGAGGTTTCACGTCATCGGCTTCAGGTACAACAAGGCCGATCGGCCCAAGGTCAATCTCTGGCTCCTCTTCGCAAAGCGGTGCCGCATGGAGGATCTCCGCCTGTGGCTATCCGACGAGTCGCGGTGCATTTATATACTTCCCTTTTTCTTGTATTGCTGGAGCAGGTTGGTGCGCCTGAAGTTAGTATGTGCCGTTTCTCCTTGGGTGTGACTATTAGCTGGCCCTGTCTTAAGGGCCTGTCGAATATGCGGAGTTGAGTAATGATATCTCGGGCGAATCTTAAGGAGAAGTCTTGTTTTAGAGTCCCTTGAGTTGTGCGAGTGCTGGGGCGTGAAGAACTCTACGATAGATTCTTAAAAGTGTGAAAGGGTTGGCAATCATTGAAGAATAGAACTCTAACATGGAGAAAATTTGGGCCCCGCATTTGCTGTCACTGCAGATATTTGGGGATTGGCATCACCGTCCGAGACTTGACGATATATCTTCTTTGGTCGAAGCCAAATTACTTTTTTCTGCTCGAATTCTTTTGTCTGGCGACAAGAGGATGTGCTACGACTTGCTAAAGGAACTTCTTGAGAAGCTGTGCGGAGTTCCTACAATCACCATTGGTGGTTGGTGTTTGCAGGTACAAGCTCTATAATTTTATCATTCGTAAGACATGCTCGTGTTGAGGGCATAAGGGGCATGATGACTTGACGTCATCCTCACCTTCCTCCGGCTTATCACCGGCAGTCTGTTCAAGGTTCCAAACTCAACGGTGGCAACTAAACACGAGGGTTGCGCTCGTTGCGGGAGTTAACCCAACACCTTACGGCACGAGCTGACGACAGCCATGCACCACCTGTGGTGTCTGTGATTAGCACTGTTTGGTGGTGTTTCTTGTCTGGGGTGATTGACCTCAATTTTTTGTGACATTCTAGTCTTTTATCAAGGGGAATCATTGAGAGTGCATGTATGATTAATTTGGCAGGTTACAACATAAGAAAGTATTGTGAACCTTGGAGCTTTAATTTCCAATAAATGAATTTAGGATTACTCTATTTTTGGGACAATGAATGCCCACTAGATCTGGGATCAATGCAATATTCTTAGATACTTAATTTTCACAAGAAAAATGCATGAAAAGATTATTTTAAAAGGCTATTTTTTCAGTTCATTCTTTCAATTTATAGAGAAAAGTCGATTATCTAAAATATGACGAAAAATAATGAACCATCTTAGGTTGATAGATTTGGGTCGTGATCTCTCATCACTATAGGCTATTGTTCTAGAACATCTCACGGGAGTATTCTCATAATATTATAGCATGGCAAAGGACAGATTCACTAAGAGACTTCAGTCATAATGAGGATCATTGACTTATGTGATCTGGATCCTTTAAAGATCACACGTTTTACATGAGAAGCACATGTAAATAGTCTTGATTCTTGAAGAGACTCTCTTGTTCATTTCTACTTGCAATACCCTTATACTGCGTTTGGTAGTCCGGATTTGAATCCAGATAGGATAATTTGTTATCCTATCCGATGTTTGGGAATGTCCACTGGATCGGACAAACCTGAATATATCCAGATAAAACGCTGGATAAAAAATCCGGGGAGGGGGTGGGATAAGCCTGGATTGGATAAGATTTTTTTTTTAAGGAAAAAAAGAACTTAACAAAAAGAGAAGATATCACTTGCCATTTTCACTGGTGGCCAATGCGGAGGTGGCCACAATTCCTAGATCTAGGGCTTTTCCATGGCCTTTAATTAATTGAATTTTCTATTTTTTAATTTTATAATTTAAATGAATATCATATTTATTTTTTAATCTTATCCTGAAGTGCACCAAACTCTTGATAGGATTAGATATGTCCGCATTTATTATCCAAATGATTTAATATCCTACTTTATCCTATCATATCATGATTATTATCTGGACGACCAAACGTAGCATTACAATCTTTTCCCAACTGGAAGACAAGGATATTGAATTTGGGTTTCGGATTGATCTTGTGGCAAGGTATGTTGCCCTAGGCACTATGCTACTCATTCGTATTGACTCTCTTTTGACAGTAAAGTTGCATGAACTATGATGCTATCAGGTTTTTTACGTGTACCTAATTTAAACTTTTTTTTTTTAATTTAGTTCATCTGTAAATATGAACCTCTTAAGGAAAGATGTTAATGGTAGTGCTTTGGATTATCGACAGATAAAGGGATGTTTTGGTTGAGGTATTCCTCGGCTTTCTCTGTCCAAACAAAAATATATGAATAAGCAAATAACTCCTTGGATTGCGTTTGATTTTAAAGACACAAACTTGAAGTATGTCTTTGCTGGCCAAAAGGAGATAAAGTCGAATTTTAACAGCCTTTTCTTTTTGTGGTTTAATTTGGTTCAAGGCGATTTTTTCCAGGCAAAAAAGTTTGCAATCAGAACTAAATTGTATTTCATGTTCGAAAACCGAAGCAAACCATAAAATCATCAGTCTTTCTGTTACCCTTGCTAGGTTTTGTTGGATGTTCTCGTGACGTTTTTTTTTTTTTTATAAATAGTCATGGGATATTAAAAGAAAAAAAATTATTTGACACTTTCTATCCACCTAAAATTGACGGAGTTAAGCAAAAGATTCAAGCGCATTTTATCCTAACTAATTTTTAGGATTTGTCCCGTAATTATCCCAAAAAAGAGAAAATCTTATATAAGATTTTAAGCTTTGCTAATTTTTTTCAAGCTTATTAATATCGAGCTCAATATCTAATTTCTGGAAACAAGGAAATCTTTAGAGACCTAAAAGCCAAGCATGCATGATTCCAATGGGTAGATTCAAGGGTAAGAACCCAACATACCCGACTGGTTATAGGGTCACCCTTGAAACCGTTAATTTAGTTTTATTTCAATATATTGATTAGTTTTTCCATAATTTAATGAAGTGCATGCACGGTCCATAAGCAACCATACTTGGATTAAGTTATTAATTATTAATTACCCAATGAAATGAAAATTATATTATAAGATAACTCGATTATTAAGCTTAAATAATCAGATGCTAATTACCATAGTAAATTAAAGTGATTTTCATTATACTTGATAAGTAATAATTTATTGCACAAACTGTTAATAATTCAAACTAGGAAAAATATTTAAAAAATTTGAAGGATAACGCAGTGTGTTTAAAAAAGGATAGGAAATCGGATCGAAATAAAAAGAAAAAGAAAAATCCTTGGAAAACTCGGGGAACATCTGCAGAAACCCTAGAATTTCAAATCCACGGCGGTGCCCACGTCCACGGCGCCCTGGAGTTAAGCTAAAAGGGCCTTCTGATTGTCGTTGTCCTTCGCCCTGGAGTTGCCTACCGAGAGAAAACCCTAGAATCTCATCAATTCCATGGCGGAGTCCTCCAAGCACCGGAGGATTTTGCCCAGCCCAGAATCCTCCCGCGACCGACCTCCTCCTTCGAGCCCTCGGGATCTCATCAGCGCATTGCCAGACCACGCGATCCGCGACATCTTCTCGCATCTGCCCACCGAGGACGTCGTGAGGACCAGCGTCCTCTCCAAGCGGTGGCGATACAGATGGAGGACCGCCACCACCAACCTCGTATTCAATAGAGTCCGGCCTCGCCATCACAGAGCCCGCTCCTTGGACTTCCGGTGCATCGTCGACAGCGTCCTGAGCCAGCACACCTCGACCTCGGCGTTGAAGAAATTCCACGTCAATGGCTTTTGTTACGACGAGGCCGATAGCCCCAAGCTCGAGGAGTGGCTCCGCTTTGCAGAGCAGCGCACGTGGAGGATCTCCGCTTGGAACTGGATACCAGTTTGCAGTCCACGTATATACTGTAGCTTGGTGCGCCTGCAAGTCAGTCGGTGCTGTTTCTCGTTGGGTGCGACTAGTATTAATTGGCCTCATCTCAAGGTCCTGTCGATGTCAAATATCAACTTGAGTGATGATATACTGGTGAGTATTTTAAGTGGAAGTCCTGTTTTAGAGTCCCTTGACTTGGGTTGGTGCGTGGGCTTGAACAACGTTATTATAGATTCAACAAGTGTCAAACACTTGTTCCTCAGCATCACCAATTTCTTTGACCTACGGAGGATTAGGGCCCCGCATTTGCTGAGGTTGCGTATAGCAGGGACGTGCTCTTGTTCAGAGGGAGCAGAGCATACGTCACTTGAGGATATATCGTCTTTGGTTGAAGCCGACTTAAATTTTGAAATTCTACCTCGTGTGCATGGTGACAATAGGATGGCCTGCGACCTGTTGAAGGAATTTCTTGAGAAGCTGGCCAGAGTTCCTACAATTACCATTGGTGATTGGTGTTTGCAGGTACATGCTCAATATTACATGTTGCTGTTGAATGGTTTCCGTGTTTAGCACCATTATGTTTCCCCAATTGAGTGACCTCATCAAGGGTAATCATTGTGGACTCATGTGCAATTAGTTATTGGCAGATAGGATGATTGGTAACTCTGTGGTCCAAGTTACGGCATAAGACGATATCGTGAGCCGTGGAGCTTCTTCCCTATGTTTAATCTCCGATAGATGGATCGCACAATTTTTGGGACAATGAATGCCGCTAGATATTGCTTTTTATTGTGGATGCCACTCAGGGCAGCGTTCTTAGACACCTCAATTTTCAAACGAAAAGAGATTATTCCAGAAAGGTTTCTTGAATTTTCAATCTTTCAGTTTATAGAGAAAGTACAATTATTTGCAAGTATAACAAAGTTTAGTGGACCTAGTCATCTTAGATTGACAGAACCGCATCATGCTCTCTTGTCACATCAGGCTGTTGTTTCAGAATCACCTTACATAGTGTTCTTACAATATTTCATGATGGTAGTGGATAGATTAACTTGGAAAGTTCAGTCAATAATGAGGTTTGCTGTCTCATGTGACCAACGATTGGAATTTTCGGATCCTTCATATATCATGAGTTCGACATGAGAAGCATATGTAAATAGTCTCAATTATTAAAGAGATTCATTTGTTAATTTTTATTTGTAGTATCCTTATCAGTCAGCCTTTTCATGGCTGGGAGATAGGGTCAAAGGATATTGTATTTGGATAGACTGTAGTTTTGTTATTATTTATTCATGTTAAATTGGAAAAATAGTATTAATCATATTTTCTATGTTGCTTGCTCAATGTGATTAGATTCTATCCCTTTTGGAGATGGAAGGAGTGCCACCTCGGTTGTTAAAATGTCAGAATCTGATACTACAAGGACTAAGTAGTCAGCAGGACCTTCTCAGTATAGGATATATGCTACGAAGTTCACAGTGCCTGGAAAAATTAGTCATACAGCCAATTGACGTCCCCCTATCGAAGGTTTGTTCATTTGCTATGATATTTTCAGATCGCTTCTTGTGCTTACTTCCTCTTTGCACTAATGTTTAAACAGTGAGTGGAAACTTTAGAAGCACATAAAGATGATCAATCTCAAACTCTTATTTCTTCCGGAATTTGAAATTTGCTCATGGCTTTGTCGGTCTACTCAACATTTGTGCAGGGCAAGTTTTAGTTCATGTCTTAGTGTAACAGCAGTGTCGTACTGGAGGTTCTTTTGCTGTAGGGTTGTGTTAGGATCTTGAGCCAAGAGTTTAGCGATGGTTTAGTGATGAGCACTTAGAAAGAGGACATGTTTAATGTGTGTAGACGAGTTTAAGAGCTTAAATTGATTAAGACTCGTTATAAAGTAAAACTGACTAGCATCTGCAGTGGACAATTGAAAGTCGTTTGTCTGAAATTTTAGTGAGCCAATGAATTTATTTTCCCATGGATCCATATCTAGTGTGAAATAAGCTTATTAAATGGGGGTACCTATGTGCAGTTTCAACTTGGTGAAGAATCTAATGAAGATTTTAACTTGGACGAAGAAGTTTTCTTGTGCTCACTGAAGGGGAACTTTGGATGTTTGGCAAAACATCTCAAGAGAGCTGAGATCATCTGCTTTGGAGCTTGTGGTTCTGGGTCAAAACATCTGCTCGCTCTGATTAAGTTTCTTCTTGGGTATGCACTTGTGCTGGAGAAGTTGATTATCAAGGTTAAATTGCCCACACGTGTACATGAACTTCCAGCCACTGTTCTGTCGCAACTACTTGATTTGAGCACCGATGTGCTCAGCTTTCGAAGAGCTTCGGAAAATGCTAAGGTTATATTTTATTATCCTCTTGAATAGGCGTCCTCATAAAAGTTTGGGTTTGTCATTGATCTCATAGGCAAGCGTATGTTGCCTTGGGCACTTCACTGCTTATTTGTATTCACTCTTTTGACTTAAAGTTCGGTGAAGTTTGATAGTATTAGGAGTTTAATTTTTATACTAGTTGTAATTATGGACCTCTCAAGGAAAGAGGTTAATATTAGTGTTTCAGTTCAAGGGGATTTTTTCACGACAAAAAAGTTGCAATCGGAAGTAAACTGCATTGTGCAGTTTGATGTGGTTCAGCTTTTCCAAAACCAAAACAAACCATAAAATCATTGTTCTTTCCGTTCGCTGTGATAAGTTTTATTGGATGTTGATGTGACATATTTATTATTAATAGTCACAAGCTATCAAGTCCCGTGACATTTTCAGTGGACCTAAAATTGACAGAATTGATGAAAAGGTTTAATTCCATTGAAGTTGCATGTTTGAGCACAAATGCACTAAATGTAAGTTTTGTAACTCAAGGTTTTAGGACTTGTATGAGGATGAATTAGGATGTTCTTCTCATGCCACAATGCATGTGCACTTGTGCTGGAGAAGATGACCATCAAATTTAGGATGCACATACCCTTTCAGAGAAGAATCTTTGGAGGCAGGTAATCTATGAAAGCTGCCTGATTTGATCCAATGTCTACAAGGCCACCAAAGAGCTTCTAATCATGCACGAGTTACCTTTGATTATCCTTCAGGGATGCTCTTTTGAAGGCATATGCAATTCTCGGTCCTAAGAAATTTCGCAACTAGGTGTGATTCGGTTGTTCATGCACTACTCTTCCCTCATTGAACTTTCAATGTGGAGAGGTCATGCTTTTCAAAGAGCTTTGTTTGGTTGGAACTTGAGAAGCACTTCTTGTAGAAAGGGGCATCATCTTGTGATTTTGTCAGCAAGTGCTCCCGACGGCTTTTCTTAAGTAACTGTAAAATATATAACCACAATCATTAGTACACTAACTTTATTGCTTAATAGATATTCCTCATGCGTCTGTTATTTTTGCCTCCGTTTAACCACTACTAGCTTAGTTATCACAAAATTTGAGCAGATGTTTTGCTCATTTGGTTCCTTTGATGGGACAATTCTACCACGACTTTTCAATTATAGTAAAGAGAGTCCGTTATTTTCCCTTTGCCTTTTTTTGTTTCTCGCCTTTTTTCAACTTCTTCTTCACAACAATCTATACCGCCTATTATTTTCTCTTTGCCTTTTCTCTTTTCCCACCTTTTTTATACTTCTTCCTTATAACAATCTGCACTGCCTGTTCTTTTGCAGGCGTTTCTCTCTCTTTCTAACAAATTGAAGGCCCCAACCTTTGCTATGAGATAGGCCACCTACATCATGTCTTAATATAACTACGTCGTGACCTCATCAGGATATAATTATCATCAGTGACCTATTTTTAAAGCCCAAATACGACAAGTTTATTAAACGCCTTACATATCACGACATGCTTAGCACATTTAAGATATTAATTCCCACATACATATGCAAAAATGTGCCTAAATGTTAAAACATGTCCAAACTTATCTAATCATGTGGGGTCCACACACGTAAATACTAACGTGTTTAATTAAACGTATCTAAGCATGTGATAAAAGTGTCGAAAGGTTCCACCTATGACAGCATGTTTATCGCATGTGTTTAAACATACATGTTCACTTATTTTTTTGCCCCTAGGAAAAGGTCCTGAAATTTGATGATGAGAAAAGAAATATTGAGTGAACTACTATATCACGTAAATTTTGTGTTTCTTTTTCCTCCGAGCTTAAGTGTTTATTTGGGTCATTCCAATTTCTTTTCACATCAAGATCATTTAATTTGTTTCGCAATGCATTATGAAGCAGACAATTCATATGATTGCATAAAGAATCGACTGAGAAAATTTTCTGTCACAAAAATAGGAAAAAGGCTGAAAAGAATTGGAGGATGAACTCCGGTAGTTAAAAAAAGATTAGGAAATCAAAGTGAATTCCTAAGTAGGTAGACTGTAAAATCGAGATCGATCAGTTTAATTTGACCTCCTTTCAATTAAAGAAAAGAGATAAATTCTGTGAAAAATTAAAAAAAGGAAAACAGGAAAAAAGAAAAAACAATATCAATTAAAAGGGCAACATGACTTCAGTCTCGTTCGCCGTCGACACAGAAAGTATAAATCCTTCGAAAAACTTCGAATCCATGGCGGAGAGGAGACATCTGTGCGCGGCACCATTCACCGTGAATTCTCCGGCGACTGGCCGGATCGCACCAGACGAAACCGACCTCCTCCTCCTCCTCTGAGGCGAAGCAGGAGCCCCGGGGATCTCCTCAGCACGGGATGCCGTGATCCACCACATCTTCTCGTTTCTATCCGTCCGAGACGTCGTCAAGACCAGCGTCCTCTCCCAGCGGTGGCCTTCCGCTTAGACCACCACCACCGACCTCGTCTTCCATGGAAGGATCGGAGGCAGCGTCCTGAGGCAGTGCACCTCCCCCACAGTGAAGAGGTTCCTCTTCACCGGCTTCGAGTAGCTCCTCCGCCTCAAGGTCGACCTCTGGCTCCGCTTCGCAGTGGAGTGCCGCATAGAGGATCTCTGCCTGAGGTTGGATTTCCCGCCGCCGACCTTCTATATACTGCCGCCGTTCTTGTATTGCTCGAGTTGGTTGGTGCGCCTGGAAGTTAGTTGCTGCAGTTTCTCGTTGGGTAGGACTATTAGGTGTCCTTGTCTTAAGGTGTCGTCGATTGTGTATTTGGATTTGCGTGATGATATCGGGATTTTCAAGGAAAGTCCTGTTCTGGAGAAGCTATGCGGATCTCTACAATCACCTTGGTGTCTGCAGGTACGAGCTCCATATTTTCATCATTTTTAGGACTCACATGTTGAATGGCGTCTCTGACGAGCACCGTTTTCGTGTTGTATGCAGGCCAGGTCGAGTGACCTCGCTCTCTGTGGCATTATTTCGTCAAGCAGAATCATTGTGAATTCATGTGTAATTAACTATTGGCAGATAGGATGATTCATAACTTTGTCTTTGGAGCTACTACGTAAGAACTTACAGTGAACCTTGGAGCTTCGTCTCTTTGATTAATTTTGAATAAATAAATCTGGGATTACTCAATTAGGGACAATCAATGCCACTAGATATTGCTAATTATAATAGATGGTACTCAACGCAACATTCTTAGATGCTTGATTTCCACAAAAAAAATGTATAAAGAGAATAATTGAAAAGGTTACATTTTCCATTCATTCTTTCAGTTTGTAGATGAAATATAAATATCTGGAAATATGGCGAAGAGTAATGGACCTAGTCATCTTAGGTTGACAAAACCGGATCATCCTCCCTCGTCATATTAGGTTGTTGTTCCATAATCATCTTATAGAATATTCTCGCAATATTTTACTCGTAAATGCTAGGTGATTGGATTGCCCTCATGCGATGGTTTTTCTCAAGGAATTATAGGTGATAAGCTTCCAATTCCCAGTATTATTTCCAAAAGATAGACGAAACGTAGAATTCTCTAAACCTTCTCTTTTCCGTGGAAATGTATAGAATGACTGCCATTCTCTCTCTCTCTCTCTCTCATATGCAACGGCTTGTGACGGAAACATTTTATTTGGGCATTTGTGGAGTTTTTGTTTTTGAATAATCAACAACAATTACATCTGCTGCAAAAGATGATCATCACTGAAAGATATCCTTTTCTCATGACTTGCTTAAATGTTCTTTGGTTTTTATGCGGGGTAATAGGATTTAAAGTGTGCTCTTTGGCTTATGCAAAGTCTATCTGACTGGATATGCCCATAGAGAGTGCACAAATAGTTTCGTATCAATTTTGTCTTTATCCTGCGATCAGACAGTCTAATTTTTCAAGAAGAATATTTACAGCAAAATATGCCTTTCCTGCTAAGTTTTTTTTCTCTCAAATATTCACTTTTGCATCTTTATTGTTTGACCAATCATGTCAGTAATTTTTTTGTGCCTATATTAATTAGAAGGACCAAATATTCACTTTTGCATCTTTATGTTTTACGAATCATGTAAGTAGAAGGGCCAAATGACTTCATTATTCTTCACCTTGTAGAAAAACACAGAAGGTAAAACCATTTGAAAACTCTCGGCATGTAAAACTGCAAGAAAACCCCAGAATTTCAATTTCATGGCGGAGACCTCCATCCATGGTGTCGTCCACCGCAAATCCAACTCCGGCGACCGTCCAAGCGGCACCAAAAGAAATCCACCTCCTCCTTCGAGCCCTAGGGATCTCATTAGTGTGTGCCTGTGATTAGCACTGTTTTGTGGCGTTTGTTGCCCCGGCTGAGTGACCTCCGCTTTTTGCGGCATTCTAGTCTTTCATGAAGGGGAATCTTGGAGAGTGCATGTATTTATTAATTTGGCAGATAGGATGATATATAACTTTGAGACTTAGAGCTCCTTCCCTCTGTTTAATTTTCAATAAATGGATCTGGGATGAGTCAATTTTTGGGACAATGAATGCCCACTAGATCTAGGATCAATGCAACATTCTTAGATGCTTGTTTTTCACAAGAAAATGTGCATGGAGAGATTATATGAAAAAGGTTCATTTTTCAGTTCATTCTGTCAGTTTATAGAGAAAATACAATTATCTAGAAATATGATGAAGAACAATGGACCTAATCACCTTAGGTTGACAGAACCGGGTCATGCTCTCTTGTCACTTTAGGCTGCTCTTCCATAATACATCTTTTAGAGTATTCTTAGAATATTTTACAATGACAATGGACAGATTCACTTGGAAACTTAGGTCAATGTTGAGGTTTGCTGTCTCATGTAAGTAACTATAGAATTTTAATATCCTTCAAAGATTACAAGTTTTCCATGAGAAGCATATGTAAATAGTCTCCTTTTATAAAGAGATTCACTTGTTCGTTTCTACTTTTAGTATCTTCATCAATCTTTTCCCGGCTGCAAGGTAGTGTTAAAGGATATTATACTTGGATGGAATGTAATTTTATTATTCTTAATTCATGTTAGACAAGAAAGTAAATATTACTTTAATTTTCTTTGTTACTTGCTCAATGTGCTTAGATTCTATCCTATTTGGAGATGGAAGGGGTCTCCATTGTCAATATGTCAGAATCTGAGACTACATGGGCCAGTTAGTCAATGGGACTTTCCTAGGATAGCATACATGCTACGAAGTGCACAGTGCCTAAAAAATAATTCATAGACCTGACCTCCCCCTCCATTGAAGGTTTGTTCCTTCGCTATGATTTTTTCAATTCGCTTCTTTGGTTTGACTTCCTCTTTGCATGAATGTGCAAGGCTACAACTATTCGACATTAAAAAAAAAAACAAACAATAGGTGGTCCTAGAAAAGGGAAAACTAAATGGCATAGAATGTATTAGTTGGCAGCAGAGGTCGAGCGATCAGTCCTCTCCACGTAGCTCCCCCACAATGCTTGCTGACACGTCTCCTACTTATTTTGGCTTCCGAGCTTCGATACAATTCCAATTTGGATAGAAATTGATGCACAAACTCAACAACCTTTTTTTGGTAAAACGGTGGAGTCGGCGTCTAAATAGAGACGTGCGACATGCATCACAGTCTGTATTTGGCATGGTTGGGAGGTGAGAAAAATCTTCTTTGGTGCCATATTTGTCAGCCAGTATGAAAAAAAAGCACATGTATGTAATTTAAGATGTGATTATTGTTGGACGCAAATTTTGCAACCCCAAGATCTCCATAACTAGAACAAGAACATGCATAATTGAGTAGAAAGATTAATGCACATATTTTTGGATCCATCATTCTTTAAAGTGGAAGCAAAAAAGGGATTATCCACACATTAAGGAGATTACCCACGCATCAAGTCCTTCTCTTCTATTGCCCTCCATATCACTGGCTTAATGAGGCGGCCCCCTCACCTTTAACGTTAGGTTAACGCTCATTATGTGAGGATACATGTGATAATTCGGGTTAGATGAGAGACTTGAGCACTATTTATAGAGTTTCCAACCAGGCCCCCTCATTACGGGCTATGCTCAACTTGGCCCACACTAGCCAGCCTCATATTAGACTAATTAAGAAACCTTCTATCTCACCTTAGACCAACCCTGTTTTACGGTAACCGTAAAAATAGTAAATTACAATATCAATGAATGTAGTCCACATTAGGAAAATTCTTACAATTATGCTATTCCTAAGCTCGTGAGATGCCAAACTTTATCACGAATGTGGTTTTTGCTAAGGAATTATGTCTGAGAAGTTTTATGCTGAACTTTTCGGGTAGAATTTTGCAAGTTTCACCACTTATCAATGTCTACTGCTTAGTAAATAGATCGTTTGGATGTGGTGTCATCTATCGTGCTCACTCGGGCAATTAATTTTTTTTTTTTCTGGAGCTCAAGCTCAGTTATGTGTAAGCCCGCCCCTTTTGAGCCTATCTAGACCCAATTATAATAAAGTTCATTTATTACGCGAGAAATAAGTAATTTTAAAAATTAAAAATTAAAAAAACTCAAAATAATGCCATGTCAAAGCATTTGTTAGACCCGATTTACAGTGTCAACATACTTGGTTTTCATGCACCATCCAAAGTGGCACAAAAAGAGTGAACAAATTTTATTTCCATATGGTGTGATTTGTGTTTTCTTATTTCATATATGCACACTTTTAGATGAGATTGTGCATTAAAGAATTCCTTCTATTTAGCTATTGTTACTAGCAAAAGTTGCACATATTTTGTGTATAATCAAAATATACACAAATGAATAAAGGACTGAGTACGATTGAAAAAGACTGGCCAAGTCTCCTAGAATTTCTAGAGACTTCTAGAATATTCCGAAGGACAGGCAACACAGCAAATGTAGCATGTTCTAGAGAATTGTTGTCATAAATGTCGGTAGTTAATAGACTCTTATATAAATCTCCATCATTAGATTGATAGCCAATAAATGAATGTTACGCGATGGACTCTTGTCTAAATAGGAATGTCATTCCCTCATTTGTATTAATCTAATACTTGAGTAGTAGAATGCATTATCTTACGGAGCTACTCTCTAAAAAATGTTTAAAAACTTAAAAAAATGTTCTTGTCACCCCTTGTTGGATTCAATTATTAATAGCTATGTTGAGTTTGCAAGCCCCTTGTTGGATTCAAGTATTAATAGCTGTGTTGAGTGTTGAGTTTGTGATCAGGCATGGCATCAAAGAGTTGTTGTAAACCTGATCCTGGCATTTCAGTTTCATGTGTTGTTGGTTTCCTTCTTCCACCTCACTACGTTGGTAAGTTTGCTCTTGTCTCAAGGCATTTTTTGGTTGATAGATGCTATGAATTGGCCTTCGCTGAAGACACTGCACATTGGATATGCCAAGTTGATGGATCGAAGACTTTCGAGGAGGTGCCTTGTTTTGTAGTTTCCTGAGTTGAAAGACTGCATAAACTTTAAGCACATGAGAATTGAATCAAGAGCTATGAGAGAGTTGCTGATTAACTCTAATAGATTATATGCTCGTGATGGTTTGCTCTTGAATATATCGACTGCTCATATACTGAAATTGAAATTCTTATTTGCTCCAGCAATTGATTTTTTGTAGGGATTAACAATACATAGGACCACCTATGTATTTTTTTTAGGGATTAACAAAATTTTTGATCCGGTCGATAAGTGCAAAAGAAGACTATCGATTTGCAGCAGAAGAATCAGTGTCATTCTCCATTAAATTTAAATATAATAGCCCGGTCAACACTGGGTCAAAACAAATTCAATGTCAAACCTCCCAAAATTCTTGACTGGCACCATGCGTGGCTGCAAAGGTCATGGAAAGAGGATGATCTTGAAATCAACGTGAAACTGTCTTCCATTTTTTAAACAAAAGCACAAATTTTCTTGTTTCTTTCTTTCACTGGACGTTCCAATTCAGTCACAATGTTGGCGTTCTCTTCAACTTCTTGCAACTTCATGTTCAAATAGGCTTGATAAAGCTCTTATTTGAAACTTTGCCATGGACTGGCCAAGGGCAGAACCTAGCTGGGCGAGATTAATGATGGCCAAAGGAGACCCCCTCCAGGGAGAAGGGGCGGGGGGAACCAGTTTAGATCATCAACCATTGTACTTCCAAATATAGATGTTCTTAACAAGTGTTCCCTAACCAGGGTTTCTTTCCAGCTCAACGATATTCCATATCATATTATCTTGTGGAGTTGGTAATGGAAAAGCTTTTATGTCTTATAAACTGTGATTGACTTCTTTTTATGCTTCTAGGTTGCATTGTATATGCATGCACATCCTTGGTAAGAAATGGAAAAAAGAGTGTTTCTTTACCTCAAAACCAATGGGTGCTGCCTTACTTCCGAATGAGGTAACAACTTCGTCTCTAAGATCATACCCCCATAAACCTTGAATTTGTGGGTATAGGTCCACATCAAGAAACTACATAACTTGGTTAATAATTTTTGCTCATGCGCACCTGCACACGTCAAGTACATTTGATTTGTCGTTAAATGAGGTTAGAATGCAACTGAATTTATGAGAAAGTCTGAGGATATGTAGAATATTCCAACAAATCTAGAGCTTTCAGTTCTAGGCCGACAAAGGGTTGCTCGTAATGATTCGTAATTCATTTCCTAGGATTAATACTTGATTAGAACTTCATAGAAGGCAGATACAACGAGCTCTAGCAAGGGTTTACTCACCGGCAAGTTATAGATGGTGTGATGAGCTTTTGTGCTCTTTTTACTGTATCACTTGACAGCAGGAACTAATATGAACGTTCATAGAAAACACATCTACATAGAATTAAATTTAACATCCTTAAGTCACACTTACAAAAGGTGGCAAGTATCGTTTGCATTATCACAACGAATTGTCACAACAATGACACCTCGACTTCCAGAAGTAGGATTTTTTTTTTTTTTTGGTATAAGTAAGCAATATATTGGGAAAAGGCGAAACTGTACAAGCGAAACATGGCTTTAAAAACTTGCACTCAATATGATAAGAATCAATATGAGTGGAAGGAAGCTAGGAGGAAAAAGCCGAGCGGCTAACCAAGAAGCCGAAAGCAAGAAAGCACTAGAACGGCGAAAACAACTGCCAACCAGAAAACAAATGACCACAACACCCAGGGCAAGAGAGGTGAAAATCAACCGCCACCAACCACAGGCAGCAGCAGACTCACACGGAGGTAGACCAGCAAAACCAATGGCCACTAGACGGCTTAGACGGACAGCTGGAGATCTCTAGAAGAGAAAATGATCGGGTCAATGTCCCAACTGCGCTGCAACCTCCTATTTCTAGTGGAGTCATCCACATTTCTGAAGGTGACAGCCTTGTCTTTAATGACTTTGAGAAGATGCTTCTTCATGGCCGGCACGGAAAGCAGCTCCCCTTTGAAGAGTACGTTGTTCATGTTCATCCAAATGATATGGCAAAGCGCACCAAAAGAAAAGCGGCCAATGCATTTATAAAAGTCCTTGCTCAATAGCAAGGTTATGGCCCAATGGAGAGTCTCACCCCAAGACCTGTTGCGACATGGAAGATTGCATATGGCCGCCCAAAAGAAAGTAATATTACCCGTAGTGCGACACCCAAAAAACAGATGATCAATAGAGTCAGGCACATCATTGCAGAAAGCGCAAGAGGTAGAATCAATCCTACCATAAGATAGAGTAGAGCTTGGGTAGGAAGCCTGCACTTAATGATTAGCCAAAGGTTAAATTGGAACCAAGGCAAGATGGCAATGTTCCAGATGAAAGGATGCGAAAAGACCCACGTCTTCTTCCACCTAATGGCCTCCCAAGCCGTTGCAATTGTGAAATGGCCCGACAAGTTCTCTTTCCAACAAAAACAATCCTAGTTCCGAGACAGGGAAGGGAGAGGGGACTCCCACGACTCTAACACTGACCTGATAGCCTGGCCATCATCAGAAAAGAGGTCTGCCACTGTAGCCTACCTAGAGAAACCGGAACTATAGATGAGCGAATTCAAGAAAAATAAGTTCAATAAGCCCCTAGGATGTTAATTATCAAACTAGAGCGACACTGATAGGCCATCACCTATCCTCCAAAAGAAGCTATGTCAGAATTCCATATGAGCTGTAAGATCTTCTTCCAAGCCCAAGAACAACAAGTTGGCTTCTTGACGACCCAAAAGTTACTCATTTTTAAGAAGGTTGAGTGGATCCACTTGCATCACAACGATTCTTTATTTGAAAACAAGATACATATATGTTTTAGCATAGCAGCTTTATTACAATCGCGGAGTCTCAGATACCAAAACCTCCCTCCTCTTTTGGGAGGCATACGCCGCCCCAGGAAACCTTGGCACTCCCTCTACCCAACTTCGGGCCTCTCCAAAGGAATTGTCTGAGAATACACTCAATTTGGTCTAGCACAGCTGCAGGAAGAATAAAAACACTCACCCAATAGGCATGGATAGCATGAAGAACTTACCTGATCAACTGGAGACGGCCGACAAAAGATAAAAACCGATGAGTCCAAGATTGTACCCTTGATGTAATGCGACTAACAAGAGCAGCACAATCCGTCTTCCCTAACCTCAACGTGATGATTGGAACCCCAGGTATCGAACCGGCAAGTTCCTTTCTAGGAAGCCTAGGTCTAGCAGGATTTGATTTCTTAAGGACGGCAAGCCCACTGACAAGAACACCTCACTTTTCCTCGAATTTGGGTGCAACCCACTCCAAGAAGAGAACGTTTAGAGGCCTTCTTTAAGGAGCGTCACAGAAGGTAAGTCGGCCTCACAAAACAGGAAGATGTCATCTCACAAGGATTCCAGAGAGCACCTCCATAACCAATGTAAATAGATAGGGAGACATGGGATTGCCCTATTGAAGGCCTCGACCACTAAGAAAGAAACCATGTAACTCCCCATTCAAAGCAATGGAAAACCTAGGTATCTGCACACAGGTCATAATGAGCTACACTAGGCGATCAGGGAACCGAAAAGCAAGGAGAACACTCTCTAGAAAAAGCCAATCCACGGTGTCATAGGCTTTCCTGAAGTCTACTTTAATTGCACACTTAGGGGAATATGGCTCCAAATGGAAGCTAGAGAAGAGTTCTTGAGCCAAAAGGATATTATTCCCGACCTGCCACCCCTTTACAAAAGCATTTTTAGAATGGCTCACAAGATCTTTTAGCACTGCAGCCACTCGATTTGCCAAAACTTTGGTAATTAGTTTGTAAATAAAATTGTAGCAAGCAATAGTGTAATCATCAACGGTGGTTGCGTTATGAACTTTCGACACCAAAACCAGAATGATGTTGTTGATCTCCCTTAGGAGCCTCCCCGTGGTGAAGAGGTCCCTCACGGTTGCCATGACTGACTGCTCAACCATCCCCTGGTTCTCCTTAAAGAACTCAACCATGAAACCATCCGGTCCCAAGGCCTTACCGCGAGCTAAAGACAAGAAAGTGTCTCGAATCTCTAGATCAGAGACAGGTCACGCAAGAGAGGTAATCTGGTCATCATTTAGCGGAGATCGGATGACCTCCTGGATCTCCCGTATCGAGGGCGTTCCCTGCTCCACCCGAGGCATGAGGAGGTCTTGGAAATACTCCATAAAATGTTGCTGGACCAGCTACGGATTAGTGATTTGGTTCCCCAGGGAATCCATAACAAAGAGGATTCTATTTCTCATCTATCTATTATTGACATAGTGGTGGAAGAACTTTGTATTACGATCCCCTCTTTAAGCCATCTGATTCTAGCTTTTTGTCTAAAAAAGGACTCCTCCTTAGAGAGAAGGTCTAAGAAGGTGCTGCGTTGATTCTTCTCCAACTCAGCAAGCTCCACACTAGTAGGGTCCTAAAGGAGGCCAACCTATGTCAACTCTAAAGCAACCCTCGCTTCTGAAATCCTAGCAGAAGTATTGGAGAATGACTATATTTAACTGCTTGAGCTGACTTTTAAGAGCCTTAAGCTTGCTAACAAGCCTATACGTGGGAACACCTTCTCCTGGGAGCTCCTAAATTTGCTTCACGATTGTCTCAAAGTCCGGATGCTTCAACCCAAACTCAAAAAACTTGAACGGTTTCCTCCGGAGCACCGGGTTCACCACCTTAACCACCATAGGCGAGTGGTTAGAGATCCTTGGTGCAAGGAAAGACACTTCCGAGAAGGAAAAGACATGGCTTCAACAAGATTTTACTAGGATTCTATCTATCTTCCTAGCCTTGCGAGAAGATCCAAAAGATGTAGACCAAGTGTATCACAAGCCCACATACTTGAGGTCCTCCAGCTTAGCATGATCTAAGCACTGGTCGAACTTGTCAAAGCACGGAAGCCAATTGTCTGAACCACCTAATATGTCTAAGGGGTCCTTTATAGCATTGAAATCCCTCATAACTAGCCAAGGCGTATTCTGTAGAGTAGAACTCCTAAACAAAATGTCATCCCAAAGAGGTCCTCAGGAAGTGAAGGTGTGCTCAACATAGATTAATGAAACACAACAGACAGCCCCTGAAACCAAACACCTGAGATCCCCATGAACCGCTTGGTCCGTTATAGAGAAAGCTTCAAAGGAAACACTGGAAGAATCCCAATCAACCCAAATCCTTCCCCGATGGGAGTACTCATAATTAGCCAACCAACACCAGTTCAACAACAGATTCCCAGAAATAGATCTAAAGAGATTGTGCAGGACTTTCGTTTCCACTAAACCAACCAAAACCAAATGATTCAACAAAACCAGATTCCGAACCTCAGCTTGACTCAAGGGGCCAACAAGGCCCCTAATGTTCCAACACCTTATATACATATATACCAAAAAGAAGAAAGGAAGAAGGAGGGTTACCTCCTCTTGGAGGAGCTGCACTGAGTGGGGGGCAGGGCAGCACGGGCCGAAGAAGGGGGCGGGTCAGGAGCCAAGGTGAGCAGCTTGTCCTGCATAGTCTCAACCTTTCTACTAGTAGCCAAAGCCTTCGGCGAGGGACATGGGGATAGTAGGTCATCATCTGAACTGTAAATCAGGTTATCCGATCCCTCTAGCTCGTCACCAAGGCTAGGCAACACAGGACCAAGGGGCTTCGTAGAGTTGGGCACATCATCCACAGAGACGGGAACGGCTTCATCCTGCTTCGAAATAATTTTGAGATCTCTCTGCACTTTATGAGTTGAGGTAGAAGGCAGTCCCTTCTCCAAAGTAGCAGCCTTCAGCCTTAGAGTCCATCCCTCATCACTCAAAATAACCTAGATGGTCAAACTCCCTTCCATCGGAGGATGAGGCTTATTCTTCTTTCCCTTGACTTGATTCCAAGCTTGCTCCGGTTCTGCAGGGTCTTTCGAAGCAGGGGCAGGAAGTTGGACAGGGATCGAAGAAATAGGTGGGGCCTGAGCCTATCTTGACGTCATCTTCGGGTTGGTGGAGGCGGGGGAAGCCTCACACTTGTGGCCGAAAATGCCACACTTAAGGCACTCAACAAGCCACTATTCGTAAGCAATGTCTATCGATCATGACACTCCATTCACAAGCACTTCAACTGACGAACACCTCGGTTTTTTTGCCTAGATTTCTACGCACACTCTAGCAAAAGAAATCATCTTCATTAACTCCGTGCGTTGGCCACATAAAAAGGGTTTACTAATGTAACTTGCTATGGCACTTATTGCCAGCGCCAACTAAAGGTCAAAAGGAAGATTCTTGAGCCTAATCCACACCGGAACAGAGGATTACTTGTCTTTTTTAGCTCTAAAAGAGGCTTCCATTGCGATAAAATGATAGGAACCCTTGCCACCATTAGGGGCCCCTCCTCTAAGATCTTCTTACGGAACAAGGGATCTAGGACATGGAAAAAGAAGAAACCTTGGTCATTGGCCAGCACTTCCACAAGCTTAGGGCCCCAAGTGTTCTTCAAAGCTTGCTCGATGAGCTGAAAAGGAAGTTTACTCCTAACAAAATATCCAACCAAGTATATATACCAATCATTTTCAAAGATAAATAATTTATCGTCAACCTCTTACAAGGAAATATCAATCCCATGCTTTGAAGGACACTCTTGAATTCTCTGTTCATCCTCCAAAGGAAGGACTTTGATGTGGAATATGAATTTCAAACAATATGCCAATGCTATCCATTTAAGGTAAAAGAAACAAACATATAAATACCCTAAGGGTTTTTGTTTCCCTTTTCAAGGGATTGATCGCAAATTTTGCTTGTATTTCACATTCAAAACCGTGGGTTGTTTGGCCATGAGGACTCACATGTGTAGGCATCCACTCTCGTATATGCATAATCCACTCACATATGTGCTAGGGGATTTTTTTCAATGATATGCTTCTTTATGGGTATCTCCTTAAACTATGAAGTGATCAATCGTTTCGTTTAGATAAAATTATTAATCTTTCATTGAAAGTAATTATGTCAAGATAACTTCGATCAAAATGAGCTTCTTTTAAGCTCATCCAAAATATTGTTCCTATAATTGATTCTATTGTGCAACAACCAGAATTTACAAAGGGAGAGAGCGGTTATTAGTCACGGCATGAGGCAATATCACCTCATAGTTGAAAGGTGGAGAGTGGTTTATTTGCCTTGAGATAATTTGTGTATTGATGTCACCTTATACTCCGTTCATTTCCCAAGTGGGGCTTTTATGAACTTTGCCAATTCTAGGACAAGTTCAAAACATGTAGAGAAGACCAAGTTACCATGAATGGAAATCATAACTACCAAAGTTTCCATTTTTCCAAATGGCAAAGTACACGAATCTGATGTGGTAATGCCTATCAAGCTTTAGGAGGTGGGATTGGATCATACATCATGAGAAATTGACTATATACTAAGCATTTTCAAAGATAACGAAATTGTCGTCAACCTCTTGCAAGGAAATACCAAATTTTGGGAGTCCTTTTCGATTACAATCCCATGCTTTGGACTCTCTTTAATTCGTTGATCATCCTCCAAAGGGGGGACTTTGATGTGGAAGATGAATTTCAAACAATATGTCGATGTGATCCGTTTAAGGCAAAAGAAACAAACATAAAAATACCCTAAGTGTTGAAACAAAATCGTGTGTTGGTTGCCCATGAGGAGTCACATATGTGTTGGCATCCACTCACATATTTTCGAAGTCAATAACCTAGCAGATTCTCGTCTAAACCAGCCTCAAACAGAACCAATCGGGTTGGTCTTCATCAATTCTAGCGTCTCCTTCGAATTATCGCTGACCCTAAGACCTTGTCTTTATCACAAATTCTCTTCCAACATCCAAATATTCTATTGATTTACTTATAACATCCCACATCGACCACATAATGAAGGATATTCCAACAAAAGCCTGATTTTGCTTTCCTTTTATGAACAAAATCAAGTGCCGAGAAACTTCGCAAGAGCCTTCTATTAGAACTTGCTTGGAAGTTTTCCCAACGTACACAATGCGGAGATACATATTTGGGCAATTCCTCCTCGATCAAATTTACGTGCTCATGAGATGGCCCGTAGTCACCACTTACTTTAATCCAAACATGTATATTTAATGGATGTTGATATAGTTGTTTGAAGTGCAATGACGCTTAATCAATAAGTGAGCCAAAGAGATGACTCTGAAGCTCAACGACATGCACTCCCGCATAAGAATCACAAGCTTTGCCGTTTCAAAAGATTGAAACTTTGGTAGCTGTGATTTCCATTTTGTATATAAGTAGATGAACCCTGTCCCCTTCGCTACTTACTACATTGAAAATCCTATATTGTCTCCACTCAACATCCATCACCAGAGACCAGCCAAAATTTCCAACTGCACTCTCACTACTGCCCTCCTCCTCCTCCTCCTCCTCCTCATCGCCATCACCACCACCACCTTTGTTTATGCTGCCACCACCCCTGAGCACAAGGCCCTTGACCATGACCACGATGGTGGTAGGAGAGGTGGTCCACTGCTTTCTTTGTCTTTTTTCTTTTTTTTTAGCTTTTTTTTTTGTCCTATAAATTCATTTTTGTACTAAAATTGTGAGGTTGTTACTCCTATTTGCTTACAGGAGCACTACTGATGCTTGCACCAGACCCGTACAGCAGCCTTTTAGCATCATGGAATGCAAAAACTTCAAAGGCCGACTTCATCATGGCCCAAGACAATTCCGGCTCCCACAAGACCATCAATGAGGTTATGGTCACACTCAGTACAATGGGTACGAAATGGCCTGAAAGAATGGTAATATATGTGAAAGCAGGAGTCTACAACGAGCAAGTACATATTGGAGATGACATGAAGAATATCATGTTCGTCAGTGACGGCATGGATCAAACCGTCATCACCAGCAACAAAAATGTTGTGGATGGGTCCACCACTATGACTTCAACTACATTAAGTAAGAAATTAAGCTAAAACTAGTCAATTAGTAGCTCATTAATGTATTGACTCTTGAACTAATCTCTCAAAATTCATGCAGCTGTCTTTGGAGAAGGCTTCTGTGCAAGAGACATGATGTTCGAGAACACAGCCGGTCCCTAGAAGCAACAAGACGTTGCACTTTTGGTCAGCTCAAACCAATCCTTCTTCCACCAATGGAGCTTCAAGGCTTACCAAGATACACTTTATACATACTCCAACTAGCAATTCTATCATGACTGCCATGTTTATGGGACTATCGACTTCATTTTTGGCGACTCGACCATCGTCTTCCAGAATTGCAGCATCTTCGTTAGGAGGCTGATGGACCAACAAGGCAACATGGTGATGGCTCAAGGTCGAGAAAAGGAGGAGGGTACCACAGGGATTTCAATCCACATGTCACGGATCACCCTTGCCCCTGACTTGGCGCCAATCAAACGCTCATTCAAGACCTACCTGGGACGGCCGTGGGAGAATTATTCAAGGACGGTGATAATGAAGTCAAACATCGACGAGTTCATAGACCCACAGGGATGGAAAGAGTGACCGGTGATTTCCTCATGACCCTATTTTATGGAGAGTACCTAAACTCGGGCGCCAGCACAGCAACGGGGAGGAGGGTGAATTGGACAGGTTTCCACATCCTCAAGAGTCCACAGGAGGCTAAGCCATTTTCAATGAGAGGATTCATATAAGGAGATTTATGGATACCTAGGATCGGCATACCGGTTTCACTTGATATATGAAAAATACTGTAACTCATGAATTTCAATGTAATAAACTTGAATTGGCACTTTTGTAGTATCAGTATGTTTTCAAATAGAACCAAGAATTGACCCCCCGCCCCTTTTTTTAATTTGTTTGACACAATTTTTCTATGTAAATTTTACTTTAACTCACAATTTATGTCATCACTAGTAATCTTAAGAACCAACCTATCTTGGATCGCACCCAAGACAACAACGAGAGCCCTAACCGTGAGATCGAGACCAAATAGAGAGAGAGGGCAAGACCGCCATGATTTTTATTTTGTGATTGTAAGTTTTGATTTGATTAGAAAGATATTGGATTTGGTCTCAAGGCTGGGTGTGTGACATTGTGCAATTGCATGTCTTTGTGGACCTTTTACTTTTTGAAGTTGTTGACGTGTTACAATACTTAAAAAAAAAAAAAAATCAATAATAGCTCCGGACCAATTTTACTTTGGATTCAGCCAAGTCGATTCAGATCTCACATAGAACAGGTGAGTTAAATGCTCGACCTTGGAAACCGAACCAAACCTAATTGGTTCCATATTTTCAATCCATGAACCTTTTCAAGAATCAACATTGAATCAAACTTGCAAACCTGTTCAAGCTGGATCTTGAGTTGAATCAGAATAGTTTAGGACCATGTCGATTTCCAAATTCTTCATTCCTATTTGAATCGTTTTCTCTATCTATAAAACACCAAATCATTTGATTATGGTGTCATTGGAAAGATATCATGTAATACTATGATTCGTAATGAGGATGGGCCTTAGTACTAATATAAAAGGATCTTATTTCCAGGAGATGATTATATGTTGACTAGCCTAACTAGCTAGCTTTCGAGATTCAAAGACTCGTAATTTTCAAACGAGGCATCTAAATCAAGTATCATCCATCTGTGATGTGAAGTATTTGCTCATGCCATGAGAGCCGCTGGAGTTTCATTGGAGCATTGCCAACAAAGGCAAAACAGAGGGTTGTTAGCAACTAGTGTTTTAACTTTAGATACTTGAAATTTTTTTGCAAGTTTGAAATCAAAAGAAAACCTACTACGATTTGAGTATTTTTCGATGAAGAAAAACCCTCTCACGCTAGCCTCCGACCTTTAGGGCCTATATGATAACGTTTCTATTTCTCCTGATTTATGTTCTTTTGTTCCCTAGAACAAAAAAAGAACGAAAATATGTTTGGTAACGCCAACTTATTTTTCTATTCCTCGGAATAGAAAATTGGCTGGGGAATAGATTTGGAACATAAACAAACAAAAAAAAAAAAAACAAAGTAGCTTCTTGTTTCCGGGAAAAATTTCTAGAAGTAAGTTTCTTTTTCTTTTCTATTTTTCTTTCGTTCTTCTTCCTTGTTGTGGCCACAGCCGAGAGGCTCGCAAACCATCGACCACCTCCTACCGCTCGTGGTCACCATCGGCAGCCGACCATTGGCGACTGCTGGTGATTGCCGGCGATGGTTGCCGTTGCCCGTAGCCCACCGACCATCGCCCATGACTCACTGGCCAACGATTGCCACCGTCCGCCGGTAGCCTGCCGTTGCCAACCGTTGCACAATCACGCTTCCACCGCACGACCGCGACCGTTGCTACCGAATGCCGCCCAGATCGCTGCCACAACTCACCAACCACCGCCCTCTCCCACAGCCGGTGAGCTATGGGCAGCAATCCTGCGGCGATGGTCGGCGGTCGTGCAGCGATCATGCAATGGTCATGCGGCAAGTCGTGCCGTGCAACAGATCGAGCGGTGGCGAGCAGCGGTCATGTGGCGATGAGCGGTGGTCGGCGGTCCATAAGTAAGAAGAAAAAACAAATAAATACAAAAATTTATAAATTTTTACTAAACACATTTTTATTCTTTTTCTATTTTTATTCTTTTTCTATTTCAAAAATATAAATTTTGTATAATTACCAAACACTTTATTTTACTCAGAAATTGTTCCCGGAGTAGAAATAGAAAAAAAAAACTATTTTTGAAAAGAAATAGTTCCCCGAAATAGAAACGTTGCCATGCACATCCTTAGTGACCGCCCCCTCTTACCCCTTTCTTTTTTCTTTGGTTTAGGTAGAAAGGCCAATTGTAGCCCTCAATATAAATAGATTGGAACCACAATGAGCAAGACGAAGTCCCATGGTTCCTCTCCTCAAAGTCGAGAATGTCCTACTCAATCGTTCCCATTCTCTCGTTTGCATTTCCTGTTGTCTTTCAAAGGAAAGTACCAATATAGAAAATAGGTGTGTTAGACCGAACCAAAAAATCAAATTGCAATTTCATGTTTAGTTCAGTCAAAGCAGCGAACCCCCACTTTGCGTTTCCTCTTCCATCTTTCAGTTTCCCTCACAAAACAACACCTCATCCTCTTCCTTTGCATCCCTTTCTTTATGGGTTTTTCTCTCCAAGCATTCCCATTCGATCTTGTCCACCCCCACCCTCTCTCTCCTTCCCTTAAGGGGATGTCCACTCAAGCTCGGGGATCCTCGTTGTCTCCTGGAAGTCCTGTTGAATAACCTTTTCGAAGCCATCGTTGAACTATCTCTATCTAATGAAGAAGCTTCGTGGATAAATCGACGTATGGGCTTTTGATATTCAAAGCACATCAATTGTATTGTGTGCATAAAGTACGGTATTCATTTCTCATTTGAGCAATGTGATAAAATGGTTTAAGCTTTGGGGATAAGCATACAGTATATCCCGATATGGGGTAAGTACACTATTAGTGCCAAAAGTTGTGTACGGCACTTACTTTGATGCCAAAAGTTTCCATCTGATCACTTAAGTGCCAAATTATAGAAAAAATGATCACTTTGGTGCCACCGGCAAAAGATTCCGGCTAGATTAATTACGTGGTTTTTATATTTATAAAAAAAAAAAAGTTGCAATGGCTTTAAAACGACGTCGTTTTTCATCCTCCTCAAGAAACAACGTTGTTTTGCCATCATACGTGGACATTCTCATATAAACAATGTTGTATAGCTCATTTGGGGATTGAAATTAGGGTTTCTTTGTCGTTTGCCGCTCGGCCACTGTCGTTCGCCAGCCATCGCTCGGCCACCATCGTAATTGCTTGACCAAGTGAGCGAGGAAAGATTGAGATTGTTGCTCAAGTAAGAAGTGGCAGGAAGAATAGGGGGCAAGGGCGGAGGGAGGAGAAGGAAAAATAGGGGTTGAAGGTGCTGCTGCTAGTGCGCCACCGCCGCCACCGCTGCTGGTGCTGTTGCTAGTGCCGCTGCTGGTGCACTACTGGTGCTGTTGCTGGTGCCATTGCTAGTTCCGCTGCTGGTGTTGTTCTTTAGGGAAGAAGAAGACGACATGCCTCTCTCTCTCTCTCTCTCTCTCTCTCTCTCTCTCTCACAATTTGGGGATTAGGGTTTCAAGTTGGGGGAAAGACGCCAAACGGCATCATTTTGTTGTTTGATGTTGTTTGAATGCTGATTATACTCTCCAACGAGTCACGTTAGCTTCAAAAATTAATTAAAAAAAAGTGTCACATCGGATTTCCAGCCAATTTGATCGGCGTTGGCACTAAAATAATCGTTTTTCAAATTTATTAGCACTTAAGTGATCCAAAATAAACTTTTTGCACCAAAGTGTGTGTCGTACACAACTTTTGGCACCGATAGTGTACTTATCCCATCCCGATATCGGTGAAAAAGTCTCTCGATTATATCTTGAATGGATATTACAACAGCTGTCACTATTTAATATTATAGCTAATTTACACCAAAAAATCCTAGACCCCGAACATGAATAAATATATATATTTATACGCATTTAAATACACTAAAACGCGGAAAACAGTTCAGACCAATGATAATGAAGGATTTTTAAGTTGCAAATATCCTCGAAAGGATACTGAAATTTCTCCTCCATATCCCAAGTATCCTCAAAAGGATACTGGAATTTCTCCTTCGGGCGAAATTTCGAGATTGGTATTACAGGCTCCGTAAGGAGAAGAAAATTGAGGGTCAATTGAATATATGTCGCAGAATTGTAGTCAAACCCGAGTAGTTCGTCGTGTTTATTCATTCTCAACACTTCGCGTCCTTGTCTAGGAATCCCAAGTAAGTTATCTTAATCTATTTCGTTTTCCAACTCTTCTATGTCAAAATGGACGAACACTTCAAGAATAAGACCTTGTACTCATTCTGTGCACGCCCAGGGCATAATTGAGAAATGAGGTGCAGCTTAAATAGCTAAGATTAGAAAATTGAAAAGTTATCTGAGGCATCCAAATTCTTATGATTTGATGTCATGGTTTTGCATGCCCCACGCCATCATTGCTCCTTAAACATATATTACCCGATCTATAAATTATGTAGATGAAGCCTATCCCGACACCATGTGGTCCTCAAGGTGATGCTAACATTATCAATGGTTGAGATTATATTGGTCCGCGTTTTATGAGCAGTCCGCACTATTGCGTGCTCTTGGATGATATAGTCCATGTGATCATGAACTTTCTTTTAATGGCATTACACAATTGATAGACTGTTGGACCATTATAGTTCACGTTCTCATCTTAACTGGACAATGTTGTGAGTAGCTCAATATTCATTGTCTCTTTTAACTTATTTTATCAACCCAGTCCCTAAACTATTCAAAATCTTAATAATGCAATATTCAGTGAGATGCAATGCCAAATCACGAGCTTTTTTGCTTACATGGACCGCCAACACGAACACCTTATGAGCCACCTCACCCAATGGACCCCTTTAATGATCGCACGCGTCAAATTGTACCTTGAACATTTAATGATCGAGTCACGATAGTGGACACCGCATTAGCAATTTCTGTTAGTCTAATTGATGGAATGACAACATCGAACCCAGTGATAAATTTGAATCATGAATTTTTTATGTCATGTATCATGTATCATGTAGCTATTGCTATGTTATGCCATCTTCAAGTTATATTCTCATCATGTTTGTATTATGAATTTCCATACATGTAATTACTATCATGTCATTGCATTTTCTCATCACATTTTGAATTCAAAATTTTCATGTCCTCATTATCATGTCATATCATTTTCTCCATATGTTCCCAAACATATATTTGCCATGTCATGTATTTTTCTCATTATGTATGAATTTTGAAGTTTCCATGCCGTTGTCAAGTCATGTCATTTTCTCAAATAATGATTAAAGGTTGCATCTAAATTGAAATTTACATGCACACTTTCACACAAAAAGAGAGTCGCGCCACTACTTATGAGAAAAATGGCCTTGTTATAACAACATCGAATAAGTGTTTTTGTAACAATGACTAGAACTTAAACTAAATAGGGCCGTGGTACCGAAAGAGTGCCACAGAACGCTAATGCATTCTACACGGAAACAAATCCCTTTAGGTTTCCTATAACTAGTTCTTTCATACGTGCACTCAGGTAGCTAACTTTTCCATTATTACCTGAGCATTAGGTGTCCAATCGATCTAGAATTTTCCGAAATGATAGGTGGCAACTCTTGTACGGTATCTGACCCCCCCAAAAAAAATAATCTATTTCTCTATTTATGTTCATGATCATTTTTGCATCTCGTAGACAATCCTTGGATTTATGAAGATCCTAGGAATCGAGGTGCCACTAACCGGCAACGCCTGATTTGCAAAACTCGAGATCTACGACCACTGTTAGCCCTCCTCATCCCCTAGCACTTGAGGGGCTGATAGTCGATCCCAATTGATCCCTTTGCACAAATCATTGCATAAAGACATGCCAATTGCCAATACTAGCTGTTATTAAAAGATCATCGGCAGTCCGTGAGCCAATCGATTTGACTCGCAATTCCAATGGGGCTAGTCAGTACATTCATAGCTGGATTGCCGGTTCATTCCCTTAACGGTGGCTCTGAACCGCTGCCCAATACTAGTCCACATCCGTTAGACTGCAAGAACACATACGAACGTGTCAACAACGCGTTACTAACTTCCTCTACTTCTTTGCTGTTTCGTAATGAAACCATTAGTCAATTCTCCACGTATAAGAAAAGTCAAATACACTATCGTTCCAATTTCTAATAGTATAATGTTCATTGTTCATAAAAAAATGGTCATGGACTCATGGTATTGGAAAGCTATTTCATTGTGCGCCAACTATTCTTCATTGTGAGTGGAGGTATCCTTCTTATGGCTGCTCTTTGACTCAACATATGTACTTAGTATTTAGCTATCTCGACAATAAATGGATATGGGATAGAATTAGTTTGCCGGTAATTGCAATTAATGGTCATATTCTTCTATATTCCTTGAAATTTGCAGGAAATAAAGCTGTTGGGGTGATGGAAGGCTGGACAGACATGGACTATCGAACCGATGATTAATGTAGGTTTTATTTCGGATAATTTGTTTGTGGTCTTCTCTCGAAATATATTTTTTTTTGGTAAGGTTCTCTCGAATTATATTTGCTTTCACTAAATGACCCTTTCTCGAAATTCACCCGTCAGACAATTTCCTAATCGGAGGTTGGCGTGATAGAATGTGGCCTAATGGATGGACTGCAGTTACAGCCGATGGCAAACGAAGCGCCCAGTTCCAGCTTACTCTCTTCGTAATAACGTTTCATTTTACTTGAAAAAAAAAAAATTGATAGAAGAGAGAGGTTGTGTTCACATAGAGAGATAATGATGAGTTTTGAGTTGAGGGAATTTCGTCGGGGTGGCATGGCAGTGGTACCCTGCTGATTTTCGTATAACTCAGGCATCTCTCTATTATTAGATGGTTGCATTATGCACGTAAAGCAATCTCAACGAATTTACGTATACCGATAATACCACAATGTCGTCACTATTTAGTCACCAACACCAATCAATTAATGATGAAAGAGAAACCGGGTTCAAGATAAAATATTAATCAAACACGCATTCAAAATATACATATTCATATTTGGTACAAGTAAATCATCCATTCAAGATGCCCAGATCACAGTTTGAGGGATATGCTTGCTTCTAACCTCTATGAAGCAATTCAAGAATGCTTTTTCTCAAACCCCAATTGAAGTATTTACCAGAAATGCCCGGAATACTACTATTGTATAAAGATTACAAATATTGACCAGAAATGAGAAGGGCCAAGAAAGGAAACTTCAGATCTTGATGGACTAATCTGCAGCAGGAGGGAAGTATACTTATTATCGCTAAGCATATCCTCCTTAATTTTTTTTTTAGTGCACTTGGAGAAAAAAAAACATCGTAACCGCAAAGCGAAGAAGAGAAAAAACTGAAGGAGCCCATATTGCATGCTGTCACTAATTCAGTAAAATACTAGACTCGATAAAAATAAATAAAAATTGGTGTTGTCCTTTGACATGTCCGGTATACATATTTCTGCCAACTACGTGAAATGCCCTAGTGTTAACATTTACCTCTTCCTTTTTAACCTTGCAGCTAAAGCATGGGCCTCACTGCGACGGACGCCAACTGCACCACCCAAAAAAATTAAAAATAAAAGAGCAAGTAGCCATATACCTCAAAATATGATGCATTGAACTGGTGATGCAGATTTCAGTGAATAAAAAGGAAATATCCTTGATCCCGGCAATCCATCTAGATGTAACAACAAAAGCTCCTCAGCTCAGTTCATATGGCTGCTGCTATTTAAGTTTGCATACCCGTGCATGCAACAAAAGAAAAACATAAATGTGTAAATTCGATCATCGACAGCACAGGCTCAAGCTAGTCGACATAAGCCTACCACATGTTCTTAAAATGACATTATATTCAACCAAAAGACTGTCAACTCTGCTGTCAAAACTTAGCCACCTAGTTAGACATATAACACGCTCTACTTCAGACATTTTCGGTCAGAGGCCCACTTTGGGTTTCTAAGTAAGGTAACCAGCAGACATTTTCAAGTTCAAACCGGCCCAGATTCACAGAAAGAGACAAAGAAAGGAGTGCCCCGACCAGACAGAATTTTCCTTTGTTCTTGTTGACAAATATGGACAACATAACCCAAAAGTGAACCATATACTCTGCTTCATGGAGTGGAAGTAAAAGATTAACGATCAAAACGTCAAATTACCGCAAAGGCAGAGGCTTAAACCAGGACCAATAGTAACAGCAACTGCAGATAAATCTCTGGCTGTCAGATTATCCTTGGTCAGTGCTTTCTCTACAACCTGCACTAAAAGTAACAGAACCTTAGCATGAAAAGAAGTTCCCCATGATGCACATAAGACAATGTTGGCTGATCAATAGGATAAAGGGATGGCCGAAGAACTGAGAGGAGCTCTCAATACAGCAATAATAGAAGGAAGCAATACCTGATGCATATAACAGACAATTGCCTTGATGATAATAACATTAAAGAAAGACCAAAATGATAAAACGTTACATGATCAATAGCTTCGGCATGAGCAGCTTCTGCCATTTTGGGAGCAACACCTCCATATAAAACGAGCAGATCTGCCTTGATATATAAAGGTAAGAATTAAGGTTAAATGCCTGCAATATAGACAAAAACTATCCTTCTGCCAAACGTCAGGCACTTATGGAGCAATATTATTAATGAGAGAAGGATTTCCTCTGCAAGAGAAAACAAAAGTTCATAGAGGAATTTGCACTACAAAAGACTGATCCTACCCAAATTGAGAAAGGCTTCATCATACATAAGGTAAAGAGCAGAAGATTGGGTGGCCAGCGAGTTGTCTTGGCAACAGCAGAGCACTGAAAAGCTAACGGATCACTGCTCTAGTTGCCATATACAAAAGAAAAGCTACATTCGGATTGGGAATGAGATAACCTAATTTCCAACCCACAAAAGCACACAAGACAGAAAAAGAAAACGAAAAACCTGCTTTTTCAATGATTAAGATGCAAACCAGTAAACTCTTCCCTTAGTTATTCAGTTGAGGGATATAATTTATTTGGATTTCCCTTACAAAGTATCATTAACTGTAATAAATCCAAACCAAGCTCCAAATGTTTGTCTCTGTCTCCCCATCCTCACCCCAACTAAATAAACTAAAAAAGGCACGAAAAAGTGTGGAAGTTCAAATATTATGTCATTGCCGGATGGTCGAGTCAATGCAGCAGATAACCTACTGTACAATCCCATTTTGCGCAGCCCTTGGGTATCTAGAGCAATTCGCGATTCTTCATTGATGATTGAAATTCTGTATAATCCATGGACCAAACACTCAGCTTAAACTGTCATCCAAAAGGCACATTGAGCAAATGACGCTTTTCCGATTGCTACATTCCTAGTTCACCAGAATTTTCTGCTGAAATTCAAAGCCGAAGAGAAAAGAGGAGATAATCTGACTGCGCCCAAACACGAGTTAAGGAGTCAATATCAAACAAACAAAACAGCACCAAAGTAAGGATCTTCCTCACGTATCATCAGCTCCTCAATACATAAAGGAAGCCACGGACACCAGAATTACCAAAAAGAAGCCACGTACCTGAGACCACACGACTTGACTTAGAATTTGTCCATCGCCTCTCACCTGAACGCAAAAAACACCGATCAGAAAACCAATGATCGCCACGAAACTACCCCTTCGAGCCATCAAATGTCAAGAGAGGGCTAGCAATGGCAGCCGCAGTGTCGTCACAGCTCGTTTCGATGCCAAGGACGACCAGATCATCGCCATCCGCGCTTGCGGTTCCTCCCCGTGGAACGGAGGAAGTGGAGTTCTTCGAGGTCGAGAAGCTAAAGGAAGGAGAATCCAACGGAGGACAGGAAGGCGGCCAAGACAAAGAGAGTCGCACTCGTTGCCGACGATTGTGGCAGTGCCGACGGAAGCGAGAGCTTCGGAACAAAGTGAAGGCGAGAAAACGTTGCAGAGAGGGAGCGACGAAGACACCATGAGAGAGAGAAAAACAAGCCAGCGTTCACTGAACACTGAACTCAACGTCCATCCGCTCCAGCTATCTGCTGCGAATTTCCCCCTTAAAAATGTCATAAATGATCGATGAACTTTGTCCATGAACTTTGTCCCAAAGTGCAATATCATCTCCAAATTATTAATTTCTTCAATACAATCACTGAACTTTAGTCAAATATGTAATCTCATCTCCAAATTTTAATTTAATCGATGTGATTCTTCAACTTTTAATATGATTACATCTTAAACAAAATGAAAATATCCAATTCAATCATTCCATTAATTCAAATTCAAGGACGGCATTGAATATGTATCAAAAGTTCAGAGATAAAATTGAACAATTAAAAGTTATTGCACTTTTGACCAATATTCAAGACCAGTTCTGTAATTATCCAGTATTATCTTCTGTGTGTTTATATATGCATTTGTTTAATAATTATATTTTTACACATTTAATATTCATTGACTCGAGAAGATAATTATGATGCTTTTTATGTTGATCGTGTTTGTGCAAAGTGTATATCTACATTTTATTAACTGACGTCTAAGGTGCATACATTTGTTAATTTTTTCAAGTAAAATGAACGGGTCAGAAACTATAGTAACCATATTATTGCCAAAAACCATATATGTTGATCCTATGCCAATTTGGTGATATTTTTTAATATGTATTTTCGATTCAATTGTGAAAATCTGTTAAGGCATGTTCCCCACGAGGAACCATAAACTCACTCAAGAGTATGATCCAATAACGTCATCCGACTTCTTCGAGAAAGAAGATTTGTCCCAGGACAATGTGATCATTGTCCTCATTTAAAAAATTATATGCAAATTTACATGCTAATAATTATATATTGCGAAAGTTTCAAATAATTCAACCAAAAGAAAAAAATCAAGGCTGGCTGGCCAGCGTAAGATTTAGCTTAAAAAAAAATCCATCCGACATGCCAAAGCATTTAGCTTCATGCATGAGGAATTTTATTGTACTTTGGCCCACTAATAAATTCCTTACGTGAGCTTTTTTGGGTAAATATAAAATACAAAATTAAGAAAAATTAACGTCAAAAGTCTATAATTATTATGAAAGCATTTGTTATCAAGGCCCAAATAGGATAAGAAAATCCTAATTTATATTTAATGTGCGCTCTGAAATGGACGAAATGATTTCGTCCAAAGCTCTGGATTTTGGGATTTATGAGAAGCAATCAAATCTTGAACCTCTTATTTTGTGCCATCGGATCTCAAATTTCATCAAAATATGCAATCCAGTAAGAAACCTTCTAATCTGCTTGCTTAAATCATAACCCTTTTCGAATAAGAGCAAAGTTGAAGTTGTCACTTGGGCAATTCAAATGCCTCCAGGTATTCTTCAATTCTGCTCATCAAAACGGGCTTATTTGCACTTTCTAGGGAAAAAAAAAAAAAAAAAAAACTCTGAACTTTAATGTGTGGAAAATTTATGGAAAATTTAGTACTTTATTACATTTCGTCCATTATGTTTGAAAAAATCTAATACAATTTCCCTGACCCTTAGTAACTTATCCGAGCTCTAAGGTCGGATCATTTTGTCA
This sequence comes from Eucalyptus globulus, assembly GCA_014182545.1. Taxonomy (NCBI): domain Eukaryota; kingdom Viridiplantae; phylum Streptophyta; class Magnoliopsida; order Myrtales; family Myrtaceae; genus Eucalyptus; species Eucalyptus globulus. Next base: position 42,714,001 of record CM024721.1, read on the forward strand.
AGATGAGGATCCGTAGATCGCGAATCCATGCACATGTCTCCGAATTGAGCCCAAATTGACCAGTAGTAGCCAGTAGACATTGAAAAACCATACAGAAAATAATAAGACCCTCGATAATTTGACGGTAATTCAGAAGAATATATACTTATATATAACTTATTTGTAAACGTATAAGAATAAATATTCTCAAAGAGGCATGTCGATTTGGCAATCTTGTCGAAGAATCCAGCTTTATTAGGACATTAAATATCGGGTAATTATGGCATTTATGGCCGACGCAAGTGGATTTGGCAATCTTTTTTGGAGAATATGGTATTAATTTGGATATGATTTGAAATTCTAAGTATTATATGGCTATAGGCAAGTCAAATTGAGCAATCTTATCAAATTCGATGATATTTATTCTTATACACTGTCTAATAATAAATTCATTTTTATTTAGTACCATAAAAGAAATTGAGTCAACGTGTAACATGGCCAATCCTTTTTGTATGAATACGTTGTCTTCATACGAAAATTACGTGTTCTGATAAAAAAAAATACGAAAATTACGTGAAGACCTCCATTTCCAAGATAAGTAAAATGAATTGTGCATTCTTAATCTCTTCCCTATTCCAGTTCCTCATGATTTTTTATTGCGTCTGATCCACAAATGATATCGTTCAAGACACTTGCAAGAAGATTGCAGTCAATGACCTAGATTTGAACGTCGACTTCTGCATGAAGTCTCTTGGGTCAAACCCGAAGAGCCATGAGGTGGATCTCGAGGGACTAGGGTTGATTGGGATCAAGCTATTACAAGCCAACTTTACAGGCACGATCGAGTACATTAAGCAACTACAAAAGCAAAAATCGGAACTCCCCTACTCAAAGCACTCTGCTTTTATTGGATTTTTACATCTTAGGTGAACGCAAAGACCTAATCCCACTTTACAAGGTGAAGCGTTACGCCAAGGTGAATATTTGTGTCTAAAATGATGAATAGCGAAGCAGCATGTGACACTCAAGGATTGGAGAAGGGAGGCATGGTTCCACCTTTGACAAAGAGTAATGCTGACGTTTATCAATTGTCCCCTTGATATTATGGCTATTTTGTGAGGGAGGAATTGTGTGTTTGCCAATAAATAAATGCATGGTCTATGAACATCCATGGTAAACGAGCCTTCTGTTTTGTTCTTTTTTCCTCCTATTGGATAGAAGTGGAACGACGAACCTTTCAATACACAACAAAAGGAATTAATCAGGATTCTACGTTGTATCACCAGCGAGACGAATCTATAATTTCACAACAATCCAAATATAGTCACAAGGAAAATATTGTTATTCCTTAGTATTAACGTCAATTGTCTTCTTGTTATTGATTGCATTTTGAGGAAGTTATCTTAAATTCTCTTAAGAGACAACCATTCGCACATCTTTAAAGGGTGCCTCTTAAACACATCCTATCATGGGTGAACTAGTGCCTCTTGAACACCTCCCATCATAGACGAACCACCGCAATATATCATGTATCAGTCGGATATGATGGGCTTGATAATGTTCTATCAAGAATATAAGATATTCAACATTCATCTACTTTAGAAACAATTTATACTAGCATAAAGACTACGATCAGTGAATACACCTACACTTGAGAGCTCTAATTATGCACTTGTTAGAGATAACATAACTGCTACAATCCCCAAAAGAAAATAAATAATTGATGTCTCATAGTGCTTCGAACATATTTTTGTACATGTAGAGAGAACCACCATAAAAATGATTTTGTTAGGCCATGGGCCTCGGAGTTGCATTTGGTCAAATAGTTCAACTGCTCGGTGGCGCATATGCCAATATCGTAGCTGTCCAAGCAATAACATTTCTTTCCCTCATCGAATCAAAAACTTCCCTCGACTTGGTAACAATTCCACACCTAGCATACATATTGATTAACGAAGTGCCTAACACAATATTCATATCAAAACCATTGTCCATAATATACCCATGCACCCAACTCCCCAAACTCAATGCTCCAAACTGAGCACAAGCAGCCGAAACTCCGACAAACCAGTACGTTACTTGCCAAATTGTTTCAAATCACCTTATTATAGTAGCTATATGACTTTTGGTTTAGCTGCGAGTTTAGCAGTGCTATAGATGCATTTTGCCAAATCTCTAGTAGATTGATACATACACCACCGAGTGCTTTTCCCCCCTTACGAGAATTTTTTTTTGCAGGATGTTGGAGGATGCGACATTTAGAAGCAAGAGACTCGTGAAGCAGTGGAATTGCCCCTTACTCATCATGAACTCTATACAAACAAATCAGTATTCATCCACCGCGAGGTGTGCTGCTCTATGGTCCGCCACGGACAGGCAAAACTATGCTAGCCAAGGCTGTTGCTAATCATACAACTGCTGCCTTCATTAGACTTGTTGGTTCAGGATTTGTTCAAAAGTATTTGGATGAGGTATGACAATGTTTCGGTCTGGTCCCCAGTAATAGGAACAACCAGGAACCACTCACCCCTTATCCGAATTCACATGAGAAGGCCTAGGGCTCCAACCTAGTCGAGATGAGATGGTTGCTCAACCTACTTGTGGACGAGACAGGGTCCATTGGGTTTTGGACTCAAGCTGCGCCATTATGGGCTTGACCTCAACCCCAACCCATAATTGCTTGAAGTTCCCCCTTCATGCTGACATTTCACGAAAGGTAAAAGATGGCTTCATATTTCAAAATTTATGGGTGGCTTGGAATCCGTCTACATTTAATCCAACTTAAGCCGGAACCCACTTCATGATTAACGTATGGCCCAAGCCGAACTTTCACCACTACCTTCGCACTCTAGTCCATAACTTGACCGCCAAGCTCCCTGACAAACTTGACAAGCTGATCTATAGAACTATTCATTATTTAAAGGTGACAAATTAATAAGAAAAATCGCCTAAACAAAAAGTATCCCTAGTCTCGCGCAGGCCAGATCAAATATGCATCACTAAATTTACATTTCATATGAAAATGGGTCAAAACAAATCAGTCAAATTGAGTTGGATCATTTTCAGCCCTACCCGACTTGTCCGTTTGACGAGCCTAGCTATAGCACTCTAAAAAGCAGCCATTCACTTGATAGTGGCTTTGGATTTTTTTATTTTATTTTAAAGATTGTCTAGGTATGAAGGGTATGAAAGTATGGCAACTTATCTTAAAGTACAGGTTCGACTTGCTCATGAGGAGCGTCTTTTGAGAAGTCACAATTATCTTGTTTCCTGAAACTCCATGTCCAGTCTGATCCTGGACGGTTTTCTGCTATGCCAGATACTGCTTGACGTTAACTCAGTGGAGAAGGTTCTGTCTCCTTCCTTTTACATCGGCGTCATTACAGTGTCTTCGCTGCCCCGCACTTGCCTTCTTTATGAAGCCCATATTACACTGGACACCTTGACTTAGTGTACATGCTACTGCACCACGGTGAATATCTCCTGCACTATTTGGGATGTCATTGCCCCTTGTGTTGGTTTTCTGTTCGTCCTCCCCATTTATCTGCAGCAGCGGTTTGGAGGCTGTTGCATGCTTCCCCAGAGGTTTCAAGCAAGTAATGTGCATGAGAAGATGCAGCCAGCCATGTCAACTCAAAAAACAAAGCCGCGAAGCAGAAAGCATTCGCAGCACTCAATCACTTATAAAGTGATCTCTTTTTACTTGAGTCTCATTGCATGTAATTCTCATTTATTTCATTCATATGTGATCTTGAATTCTGCTTGGCTATCCTATACGGTTGAGCATGCCTCAACTAAAAAAAAAACTGTGACAGCACATTTCAGAGAGGTCTGCCATGGAGCTGGTTCTTTAGGCAATCTTAGTCCCAGTGAGGGCACCAGATTAACTATTTGAAAACTCATGCAGATAACACAGAAACCTGGACTCAGCTTTCTTCAGTCCAAAAGCTGAGGCCATGCCTAACGAGAGGGACCTTCTTTGATGTATCCATCATTTTTCAGTGTGGGATGTTCTTGCTTGAATAGTTATACATATCACCAATATAACAGCCTCATCTTCACATCTCTCTTTGGAAGAAGTCTAAAATAAATTATAACCAACTTGAGTGTAACAACCATTTAGGAGTATTCAGCAAGATAGCAAGGGCAAACCTCTCTCTCAATTGCCAATTATGTGAAGATTATTCCTTCATTCGGCATCTGTACACCCTCAAAGGTGGATTTTCACCGTACCACAACAAGTCACAGGAATCAAATGACACCCAGCTTCAGTGTAGACCACATCACCAGAATTCTAAACATGAACATGACCCATCCTTAAAATGGTGAAACCGGAGCTTGTCTCTAACAACAATTTCCCTGTTGGCAACAACTGAAATGTACTTAAATGCTAAGTGACAGTCTTCACACATACGTAGATTTTTCACAACCGTGACGGTCATGCCATGGCTAGTTTTGAGTAGTCCAAATGCTACAGCAAGCTTCTCACTATGAAATCTAAGTGCATATTCCCTTTCCTCCCCTTCTAACTCATGCATCAATGAATCAGCCAATGGTACATAACCAGCCTGGGTACATCTCAACATCAACTCATCCAAATACTCATATATAATATTTGTTTCAGGATGAGACTTGTCGCCCATGCTAAACATATATGTCTTTCCATCAACTTCTATAACGCTATAACCAACTTGCTTCTTCAGCCCCCTCTGTATCATCATGTTTCTAACTCTTTGCACTCTGTCACTTCGACCAGCCAAGGCATATATGTTAGAAAGCATGACATAGTGACCTGGATTATCTGGTTCACTATCTAAGAGATGTTCGGCAACACTTACTCCCAAGTCAAAATTCTTATGCATCTTGCAAGCCCCAAGCATAGCAGTCCACACAGCTGGTGGAGGCTCCATAGGAATTTCTTTTTCAATGAACTCATAAGCTTCGTCGAGAAATCCCGCTCGCCCAAGCATATCAACCATGCATACATAGTGTTCTAGTCCTGGCTCTACATCATATTCTTTCTTCATGCTTGCAAATGCATGACGCCCCACGTCAACTAGCCCAGCATGAGCACATGCAGAGAGAACCGCCACAAAAGTGATTTTGTTAGGCCATGGGCCTCGGAGTCGCATTTGCTCAAATAGCTCAACTGCTTGGTTTCCATATCCATTTGTCGCATATGCAGATATCATAGCAGTCAAGCAATAACATTTCTTTCCCTCATTGAATCAAAAACTTCTCTCGACTTGCTAACATTTCCGCACCTAGCATACATATTGATCAGAGAAGTGCCTAACACGACATTCAAATCAAACCCATTGTCCATAACATACTCATGCACCCAACTCCCCAAACTCAATGCTCCTGATTGCGCACAAGCAGCCAAAACGCCCACAAATGTAGTTGAATCTGGCTCAATACCCGATTCCCTCATATGATCAAACAATTCAATTGCCTCCTTAGCAGACCCATTCTGCTCGTACCCAGAAATCATCGAATTCCATGTAACAACTGTTCTCTCCCCACTTTATCGAACACCTGACGGGCAACATTCAGATGACCCGACTTCGCATAAAAAGTGACTAAAGCCGATTGAACATAAGGATCCGACCCAAACCCACAAGCCAAAGCATGGGCATGAACGCCTCTACCGAGCCTCGAAGCCGACAAGTCCGCGCAAGCCTTAATAACGGACGTGAAAGTGTAATTACTGGGGGGAATGCCTTCGAGCAGCGAGCAGCGATAGAACGCGACTGCATCATTGGGAAGCCAAACTTGGAGCAGGACTTGATGAGGGAATTGAAGAGGAACGAGTCGGGCCCAGGCACGGTGACGAAAACCCGGCGCGCGTAGCCAATCGCGCCGGCGGCGCAGGCGAGGTTGACGAGCTTGGTGAGGAGGGATAGAGAGCGGTGTGATCCGGAGACGACGACGTGGGCGTGAGCTTGTCGGAGGAGGCGGAGGCGAGGGCCTGCTCTGAGAAGGGCTTCGTGAGCTGGAGAGGTCGGCGCCGGCGCCGGCGGCGGTTGAAGGAGGTGAACTTCTTCTCTGGCTTCCATTGAGGGCGGGTGAGGAGGGAAAGTTGGAAGGCCAGGAGGTGTTTAAAATATCCTAAAACGCCATGTCGTCTTGGCTAGGGCTGAGCGCGGTTCCGGGTTACCCGGGAACCGGGGGCCGTCCTCGCCCGACGCAGGCCAGGGCGGCCCGGTTCCAAGGGGGACCGGTTCCGGTTCCAATTCCTTTTTTCTAGGAACCGGTCCTGGAACCGGAACCGGAACCGATTTCGGAACCGGTTACTTAGGGCAGAAAAACTCGACCTTGGATGTTCTAGTAACTTGTATGTGATGTTCTAGTTGAATTTTGGCTTCGGCCTCTAAATGAAAGTTGTAAAGGACTTCTTAGAGTATAACATACTCAAATTTGGGACAAAACAAACAAGTATAATGGGTGAAATCGTTATTCTTTGGAAATACTGGATCTGGAGATTTTGGGACCGACCCTTGATGAATGCATGGACTGTAAGGCAACTTTTTTGTCGAAATTTCACTTCGGTTTCTTAAAAAAAGTTGTAAAGGACATCCTGAGGTACCACATATAAAAAATTTAGAGAAAAAAACAAGCATAGGTAGGTGAAATCGTGGTACTTTGGAGATGGTTAGATCTGGAATTATGATACTACGAACAGGGATTTTAACCGTCCATATTTAATTATCTAGGACGAATTTGACTTCAATGTTTTCATGAAGTATCTACCTTATGGTCTTGGCTATGACATAGTCGAATTTCATAATTTTTGAAGGTCATTTGGGTATTTAATCGGAAATTTTTCTAAAACTGTGCAATCTGATGTGTTCAGATCTTGTAAGTTGCAATGCGTGGACTATATCATTTTTTATGAGGTTCTTTTGGAAATGTGTTCTGCATGAAATATCTCTCCTCATGTCTTCCCTACAACATATTTAAATTTCGTAATTTTTGTAGTTCATTTGCCTATTTAACTAAAAAAATTTCAAAAACTGTGCAAGTAGAGAATAGGAAAAGTAAATCGATTTTATCTTTTAATCCAGAACGAATTGGACTACGATTTCTTCATGAAACTTGTATCTCTAGGTGTTAAATACAATGTGTCCAAATTTCAGAATTGTCTGAGTTCATTTAAGGGTTTAAGCGAAATTTGTTTCAAAACTTGTACCTCTAGACATTCTTGTTCTAGTGGTGTTTTATTTCTACTTTCTAGTTTGCTATTTGTTTTGAAATTTCTAATTATATTCTATTATTGTTGTGCAGTGCGAAGTTAATGTTTCAAGATAACATGTCAAGGGGAAGTTACCGTGTAGTATACACGTACATTATAGTTTTTTTTTGGTAACGTGCGCATACTTTATATTTTTTTTAGTAACATGCGTGCACGTTATAGCTTTTTTTTTTATAACGTGCGCATACATTATATTTTTTTTTTGGTAACGTGCGCATATGTTATAGTTTTTTTTTTGGTAACGTGCGTGTACGTTATAGTTTTTGGGTAACGTGCGCGTACGTTATAGTTCAAATCTGAAAAAAAAGAAAAAAAGAAAAGAAAGAAAAGAACCTGTTGGAACTTGGAACCGACCCTGGAACCTGTGACAGGATAGGTTTCAGGTTCTCGGTTCCCACGGGTAGGTTCTAGGTTCCAGACGGAACTGAACCGGAACCTGGAACCGCTCACCCCTAGTCTTGGCGATGAGAGTAGAATGCTAAAGATTATTCACTGGGAATGTGAAGAGGAAAGGTAATGAGGATCAATGCTCACAATATTTCCAAAAGCAAATCAGATATGACGAAAACTTGTCTAATAGGCAATGTTTTCTACAATCCGGCTAGTTGACAAATGCGTTTTTAGCCAAAAACAAAAGGATCACAGGTTGAATCGATCAAATCGATAGCAATTACTAATCCAACTTGATTCCAAAATGGTTCCGAAAGCATTGATGTCGGGCATGTTTGAATGTTGATACTACCTTGGTGATGCTCACAAGTGGTTGAAAGTCAATAGTGGATTGGAGTAATGTGTATGACTTGCTCAAACAAAAGGATGTTCAAGCTAAACAAGACACACCCGAGTCACTAGGGTACACTCCGTCATATTGCTTCTAAGACAATCTAGTAAGGGAAAGCTGAAGGAGTGAGTTTTGAGGAAACTCAGTAAGTAAAATTCCAAGTTCTTTACAAGGAAAACATCTCATCATCGAAGTCTAGCAAGTATAATACTAGCAAACAGTGTCAATGGTAGATCAATGGCAAACTTATTGCTACATCTTGAATAAATGCAAATATTTATAACAACATACTTCAATGCATGCATAATTAGCACTCATGTAAATTCATTTAGCGTTGTCCTGGCTCAACCAAGCCCTCCTAGCTTGACTAGGGCTTCCAGCTTCTTACTAGGCTTCTTGGCTCAATCAGGGCATCTCGGCTCGACCGAGGCTTCTCAAGGCTAGCTTCCCGAGACTTCCGGGTTCAAAACCCAAGCATCATGACTCAACCAAGGCATCCCGACTCAACTGAGGTATCCCATTCAATGAACAAGGCATTGTCGCCAACGTTGTGTGGTGACGAGCGTTTTTTCCTCTTTATGTGCACACACAAGTGCATCACACAAACCGATTCTTATTGTTTCTTCTTAGCTGACTCATACCTCACTCGAAGGCATGCTCATTCATATATGTATGCCATGAATCCTAATATTGCACTATACAACATGTCAGGAACGACCTTTAGTCCGTTACTTCAGCCAAACACATAGCGTCGATCCCCACACTAAACAAGGCTCAGAAATGGCATGCCTCAATGCCGATCCAAGACCTTGAGACTTAGGTATACCTTGCCTTCGTGTAGATCCTAAGCTCGACAGACCTCTACTTCAACCCGACGTGAACACACTTCATGCCGTGAATGACCCTTGGGTCATGGCTTTGATTCAAATGCCAAGCACAAAGCCCCTGCACCAACCAAGGCATAAAATCAGCATGCTTTAGTGCCTTATCACGACCTTGTGGGCTTGGGTGATCCCCGTACCGATCAAGACTTAGAACCAGCACGCCTCAATGCCGATTTAAAAGCTTGAGCCTTGGGCTATCCCTACATCAAATAAGACTTAAAATTGGCATGCTTGAATGCCGATCTAAGGCCTTGTGGCCTTAAGCCCTTAAGCGACCTCACCTTGAATAAAACTCAACCCAAGCTAACTTCAACCTCATTCTAGACGTGAACAACCTAAGCACATGTTCAAGCACAAATATGAGCAAAATCATACAAAAAAATCCAACATCCTGCCCATGGCTTGACGGGTGAGCACCTAACTAGATTCAACAATGGAGTCTACCATTCTAGAGAAGAAATAGGAATCTTACTTACTTGGATGAATCTTTAGAACTAGCTTGAGTGACTTGATGAGGGGCAATGGTGCAAGGCCGAGAGAAAGGGGAAAAATTACGTGTAAAAAGCAATAAATGATAGTACGGTTCATGTGAGAATGAATGGGGTGGTTTCCCTATTTATAGGCTCAAACCTTATTATTAACTTTCCAAGTGGCCCAATCATTTTTCTTGAAGTCACGTGGCTATAACATCGAGGTGGCAAGCCTAATTTGCAAGGTGGCACACTTAGGGTCCTAGGAGAACACTTGTCATCTTCTTATTGGACCACCTATTCCATGTCGTTATGACTTAGTCTACTTTTTTTCCAAGTAAAGTTTTATGGTAATGATGACCATATATTCTATGGAGACCAAAGCCAATGAGTCACCAACTTCTTCTCTAAGGTAAAAAAATTTTGCCATCATTACAAAATCTTCAGGTAGACACCTAAGCTAATGACTCATCATTCTCATTAAATGCCTAGATTTGTTAATTGTGAGATTTGAATATTTAGCACATGCCAGAATTATATAACCTACTTTTTATGTTTTGCCCCTCTAGAATATTCCACCAAGTTCCATTTTAATTGGTCCACTTAATATCTTGAGTCCTTTGCTTCTTCTCCCATGGAAAAATCTTGGGTAATCATTACCAAATCTTAAAGGGACACCTAAGCAAGGTAACTCATCCTTGCATTTAAAGAGGTATTATAAAATCTTCTATTATGTCTTCTCTTGATTAGTCCACTTGTCCAAGAGTCCATTACTTAATTCCCAATGGTGAATCTTTGATAATCATTACCAAATCTAGAAATATCTATCTAAAATGGTGAGTCATCCTTCTTCAAGAACCTAGGATATTCTAGAAGGTTATATTTTGTCAATTTCCAAGCAATATAACAACCATGGGAAATAGGCCATTAGAAATGCAACTAGGACCGGGCAAGAGCTTTTCATGTACATCCCTATACGACCATTTTGACACATCCGATGTTTGTGGCCAAGCCATCCTCGGTGTAGTTATTGTAGGCAAAGTGCCTACTTCAGCTAAGTTGGTGGCCTCTACATCATGTGGTATACTCACAATAAAACCCATCTCCTAGAAGTGGAATAAAGAACAAATTCCTCTTAATTCCTCCAAAATATAAAGTAAGTAGATTGGAAAAGTATCAACCTTGTATAATGGTACAAAAGTTGTAGGCTTTAGGTAGATTCCTAGTTATTCCTCCATGAGACCCACGTGACCACGAGACTCCTCTCCTCTTGGCTAGCTTGACAAATCCGACTCCGAATTTGAACCACCTTTGCGAGAGAGCACACACCAAAGGTTGAAAACTCGGATCAATGGGGCATATCAAATAGGAGGATGGCCGCATTAGCAAGGGTCAGGTAGAGGACAATGCCGTCGAGTAGGAGAGGGTGAAGTGTGAGAGGAGAGAGGCTATGGCTTGATCGTGTGATAAGTGTTAAGGCGGTGGCGCATGGGGGCAGATTGAGTGGCTCTCGGCAATCTAGGACACTAAAACTGATAATTGGGGTGATGGGCCAATCCTCGGCAAAGCCCATTTCAAACAGTTCTTCACGTTAGAAGAGCTACGTCCTAAAATTTTAGGGGTTAATTAAAAATAATTATCATCAAATTGCATGGCATATAGAAATTAGGAACATTTGCATTACTAGTGTTAAACTTTAAAAGAATAAGTAATTAAAATATTATTATCATATTTAAAAAAAATTATTATTAAAAAAAAAGAAGAGCCAATCTGTACTGGGGATGGGCCAGCCCTGCCTCCTTCCCTCATTTTCGTTCTCTTTCATTGGGCCTGGCTTTTTTAGTTTTTCCTAGCCCAGTCCTCTCCTTTTTCTCTCTTCCTCTCTTCCTCTTTTGCACTAGAGACAAAAGGGGGAAAAGAGAAGGAAGACGCACAGAGGTGACAGAGGGCAGGGCGTCTCGCGTGGGAGACGTTCGGTCGGGGTCAGGTTGGCAACGCCAGTTGGCACGGCAGGAAGCCATGCACGCCGGTGCTTAAAAGCGAGGGGGCCTGGCTCGTTTGAGAGGGATTTTTTTGGGGGGCTCGGTTTGGGGAGAGAGAGAGGGGGGAGATCCGAGAGAGGGAGAGAGAGCTGCGAGTGAGAGTGGCCAGCGAGAACGGTAAGGCTTCAGCCGACATCTCGGCCGCGCGAGCTCCGCCGACGACTTTTTTCTGTCGACGCCATCAAGCCGAACCGTTAAGCCCTTTGTCCGTGCCCTGCTTTGGGCACGACAGCCGGCGTTCGCGCCATCGTGGCCGACCTGCTCGTGCGAACTCCGGCCCCATCCATTCCCCCGTTGGTTGTTATGCGCTTTGTTGCTTGTTTGGTGAGAGACTCGTTTTGGGTTCAAGTCTTGAGCCGGAAACCGCATGATTTGCGAGCGCCCTTCACCCATTCGACGAAATGCCTAAGTAAGATCTAGTTTTCATCCTCCCGTTAGTGGCCAAAATCGAGTTATCAGGGCACGTCGCATTCTATTGGGATGTTCCAACAATGTTGGGCGACCTTGGGCGTCGGCCGTGTAGTCGTTCACCACGTTCCCATCGTCGCTGTAATATGTCCAGTGTTTAGCCGTGGTGCGGTTCTCAGCCGACGGCAAGGAGGTCGGCTAGCGAGTAGTGGTCGGAGTGGACAGCCAGTGAAGGGTAGTAGCTCGGCAACGGCTTGAGACTTGGCCGAGGTTTGTCTAAAAATGTAGGAGCTTCGGGGAGGGCGTGAGTCTCATTGGGGAAGACGCCCAAGGAGAAGACGACCTGCCGAAGAGGGAGAGAAAAGAAAATTAAGGAAAAAAAAATAAGAAGAAAGGAAACAAAAGAAAATAAAAGAAAGCTGAAAAAATAGGCTATGTAAACTTGAGCATGAGAGAGAGCAACAATGAAGATGGGCTCGTTCTGATGAAGGCAGGGAATATGACTTGGGTCTTGGGCTTAAGAAGGCTTTATGATTTTGGGCTTCTCTTGGGCTTTAGAGGAATCGGACTGGCTTTAGTCTTAAGGGTGCTTGGGATGATTTTTTTCAGCAAGATGGGCCTAGTGCTTTTAATTTCAAGAAAATGGGCTTGGTGATTTTTCTATTCGAGGGGGCTTGTTTCGGATAAGCCTATTTGTGTCCATGGCTCAGACCCGCGAGATCAGAGCCAGCCCATATTGGGACTGGGCTTGATAGCCCGGCCCGTGTCCCATTTTTGGATTTTTAAAAATTAAATTAAAAAATTAAAAATTCCAAAAAGAACTTATTTTTTCTAAAAATCAGAAAAGGCTATATATATTGTGTTTTCTCTTAAAATGTGTTAAAATCTTTGATAAAAATGTGCTCAAAATTAGATAAGCTGTTAGGGTTTCACCATAGAAATTGAGTGCTCTTAGAGACATGTTAGGGCGTCATTTGCACATTTCCATTTCGACTATTATGTGATTCCGCTCTTTTAATATGTTAACTATGGTTTCATTTTGGTCTAGTTAGGAACAGGAATGACATTTGTCTTATTTCTTAGGGTTAAATGGCATTTGTTTTATTTCTTAGGGTTAGATTCTTGTTTTTCCTTGCAATAGCTGGCCATTTTTTTTTTTTCGAAAGATTTTCTTTTTTGATAGAAAAGACAAAAGGAGTTCTTTTGGCTTAAAATCCGAATAATATTCATTATTTTCTTGAAAGAATATTCATTACTTGCTATTCATTACTTGCTTGAATTGGTCCTTTCAAGCATTTATCGAAAAGGGCTTCGAATTTGATCAATTCAATTGAGGTATCTGGAAACAAGATTTTTTCTTATTTCTTCATTTGAAATGGGCTCTTATTCTATTTCTGTATTCTTTCTAAATTCAAGGACTAACTACTGAATCACAAATAAAAAAACAGGGATAGATTCATAGGTCCGATGCCCTGCAATAGAACTTAGGGTTAACAGAAATAGTAGATCACATAGATTCAACAAATGAGGTGGGTTCATTAACAATTCAAAGATGAAAAAATGGTAAAAAAGAAAGCATTTCTTCCTCTTCTATATTTTACATATGTAACGCTTCATTAGTTGTTGATTGTTAGTTTAAATATTGTGTACCCGCATAATCATCTCATATGTTAGTAGATGGGTTTAAAACCAATCCAAATTGCCTAACAAACATTTCCTTTAATAAACAAGATTATGTACCAAAAACGCACTAGTTAATTGATTAATGTAACCAAGTTCCCAACCAAAAATTCTTTGGTTGTGTAGGAAGTAAGGTATTCTCCTGTGCTTTACTTGATTTTGGACTGACCCCAATAAGCCTATGGCAATTGCTCAGTAGAAATTTTTTATGAATTCATTGAATACCCCAACGTCACGCAAGGTATAGGCCTAGGATAACTTGTGTCTAAAATGAGAGCCATAGCCTATTTTTTGATAAATATCCCTAAACCTATGTCTTTGCCCCTTCAAACAAAAAAGGTAGGTTGCAAGAAATGGAGTTGACTGATAACCTCATAATTGATTGAAATTGCACCATACAAGATCATCATAAATCACAATCTCGGATGTTTGTTGTGTATCGTGAACTAGGGTAAGTTCATGCATTGGCTAAATCCAACTTAGTGATTTATAAGGATAAAATGTGTATGTAGACACTTGGTATGTTGGCTCCTTGTAGGAGGTTTTACTTTTTGTCAATTGGAGTAGGTTGTATTCTTATGTTGGTGAAATGAGATGTTCTCTGAGTTTTTGATGATCTCTCTTAGGACCTAGAATCGTAAATTCAAAATAACATTACTAGAGTAGTAGCTGTTGGAAGGTGAAGAAGGGTCTATTTTACTTGGTGCTATTGTTATTAATTCAACCAAATCTTGGCTATAATTTAATAAGTTGAAGTTATCGATGGTGTAGAGAGGTTATCAATGCAGTGGACAAGTTGTCTATATTACTGTTTGTTGATTGGTCACCTGATTGATTGATGTCAATGTCTAGTTGGGTCTTAAGATTGGGGCACAAATTTAAGAGTCCTATTGTAGTGTTATTTTTCGAAAGTCTATTTCTATCTCTATGCCTAGTTTGATGTTTTGTAAATTCCTAGGAATATATCACCTTGGAATGCTAAATATATTTATGAGTCATTTAAGAGTAAGATTCATACCACAAGCCTATATAAAGGCAAGTCTTGTGATCATTTCGATAAGTTGACAAGGTGAAAAAAAAGAAAGAAAACAAAAAGCCTATTCGTCTCATTTTCTTCCTTAAATTGTGTGAGTTGTGAGTAAAATTTCACCTTCAAATTTTCCCTTGAAGATGGTATAAAAGCATATGGTTTATGATCATGGCCTCAACAAACACCCAACCTCCTTTTCAATTGAGACATCCCTAGTGCGTCATGGCTAATGTGGAACTATTTTCACCATTATCCTTTCCATTTCACTTTTTCTTAAAAATGCGGAAGCATAAGAGACTAAAGTAATCTTGGGGTACACACAATTTTCTGTAACCAGAGCAACTTCATTTCTTATTTATTTATACATACATCAAACAACAAGTGGATTATACTGGGAAATTCAAAATGCCAGGACTACTAACTACACTGGATTATATGTCAGTCACTCATCCCCACCTAGCTGTAGACGTGTCGGCCCCTGACCCCTAACACTGTCAAAATCTCCTTAGCTCCAAAAATCCAACTTCCATCCTACCTCCCTTCTATGCTACGGGGCTGCCTCCATCTCCTAGCCAGTTGGAGAATAGTGGGAGTGCACCCATCGCACACCTATTGACACAAGCATACATCTCGGCGAGTCAATGGTGACTTGCCCCATCAAGGGCCCCACATCAACAACCATGTGAGATTTGATCCGGATAAAAATGGTATTTAGAAAACCGGGGTCTACTAACCTGTTCTCTTCCCACATAAAGTTTACTGGCACCCCGTAATGGACTATCGAGGAGATGGGTGGGATTGACATTTTATTGATCTAAAAAGATGAAGTCAACAACCAATAAGTTACAAACCAACAAGCAAAAAGTTCATTGGTCTATACTACACAAATCGAGCACTGTATTAATAAAGAAAAGCCTCAATAGAAAGTTCAATAAATCACACGCACATCAACTTACCCGAGAACCTTTTCAAAAAACATGACAGACCAATATAGGTAATAATGTTTCCCAACGTATAACTAGTAGTTCAATTCAGAAATACTTAGGTCATAATCAATATAATTTCATGCTGTCATCATCATCCGGGGAACTCCGTTACCCTTTTCGGCATCTTACACCCATCTAGCATCGTGAGGGCATTTAAGAGAAACCGTGTTACACCCCCTAGGCATTTGGAGGAACCCATTACCCTTCCAGGCATCCCTACTACAACTCGAGGCATTGTCGTCTCAAGGTCTGATGGCATTCTCAATCCCACATTCACACCATGATGCAATAATTTCATAATTCAATTAAAGTACGTTAACGTCACTACTATTCAGGAACTCAAGCGTGCATCTAATGAATCATCATTCGTCTTCATCCCTTAGACTAATGTAAATTATCCGTACAGATATTAAGTGAACTGTAAGGAAGGTCCCACATCCTATGCCTAAAATAACCTTATAGGGTGTCCCGCACACCTTTAGAAATGATAGTTGTTGTCTAGGTAAATGTCTTCCAAAAATTATGAAATTTTAATATGAGGTAGAAAAGACCTAGTAGGACATTTTTTGCGGGGGATCGAAGTTTGATTCAGCTCATACAATTCTAAATAATTTTTGTAAGCTGGGCCCAAAGCAGTCAAAATTTTCAGAACAAAATTGGGTAGGAAAACAAATATTTCATTGACCAAATGAGACTGAAAATTTATGGAAATTTAATATATGGTAGCCTATGATGTACTCTGCAACTTTCATGAGGACACGTGTTATAATTCTAGACTGAAAAATCTATGGAAAATGGAAAACAAGGAGAGGTCGGTGTAGTAAGTCCAAAAACAGATTTCAAATCCCAAAGTTTTTTAAATATATTTTTGTTGTATGAAATCCAAAAATATTGAAATTAAAGTATGTCATAAAACAGTCAATAAATGATGACTTTTGTGAAAAACGCCCCATGAAATTTGCACCACCTAAGTTAGTGCAAAATTAACAAACTTTGGGGTTAGGCTAGAACCGAACCTAACCTTAGTCCCAACATGGATTTAATTTAGAATTTCAACTAACTCAACCTCCACACGTGCTAAATATTGACCGATCGTGCTCCTATGATTCGACCACAAGTTTGACTAGTTCGAACTCGACAAGGTATCTAGGTGACTTAATCAAAACTTCTGTGTAAACGAAAATCTAAACGATGTTTATGAATTTTCTAGGAAACTATTCCTGTCGCACAGTAAACAATTGACATAGGATAGAATGGAGGATGTCTAATTGTCTCGGATCCCAGAGACGCTGTCGCATGGCTTGATGAGGTCCCAGACATCCCGACTTCTTGTTGTCCTCTGGCGAGTCACGCCAAGCCGAGGGTGCAGTGGATGAAGACGCGTTGTCGGCTAGCTTCGGGGTTGCACACGAAGAAAAAGGGAGCAACGGAGATAGAGCTGCGACTGTGGAAAAATGGAGCTGAGATCGGCTGAAAATAAGGGGCGGTGGCTGAATTTGCAAGATTAAGAGGAGGAACGGTGCTGCTGCTGCTGTTGAAACCCACCCACCCCAATTTTTAGGCTTCTCTCCTTTCACCGCTTTGCTGTTCTCGCCCGTGGAAGTGGGGTGGTCAACGGTCTTCATAATTTCTTGCCAGCTGTGAAAACGTGTCACTTTTCCGTAGCAAATGCGGCAGCGAGGGGAGAAGTTCAGGAATCTTCGTGTGACAGAGGAGAAACGTGGCGACGGCTTCAACGTTTTACAGGGAGGAGGAGAATGAAAGATAGGCAATTTGTTCCCACGCCGATCGTGGTCTTTGTGCCACAAAGAAAAGTTCAATAAATTTGCTAACCGTCCGAGCAGGCCGTTGAGCGATCCTCGCAATTGCCGAAGATAATGTTGACTGGAGAGCAGTGTGACCACGCTCAATGAAAACGGACGTCGGAGTTGTCAATGATGAGTAGTCGCGACGGTTCAGTGACGTAGACGTGTTCCTGAATGAGATGGATATGGTGTTGCTCGATGACGACTTGATGTAATGTGAATAGCATAGTCTGACGACAAGCTTGTTAACGGGGCATGGGCCATTAGGCATCCGGGGCTCACTATTTTGTAGAGTGAAAAATCCAGATGTCATATCAATACCCTCATCTTACTAAAAAAAATTATGGTAATTAGGTTGTTAGAATGGAAGTGCTACCGGACACCCATGGTGTATGGGAACTTGTCAATACAGGCTATGATGAACCAAAGGACAAGGTTACTTTTAGTCAAAATCAGAAGAATGCCTTGGAGAAGGTTTCAAGCAAAAGATTAATATGCCCTATTAATCATCTATCAAACTTTAGATGATTCGATGTTGGAGAATATGTTGAACGGTACTACTTCTAAGGAGGCATAGTAGACCCTTAACAACACACACCAAGGAGTACAAAAATTCAAGAACATATGCCTTCAAACTTTGAGAGGCGAATTTGAAGTAATTCATATGAAAAAATTTGAATTGAGTCTTGATTATTTCACAAAAATTCTTGCCAAGAAGTACGATCATATTGGTGTTGTAATCAAAGAGTCCAAAAACTTGGATGCAATGACGAACAATGATTTTCTAGAATTCATTGCCAACCCATGAAGTAAAATTCAAAACAAACAAGCATGAGCCGATGAAGGAAGTACTCCAAACTTAGTTGACCATACTAGATGAGAAGGAGCAAAGTAGAGATCCCGTGCAAATTCGAAAGACTAATCAAGATTGTGGTTGAGATTGAGGCCGAGGTCACTATCAAGGTAAAGGTCAAAGATGAAGTAGAGATTTCTCGAACATCTTTTTTAATAACTTTAAGTACAACCACAAGGGCCAGTGTGCTAACACATTTTTTTCTCAGCCACATACTTAAAGTCATCTTTCTCTGTCGTCATTCATTGTGATTTCAATTCAGAGAAAGCGATGCTACTAGGTCGGGAGGGCCCTAAGAAAACTCTTACCATAGGGACTTGACCATGTAGAATTCATTATTAGTGTAACAGGGGAATCCCTCATTTAAGATAGGGACCCAGCTTCTTCCATGGCTATGATGGCCTCGAGGTCTATGTAGTCCCCGTAACTGTGTCTCTCCACACATTCAAATGAACTTTCTAGAGTTTGGCCTCTTGATTGGCATTTAGGGTGTGTTTAATAATATCTCTCTTCGCGAGAATAATTTCTATTCAGAAATATTTTCTTTTATTTTTAT
This sequence comes from Eucalyptus globulus, assembly GCA_014182545.1. Classification (NCBI taxonomy): domain Eukaryota; kingdom Viridiplantae; phylum Streptophyta; class Magnoliopsida; order Myrtales; family Myrtaceae; genus Eucalyptus; species Eucalyptus globulus. The sequence goes on from CM024721.1 coordinate 42,732,730, forward strand.
TCTCTAGACAGTAGTTTTAAGAAAAATAAAATAAATAAAAAAAACGTGTTTGTTAACTGCATGGATCTTTTATTCCCGAAATAGAGAAATAACAAAAATGCATTTGGCATGGACCTAAAAATTTATAATGCCAATTTTTTTTATTTAATTATAAAGAGACTTAACATTTCTTGTTTGGATAATACTAGGCTTTTATAATGATTTAGTTGATCAAGATATTATAAAATGACCTAAGAAAATCCAACATAAAAATTAGTCAATGATGAATAGCCAAAAATAGTAATAGAGAGTTCCGTTGGTTTATAACTTATAATATGAGGATGTTGATAGTAAATCTTTGAGCATTACAACAAAATATGTGTATAGATATTTTGAAAAGAAAAGTAAAAGTTGCTTGGAGTCACCAAGCTTTCACGATTGAGCATTGTCTCTAAAGGAAAACAACATTCAAAATCCAATAGTAAAGCCCTAAAAACTTATGCAATCTTGAATCCAATTTTTATCAAAATATTTTCACATTTTTTATGCTAAACTAATTCTAAACGGAAGTTAACATTAAAATCTAGTAAATCTACTCAACATCTAATTTCTAAATTTTTTCCTAATTTTTTTAATTTTAATTTATTTTATATTTTATTTTTATTCCGAAAAATGGGAACTCATATCAGGTCAGGAGACTGAACATTGGGTCGATTGTGTAAATACGAATATTAGGTTATGTTGAGTTTATTTTTCTAAAATAACCTATCTCTTTTTCTTTTTTTTTTTTTTTGTTTCCAAGAACAAAGAAGTAGATTTTTTCTATTTCTTATTTTTATTTCAAATTTATCCTCTGACTATTGATTTGTTTCGAGGAATAGAAAAATTGGTTAAAAATTGGTTGACATTACTAAACTAATTTTTATTATTTTTCTGTTCTGAGGAATAAAAGAACAAAAAAAAAATAGAGAAATAAAAATATTATCAAATAGGGCCGAACTGTTTAAAAGCAACGTGAAAATCAATTGGAAGATGTGAAACTACTAATTTAGAGGCAGCTTTCTCGAGTGCTTTGAGAGGCGGGATGGTTTGAATGTGATGAGTTAAAAACACACTGCGAAATAGAAAAAAGGGAGGAACACGTGAATGACCTGATTAAGAACGACGAGGCCAATCCACAACCGCATAAAATGAAGTACTACTGCCTTGGATAAACTAGGTAAGGTTGGGCGCGCGTGGCCCACAAGTGCTGCACACGTTCACAGGAACGATCTTCACATTTTAATTCAGAAACAAATCAGGAACTACATAACGCGGTAAATATCTCCATTCTTGACGAGGTTGCAGCACCGCATGGGACCGTGAAAGCGAAAAGTCATTGGTACAGCACTCACATCACTCAGGCTAGTAGTTGGTCATAGTGCAATAATAGAGAATACGTAGAACAGAACGTTCTGGTCCACAGCAAGCGAAGACAAGGAAGACTAGTTTCTGATGGGAAAATGAACGGTGGAGAAGCAAAACACAGCTTCCAAGATTTCTCCCTACAGTCTGCACCATTCGCAGGTTAAAAGCCCTTCCAAAATTCTGTACTGTACACGTGTTAAACGCCGTACATCAACCGGCCTGATAGAACCCCACGACAAAGCATTTACTAAAAATCAACCGTGCTCAGGTGCATAACCTGAGCCACTGGCATTCGGCACGAAAAATCCTTAAATAACAGTGCAATTACTAGAATTGCTATCCATCAGTAAGGTCTTTGGCACTCACGAAAAAGCCTCTCCTGCTCTTTATCAATTGGTCAAACATCAGAATCTCATTAGAGATAGCCAAAAAAAAAAGAAAGAGAAAAATGTCACTCAATTAGTAGATGTCGGCAGGAAGTGAAATTGAGGAAGACTAAATTCTGATAGGAAAATGAACGGTGGAGAAGTGAAACACAGCATGCATGTTATTTTGGGGAATGACAGGTTTAAGTACCTTTCCAAAATTGTCCACGGTGCACATGTCAAACCTTGTCCATCAACCGGCCCAATAGAACCCGGCGATGATGCATCTGTACTCAAGTTCATAACCGGGCCACTGGCATTTGGCACATATTGTTATTTTGGGGAACGACAATCCCAAAATAACAGATCAAACGGTGCACAATTACTGGGATTGCTAAGCCGTTCCTTGCCTATAAATACCCATCAATAAGGGTCTTTGGCACTCACAGAAAACCTCTCGTGCTCTTTATTTATTGGTCATACACAAAAATCTCATTAGAGATAGCCAAAAAAAAGAAAAGAAGAGAATGTCTCATCCGATTTCAACAATTCCATCTGCTCCTCCAGCACAAGAAAAAAGCCATGTGGTCGATTGCTCGTCAGCAGATTTTCATCCAAGCACATTGGGGGATGACTTCCTCAAATATGCCTCTAGCTCCTACTCAATGGTAGGAATTTAATACATTGCTTCTGACTTAACTATATATATGTATACATATTTTGTGAATAGTAGTGGCATAGCAAGTGAAATACATTTTATGCACTTCATCTAGAATAACACAAAGCTTCCCCACGTAATTAAACATTGGTTTTAGGGAAATTCTGACATTCCCATTAAAAATTTAACATTCACGTGTAAAGGCAGGGAAAGTATTGCACCTAAAAGAGCATTATTTGATTCTAATATTTTGCTTTCATGTTCCTTGCCAGGTAAATAGTAAGGATATGAAAGCATTGTTACCCGAGTTTGACAGAGAAAAGATAAAATATGAAATTCCAAAAAAAGTATATATAAATTGCCTCAATTACCTATGGTCTAAAGCCCAGCCAAGGCTTTCTCGATTTATAATAGACCTTATCAATGAGTGAATTTGAGCCTAAAAATCCTTGTCCACGCCTGTCTATGATATTGAACATATTAAAATTTCTTTATAAAATTAACCTGACTTGCGGGTTTCAGCAATTCCACGTTCTTCTCCAAATATAGGAACAGACCATGTGATTGAACGTCGATCGGCGGGTTATCATCCGAGCATATGGGGGATTACTTCCTTAAATATGCTTTCCCCTCCAACTCAGTGGTTAGTAATTCTTCTGTTATCTTCTACTTTTGTTTTCTCGCAATTGCATTTTGTAGACTTACTTCGATTTCCTTGAGTTCCTCCACATCGCATATATGATTTCTATTGGTCTCATAAATGTACATGTTCCCTTCTCCGCACAAAAAGATGCAGTTGAAAATCCTGAAAACATAAAGAAGTTTGGAAAACAACAATAATTATTCAGTCCAAAGAACACTCTTAAAGCTTCATCGACCACTGTATGTCCTCTACTGCAAGAAACATCTCATTATGGCATCAACTCCCTCCTTTGGTATGCTCGTTGTTCTCATGGATCCAATTTCACTTTTCATTTGAATGAGCGTAGAACATGGAAATACCTAAATAGGGTACACAGACGGGGCCATCAAAACTAAGTTTATTTTGTAAAGTATAAGTATTTCATGCTTGCTTTAATTTGAAATAGCGTACAATTTGTAGAAGTTCAAATTTCTTGGAAGAGTGGAGGAACAAATCGAGGAACTGAAAGGAAAGGTGAGGAAGATGCTGGCTAGCGTCGTGGATAAGCCTTCACAAATGCTTCACTTGATTGATCAAATCCAACGCTTGGGATTTGACTACCATTTTGAACATGAAGTAGATGAGCAATTAGAACAAATCCACAAAAGTTACTCTCAACTTCATCTTGAAGATTTCAAGGTAGATGACCTTCACATGGTCGCTCTTATCTTTCGATTACTGCGACAACAAGGTTACAATGTTTCTTCAGGTACGTCTTAAATGTAATGAACCAATATGATAAGATACGTATTAAGATACTTCTATTGCTTTGTCGAATTTCAGGAGAAACACATACAAGAATATCTACAACGTTAACCACACATATCCCCTTCCTAATATCTAATTGATTGCATCTTTTTTCCATGTTGGTTGGTTGCGCAGAGATCTTTAACAAATTCAAGGATAGTGAAGGGAATTTTCGAGAATCGCTTGTCACCGATGCACGCGGATTGCTAAGCCTATATGAAGCTTGCCATTTAAGGTGTCATGGCGATTCCATCTTGGACGAAGCACTTCCTTTTGCTACAACTCACCTTGAATCGATCGATGAAAGCAAAGTGAGCACTAGTCTTGCAAAACAAGTGAGTCATGCCCTAGAGCAGCCACTTCGCAAGGGATTGCCAAGACTGGAGGCGAGACGTTATATTCCACTCTACCAAGAGGAGCCTTCACATGATGAAGTTTTGCTCGCCTTGGCTAAACTAGATTTCGACTTACTACAAGAGCAACACCAGAAGGAACTTGGCGAGATTACTAGGTTCATTAACTTCATGTGATAGCATAATCTAAAATTAGCTTCTAGACTATGTTTTAACAATACCGAACTATCAATAATGTCATAGCAATTCCCAAGCTATCAATTATTCTCATTGTGTTTTCCACAGGTTAACTCATGTAGTTTCAATTTACCCTTTTAAATAGTGCTTTTCAAAGTCCTTTACAAGTGAAAAAAGGTGTATATCTATGCGAAGTTATTGGCCTAAAGTACTTTCAGTTATGCTCATGTTCGTTTAATCATAGGTGGTGGAAGGAGATTGATGTTCCGAGGAAGTTCCCATTTGCTAGAGATAGGATTGTGGAGTTGTTCTTCTGGATCTCGGGAATATATTTTGAGCCTGAATTTGCCATGGCTAGAAATATACTGACCAGAGTAATCTCCTTGACTTCAATTCTCGATGATATCTATGACGTCTATGGCACATTGGAAGAACTTGCGCTCCTCACCGAAGCAATCCAGAAGTATGGAATCCGCACTCTTTCTCAAACTTCTGAATTTGATCAATTTTGTATAGAGTCAAGTGTGTCATTTTCCAAGACTTGAATTCAGGTGGGATGTTGATGCCATGGATGGATTGCCAGTGTATATGCAAGCTTATTATAAGGAGCTTCTCCATCTCTATGAATACATTGGGAATGAATTGGCCACAAAAGAAAGATCATACCGCCTTGTCTATGCAAAAGAAGTCGTAAGCATCATTGGTACACTTTACATACATCGAATGCAATCTTTAGTTAGAAACCCAACATTCTTGTTTATGTTTCCATTGTCAGATGAAGAAGCTAGCAAGAGCATACTTTCAGGAAGCCAAATGGTTCCATACCAACTACATACCAACACTAGAGGAGTACATGTCCCTGCAACTAATAACGACTGGATATGGAATGTTAGCAACTACATCACTTGTGGGAATGGGCGATGTGGTCACTAAACATGCTCTTGAATGGTCGGTCGGTGATTGCAAGATTGTGAAGGCTGCACAAACCATCTCTAGGCTCATGGATGACATTGCCTCTCACCAGGTATAATAAAACATAATTATCCTCTAGAAATATGATACAGTTTGATCGACCACCATTTAATCTAGAAACACCAATGTTGTTTGACATACAGTTTGAGCAAAAGAGGGGGCACGTAGTATCTGCAGTGGAGTTGCTCATGAAATACCATGGCGTCTCGGAGCAAGAAGCTGGGGAGGAACTCCAGAAAGGAGTCATTGATTCATGGAAAGACATCAATGAAGAGTTTCTTCGTCCAACCGCAGTCCCAATGCCAATTCTCACACGAATGCTCAATTTCTCACGAGTGATGGATGTGTTATATAGTGATGGAGATAATTACACCCATTCTGAAACAAAGCTCAAAGATTATGTGATGTTGCTCTTCGTTAGTCCCCTGCTGATGTGAAGTTTGGACCAAACGTTGTCAAACCAATTTGGTCATTGCAAATCAATAGTCTATAGGTTATGCCTTTGAAATCCTATTTTTCCTGATGTATGAGGGACAATATTATTACCATTATGTACTTTCAGATTGACGTGTGTGATAAAACTCATAAATAAACTATGCATATGTTGCTAAGTTTGCAAAGTTTAGCGTAACGTGTAATTGAAATATTTTAATAATTTGTAACTCTTGGGAAAATTATCCAGAAAGTCCTAAATTTATTTTACAGTGGCAATTCAGTTCTAAAATTTTCAAATATGCTAATTTAGTACTAAATTTTTTAATAATTTGTCAATTTAGTCATAATTAAAATGTAATAAACATTTTAATTATATCAGTTTAGTTTTAAAACTAATTTCTCAATTTAGTCCTAAATCTTTTAACGATTTTCCAATTAAGTTTGTCTAGCTAATAATTGTCGAAAATCACTGAAATTGACGATATTTGTAATTTTTTTTAATGTTTTTGATCTTTTCCTCATTTTCTTTTCTTTTCTTTTCTTTTCTTTTTTTTTTTTTTTCATTTTTTCCTTATTTCTTTTCGCCAATTGCTAGCCACAAGCGAGGTCGCCCTCACCTTGGTGAGGACCCTCACCATATGGGTGAGCTCGCTCCTCACCCAACCCTCACTAGCGGCCAACAATTGGCATAGGGAAATAAAGGAAAAAAGAGAAAAGAAAGAAGGAAAAAAGAGAAAGGAAAGAAAAAAAAATCAGAAATTTTAAAAATATTTAAAAAAATCATCCATGTTAGCACTAATCGTCAATGTCAACCATAACACATAAGACATCGATGTTGGCTAGATCGTCAAGTCCACAATTTCCAACCAAATTAGCAAGAATGACTAAATTGGCATATCATCAAAAGGTCTAGACCTAAATTAGCAAATTATCTAAACATTTATGACTAAATTAGCACAATTTAAATATTTAAGATTGAATTGGCCACCATACATGGGTTTAAAATTTTTGGGCAATTTTTCCCTAACTTTTGATGTCCAGCTTATGTAAGGCTCCGTTTATTTACTTCATGAAGGAAACATAAATAATTGAACATAGTTCGTGGTTAAACTTGATTCTTCATTTCTTTGTTGTATGTATTCTCATTTGGCAATAATAAGTTGTCCGAGCTTTTATTGCATGGCAATATCAAGAGTATCGCTTGATCTGTTGGCCACGGTCAATCACATTGTCTGGTAGTGTGGCACACCTCGAATGGCCCCCAATCCGTTGGGGTCGCCACAGTATGCTTACCTTTCTCTTGTCCTGGCAATATATCACTCTGATACCATAGAATCATAATAGGCCCATAACTCTTGGGGGTTTATATCTTTTAGGTCGGTCCCTGCGCAGAAATATGGCGGAAGCGTATCCAACAACTCCCTTCCCTATATTCAGAAAATGATGCACACCAACTAAACATTTATAGGTTAAAGCCGAACACTTTTATTTACTTAAAGCAGATGGACATCATTCATCGGTACATCAAAATGCCGTAGTCTTCTATACTCGGCTATACTTCAAAAGATGACCGACATCTTTTCCAACAGTCGTATACTTAAAGTCCATCGATCAGTGTCGGCATCCAAAAGTTCATTCCTTTATGTCCTCCTCCTCACGGTCATATCCAATCACTCGGTCCATTTGCTGGCGGCGGTAATAGCAGAGGCATCTTATCTAGTCTGAAATGTTAGTCCCCAAAAGGGATGAGTACAACCACTCAGTAGTAAAAGATTTATTAAGCTATATCACACAGTACCATCAATATCTAGATTCATGCAAGATAGACAAGATAGGCAATCAATGAATGAGTATGCATCCAAACCATATAACTTTTCAATGCAATGACCAGTGCATTTCCAACCAATAAGATGTATCATGTCCAGTCACACAAGTCCTGATCATAGGGCCGAACTGTAATGACACATCCCATTCCATACCATACAATTTAGTCCTATAACCAGACCACACGCACACTTAGTGGAACCATCAGTTTTAACATTCAAAATGTTTCACTCCCCCCAGAGGACCAATGTTTGCGTCCTTCTGGGCATTCGCACCCAATCCTGGCATTGCGAAGTCCTCCGGCACACACCTCCAGGCATCTGGCACACACCTTCGGGCTTCCGGCACACACCTCCGGGCATCTCACACCCCACCTGGCATCACGAGGCTTCCGGCACACACCTCCGGGCATCTCGCACCCCACCTGGGATCACGAGGAATCACCGAGGCTTGCCATGAAAATGGTTACCCCTACCTTCTAGAATTACGTACCAACATACCACTAGGCATCCCCTGGAATTACGTACCGAATATACCACTGGGCATCCCGACACTCCCAGGGAAAAACCTCTGGGCATGAATTCATAATACAACGAGGCATCCAAAGGGCATCGACTCATTCGAACCTTTGGGCATCCCGACTTCCGGGGCATCGTTGACCCAAGGGTCCAATGGCAACAATTAACATCTTAATTTCCAAAAGCACTTTTCAATACAATGAAAAAATGTCTCTTGAGTCTCATCACATCTCAATATTGCATGATATGCCAATGCCAGTATCATCATGTCACATAACAACCCAAGATGCATTCACTTTTGAAATCAGTTGAGCGAAATCAGAGCAAAACAGCTTAAAAACCAAAATGTGCAGCTTTAAAATTTCGAAATAACCCCTAAATGAACTTAGAAAATTCTGAAATTTGGATATGTTGTAAACAAGACCTAAAGGAAAATGTTTCAAGAATATCACTAAGTCGGATTCAATGTATATCAAGAGCAATAATTTCGATATTCCTTACTAACACTCTGTAATAATTTCCAGATTTAACATTTACAAGAAAAATCATTTCACTGACCAAAAATTGTCCATTTATTCTCAAATTTTGATATATTATTCCTAATGATATTTCCTACAACTTTCATTAAGGATTCGAAGTCCAATTCTATCTAGAAAATTACAGAAAATTCACATAATCATCGAAGGTCATGCTGTTTTCTGCGAAAACAGTTTACTAATTCAAAAAGAACTACTCCAATTCGTTTGAATCCCAGCATCCAACATCTATAACCAAACCCTTACAAGTCTATTGCACTACATTATAACTACTTCACTTCAAGAATCCATTTTAGTTAGATCTTTCAATCTTATTTTAACCAAAAACCCAAACTACATAAAACCAACTCTGTTTTTATCCAATCTCTTAATCCAACTTCATCTCATCATTCCAAACTCCACATGCAGCTCCCAATTCTGCATTTTCTCACATCTACCAGCATTTCACCAGACAATTGCAGCATGCAAGAGATAGATCAATGAACTTCTACTTGCCTCTAATTCCTTAGCTTGACAGCAAGCAAAACCGAAAGCTCGGGCTTGGCTCAACGGCAACGAAGACCGGCAGCGACGACGGCGGCAGCTCAAGCACAGGCACGGGCAGTCTCTTCTTCCTCACACCGTGCACTCACTCACTGCTCGCATCTCTCTCTCTCACTTGCTCGCTCACTCGTTCGATCTCTCTCTCTGCTCAAAATTCTATTTGGTTCACTCTCTTTCTTCACCATCAAAACTGAGCTAATAATTCCTTCAAAATTAATTAAATTAATGATGATATTTGCATGCAGGGGTTTCAGTGGATGCATGCATGGAGGACAGGTGGAGGAGGCGAGGACAGGTGGGTGTGAACGCGGCTTGCATGCATGCTGGGCTCTCTCCGCTGGCCACCGAAGAGGGAGAGAGAAACGTGGCTTGCATTCGGTCTTCTCTCTCACTCTCTGTTTTGCTCAACTGCTTGCTGTTTTCTGGTCACTGGTTTTGTTGAAAACCAATCAACAATCGAGGAGGGTCTCGGTAGCAAAAAGGGGGAGGATGGGTGGAAGCAACGTGGCCATCGCTCGGTTCTCTTTCTCTCTTCGCTGGCTACCGAAGACAAGGTCACGTGGCAGCAGCTGTCCAAGTTTTCTTCTTCGTTGGCAGCCGAGTGTACATGGCCGGGGAACAAAGGTCTTCGAGCAGTATGGGCAGCATAAACGAAAAAGGGAGTCTCTCGGCTCCTTACCTAGGGTACACTCCTAATGGAAACGGTTAAAATTTCAAATGATAGGTAACTTGTCGACATATCCTTCAAAATAATCCTCGGTCTCGCTAGTAAAGGTATGTAAGAAAATTCTTGACGAGACCATAATTTATTCGACGATCGGACCATTACTAAAAGAGGCACATTGGTCCGATGATGATAACAAAACAATGTCCGTACATGATACTAATAACACAGTCCAATGATAATTTCATCACTTAGTTATGGGCCATCGCATATTCGAGGGTTGCCAAAATTTCCGAATGCCACGGGTAGAACTTCATTGATTCATGTACAAAATGTGGATTTTTTGCGTGCCTGTAAATTTCGATGTCTTTTTTTTTTTGCCAACAATTTCAATAAGTTCCAAAGTGGCAAAAAACTATTTGTAAAGAATATGACCTGTGTGACTTCTTTTTGCAGGTAACTTACCGATAACTTATTAAAGCATTTGTAAAATTGCCAATTTTTTAATAATAATTTGCAAATTAGTAATTTTTGCACTAATTTACTTGTTTTTATTTGCATAATGTACAAAGACTTTGAATAAGCTAACTTTTACATGAAATTACTAACCTAAATTAAAACAGTTTACAAACTTTTGTCAAATTGAACTACTATCTAGTTTAGAGTGTCAACTTTCATTTGAATTATTTACCAATGTTCGATTTTTTTTTAGCAACTTGTCCGTTGAGTTACATACCAATAATTCTTTTTTTCTTAATTGACCAACTTTTTAAAGAAATTGCCGAATTTTCCTTTGTTATGGGTACAAAAATAAGAAAACGCAGCTTGGTTGTTTTTCCTATCTTTTTTCAGAGAACTACCGTCATCCTTTAGCAAAAATAATGGAAGTCACCAAACGTTCTCTTATCAGGGAACTACCAAAACTCCTTTTTCTTTGTAAGATGAAGACATGCATACCGTTCCCAGTCTTATATATAAGGATCTGCGAATGTATTGTAACACGTTAAATCTCATATCAAATTATAAAGGCTCTGTAAAGTGATTGATGAATAAGACAAGAAAAGTGTTAAAAAAAAACTCCTAAATATTTTGTATTTGTGTCAATTTAGTCATAAATATTTTTACTTTGTGACAATTTAGTCCTTTCCGGCTAATTTTGGCCAGATTTTGCTGATTGGGCGCCAATCACCGACGTGGCATGATTGGCGTGGCCAACTTTTTAATAATATTTAAATATTTTTTGAATTTTTTATTACTTTTCTTTTTCTTTTTCTTTTTCTTTTTTTTTTTTTTTTCCTTCTCCTTCTCCTTCTCCTTCCTCTAGCTAGTGGCCGACCTCGGCGACCGGACACAGGAGACACCGGCGAGCCTCGCCGGCCATCGCTAGTGGCCGCGAGGGTGGCCTCGTGCTGGGTAGCGAGGCTCGCCCTCGCCGGATCTAGCGAGGTCGAGCCTCGCCGGATCTAGCAAGGTTGAGCCTCGCTCAAGCATGAGGCTACCTTCGCGGCTAGTGAGGCCAGCTCGAGGCTACCCGGGCTGCAAAGATGGCCTCACCCATGGCCGGCAAGGGTCGACCCTTGCCAGATCCGGGGAGGGTGAGCCTCGCCGCCTAGCGTAAGGTCGCTGCAAGGTCACCATCGTGGTCAGTAGCGGGGGCTCAAGCCTAGACAGCCATCGCCTTTGGCCGGTCGTCCTGAGGTCGCCATCATGGCCATTGGCAGGGCTCGAGCCTCGCCGGCTGTCCCCTTTGGCTAGTCACAGAGGTCCGGCAACCGGCTAGAGGAAGGAGGAGAAGAAAAAAAGAAAATAAAAAAATTCAAAATTATTAAATTACTATTAAAAGTTGTCTACATCAACGTTGATTGTATCACGTCAGCAAGTCGGAGCCTAGTTAGTAAAATCTAGCCAAAATTAGCCAGAAATGATTGAATTGACACCAAGTAAAATGGTTTATGACTAAATTAGCACAAATGCAAAAAGTTTATAACTCTTTTAACACTTTTCCCAGAATAAGACTGATCCTCAATGGTTGATATGCACTAAGTAATGCCAACCACCTTGCACTCAGCTTTGTTGCCCATAAACACTGCACCACTCTTGCTAAACTGATTATCTAAAAACCAGTCCCTATGTAATGTCACGGGGGATGTGCATCCGAAATCCATGATCCACCTTCTGCAATCAAATCGACAGATGTACAGTAGATGTAGTTCGAATCTTCCCTGCTGGCTTCTGCAACATTCACATTGCATTTTTTATCTCACCGCTTTCTTTAGCTCTGGGCAGTTCCATGTATTGTGGCCCCCCTTTTAACAGTTGTAAAATATACGAATGCCATGCTTGCTTCATATTTGAAATAACGTATAATATATTTGCAGAAGTTCAAATTCCATGGAAGAGTGGAGGGACAGATGGAGGAACTGAAGGGAGAGGTGAGGAAGATGCTGACTGATGTCGTGGATAAGCCTTTGCAAACGCTTCACTTGATTGATCAAAGCCAACGCTTGGGAATAGACTACCAATTTGAGCGTGGAATAGACGAGCAATTAAAACAAATCAACAAGAGTTTCTCTCAAACTTAATCATGGAAATTTTAAGGCAGATGACCTTCACATGGTGGCTCTTACCTTTTGATTGTTGCGACAATAAAGTTATAATGTTTCATCGGGTATGTCTTAAATGTGGTGCACCAATTTAATAAGATATCCAAAACAAATTAAAATATTTCTATTGCTCAGTCGAATTCCAAGAGAAACAGGTAAAAGAAACCTAGAATATTTGTCGCGACCAATTTTTCAGGTGCACCACTTAAAATTTGGTTAATAGATTGTTAAGCCTAAACTTAACTCAGGCTCTCCCAAGTCCATACCAATTCGCGACTTAAGTTCAAGTTCTTAGTATGTAATTGATTTTTTAATCAGGAGTCGCCACTAATCTATTTTTTGGTGGGTCGATTATAAACCCAAGTAAAGTAACGGGAGTTTCACTTTACTCTTACGAACCAGAGACTATGGGTACGGGGACTTGGTTACACTAGATTTCTCTAATGCCATTTCAGTACCACTTCTTTTTAATTTTCAAAAATGTTTTTGAAGGCAATTCGGATTGATTTTAAATTTATTTCCTAACATGTGAGGTGATCATGTGGGTGCACAAATCACCAATTTAACATCCAAGAAAGCAATGAAATAATAAAAAAATGAGGGGACTTACCTTGTAGCAAAGAAATCATCTACATGGTTAGATTAAAAATTCACATCATCAACCCTAGATACTATTTCTAATTAACACGCAATTTCTTTTATTTGTTTTCACTTAATTAATAAAAAATCATGCAATATGCAATGCAATATTAACTAAATGACATAATTCTAATGACATGCAATTTCTAATTAAATGAACCTAGCAATGATCACTAAATGGCATGCATTTCATGAATCTAATTCTAAATGACATGCAATGACATTTTTTATTTTTATTTTTTATTTTTTTTAAAAATGCAATCTATCCTAGGGATTAAAACTAATTTATCCAAAGTCATTTTGTATTTTTTTTCTGAAATTTCGAAATTAGAAAAATGTGAAAATTATCTAACTAGATTAAGATTCTATTTAATTGGCATTAGGAACTAGATTAAGCCAAATCCTAATTTAAACTAAAATATTATCTTAACCCAAATAATCCTAAAATGCAAACTATCTAATATCTAAACTTATAATAAATTAAGAAAAATATTATCTAGAATTAAACTAAGTGCAATTTTACCCCAATATACAATGACGTACAAAAAAGATGCCTTAACTCTACATGACATATTCATGACGATTTTTTTGTATTTTTTCTAATGAAAATTCATAATTAAAATCAATAAAAATCTAACTAAAGTGAAATGTTATATATTCTAAATGCCTTCTCAACATGCAAAAATAACTAACCTATCATGCAATCAATCCTAATCTACATGGAATGCAAAATGCAATTTTTTGTATTTTCGGGATAAATAGAGCAATTAAGAGATAAACCCCCAAATCATCACAAATGTTATCTACCATTCGAATTAAAATTCAAACTTAATTATTTCGCTAATAAAATCGATAAATTGATCTTAAGCCTTAAATATCAAAATATCAATTTTACTCCTCGCGTGAATAATTATTCCATCTAAAGCCTTATAGATAGAATAAAGATTTGCGCTGTTGCGAATTGGATGCTACATCGGGAATTTCAACCATGCATTGGAAAACATTTCAAACAAAGAGATAAAATATCAAACTAAAATAAGATAAATTAAATCTACCTAATAAAATAAATCTCTACCCAAATTGATTTTTTTTTCAAAAATTCGAACGGATTCGGGGCGGCACGGCTAAGGATGGTGCAAGGGCAGCAGCTGTGGTGTCGCTGGTCACTACCGGTCGGAGGTCCCGGTGGTCGGAGTAGCAGGTCGCGCAAAACCAGTAGAGTGTTGCTGTGGGCGTCGCTCAACACAGGGGACTCGGGATCAAGCGCGGTGCCGGGCCGAGAGACAGCGGCGGCGGCGTCGTGATCGATGGCGGAACGGTGCGGCGAGCGGACAGGAACAGCGGCACGAGAGCTGGAGCAGCAACAGGTCAACAGCGTCGGGTCGCACGGCGTTGCTGGCTTCAGGCGAGACGGGGCAGAGGCGTCTTCGTGGGGCACGGTGGCACGGCTGGGTCACGAGCAGAAGCGACTTCGCTGTTGAGTGTTAAAAACCAGAGGAGATGCAGATGTGCAGATATGCACAAGAGCAACGCTAAAACAGAGGAGAACAGAGGAGATATCACAAAAACAGAGGAACCATCTATTTTACACCCACACATATAAAAAAAAACTGACGCCTTAGCCTTGATATAGGCTTTACAAAAACAAGTAACCACCACAGCCCACTAACTTCACACGTACAACAACCAATCCACATAATAGACTATTAACACATAAAAACAAACCAGAAACATTGACTCATTCAACATTCACTCCCTTAAACTGATGTTGCAAACAATCAGTTTAAAGGACCTTATCTCAATTTGGAATATCCAACAAACGAACACCAAGGAGCTTTCTCAGCTTCTGAAACATGGACAACTTTAGGGGCTTGGTGAATATATCAGCCACTTGATCTTCACTTCTACAAAAACTAGCTCAACTACTTCATCCTTTGTAAGATCTCTTAAGAAGTGGTACTTCACATCTATATGCTTGCTCCTCCCATGTAGAACTGGATTTTTGGACAGCTTGATAGCTGAGCTGTTGTCACAATAGATTATAGTTGCTTTTGCTGTTTGAACTGAAGCTCTTCAAGAATCTTCCGTAACCATATGGCTTGACAAGCGCATGAAGTTGCAGCAACAAATTCTTCTTCAGTTGTTGATAAAGTAACAATTGATTGCTTCTTTGAAGACCATGAAACCGCCCCTGAACCAAGCATGAATACATACCCTAAAGTACTTCTTCTATCATCAACATCTCCAAAGATAATCGCTATCTGTAAACCCAAACAAATCTGACTTTTCTCCCTTTTTATAGAACATCCCAAAATTTTTAGTTCCTTGCAAATAGCGAAAAATCCTTTTTGCAGCTTGTAAATGTGACTCAGTTGGGTGCTCCATATACCTGCTTATAAGGCTCACAGCATGCATGATATCTGGTCTTGTCCCCGTCAAATACATCAGGCTTCCAACAATCTGCTTGTAGAGAGTGCTATCCACCTTGCTTCCATAAGAATCTTTCAAGAGCTTCAATCCAACTTCAGTTGAGTAGTCACGGGGTTACAATTATTCATTTGAAACCTGTCCAAAATCTCTTGAACATACTTCTTTTGAGACATAAAGATTCCAGCTGCAGATTGATAACTTCTATGCCCATAAAATAATGCATTAATCCAAGATCAGTCATCTCAAACTCATCCATCATAGACTCCTTGAATTTGTCAAACATGGCACTATCACTCCAGTAAAAATAAGATCATCAACATATAAGCATACAAGAAGCAACTTTCCACCATCGCCAATTTTAATAAAGAGTGTATGCTCATATGGACATTTTCTAAAACCTTTCTTCAAGAAATAGGCATCAATGCGACTATACCAAGCTCGGGGAGCTTGTTTTAACCCATATAGTGCATTTTTTAATTTATAAACTTTATGTTCACTACCGAGCTTCACATAACCAGAAGGTTGATCAACAAATACCTTTTCTTGAAGATCACCATGCAAGAATGCTAACTTCACATCCAATTGGAAGATAGGCCATGAATTCTGCGCTGCTAATGCAATTACCAATCTGATTGTGTCAAGTCTTGCTACAGGTGCAAATACTTCTTTGTAATCCACTCCAAATTCCTGCTTGTAGCCTTTCGCCACCAAGCGTGCCTTATACTTATCAACTTTACCATTCTTGTTCAATTTTGTCTTGTACACCCACTTGATTCCAATTGTTTTGTGTCCTTTTGGAAGATCTGTTAACTCCCAAGTGTTATTCCTCTCAATAGCTGCAATTTCTTCATCCATTGCTATCCTCCAATTTTCTTTTTGTACTGCTTCATCAAAAGTTGTTGGATCACAATCTGAAAACAAAGCAAAAATGGATAAGTGGATCTTCATATTGATCAACTCCTGTTACTTCATAATCACTCATCCATGCAGGCCTCCGTCGAACACGATGAGGCCGATCTTTAGGTTCCGCAGCTGCTGCTGTACTTTTGACACCGCCTCGTGGCGATTTGGGTTGTTGTGGATTGCTGCACCAGCCCATTTTCATCTTCAAAATTCGTTGGAATTTCCTTACCAACACCTTGTTCACCCCACGGCCAAGTTTGTTCTTCATCAAATATCACATCACGGCTGATAATGATTTTCTTGGTCATAGGATTATAAAGTTTATAGGCTTTTGATTGATCACTAATGCCAAGAAAAACACATTTGACTCCGCTGTCATCTAGCTTCTTCCTCTTTTGGTCAGGAACATGGGCGTAGGCAATACACCCAAAAATCCTGAAGTGATCTATTGCAGGTCTTTGGCCGCTCCATGCTTCTTCCGGTGTCATATTTTGAACAGCTAGAGTGGGACTTCTATTTAAAATATGAATGCTCCAATTGACTGCTTCAGGCCAGAAACTTTTGGAATTCCACTTCCCCTCAAGAGACTTCGCACCATATTCAGAATGGTACGATTCTTCCTCTCACATACGCCATTTTGCTGTGGTGTATAGGCTGCTGTAAGTTGTCTCTTGATCCCATGCTTCATACAAAAATCTGTAAACTCAAGCGAGTTGTACTCTCCACCACGATCCGTGCGAATGACCTTTATTTGATTTCCTCCATCCTTTTCAACAAGTGCTTTAAAGTTCTTGAAAGCCGCAAAAGCTTCAAATTTTTCTTGCAAAAAATACACCCAAATTTTCCGGCTAAAATCATCGATGAAGGTAATGATATACCGTTTACCTCCATTGGAAATTGGAGATATTGGTCCGCAAATATCTGAATGAACCAACGCCAACGGACTTTTTGCTCTCCACGATTTTCTTTGTGGAAATTGAGCACGATGTTGCTTGCTAACAACACAATCTTCACAAATTTCCAAAGGAGCAGAGATTTGAGAAAACCTCCACCATCTCTTTTTTATATAGTGTTCGCAACCCACCAAAATTAAGATGCCCATAGCGAAAAATGCCATAACCAGGCTTCCTCCTTCAATCTTGTAGAGAAACATGAATTTGTAGTGTTGTGGAGATACAATGGAAACATCCGATTGCCCGTCATTTTGACTTCAGCAATTAAACCCAACTTCTCATCTTGGATTCTACAAATCCCACCTTTAATAGAGATTTCATATCCCTTCTCTTGCAGCTGACCAGCACTTAACAGATTAGTCTTCAATTCAGGGACATACAATACATTTGAGATAGTTTGTACCGAAGTCCCTTTTGGATGAATTGCCGCTGTTCCTTTCCCCATCACCGACACAATGGAATTATCACCAAACTTTATGGTGTTGTTGTACGTTTCGTCTAGATCAAAAAATATTTTCTTGTCTCCACACATGTGATTGCTACAACCAGTGTCGAGATACCACATGTTTGGTTGAGTTTCTTCCTTCTCATGGCACACCATCAAAAGAGATACTTATTCTTCTTTTTCAGCAAAGTTAGTTCTTTCAACTCTTTGTTTATTCAAATTAGTTCGACATTCAGATTTGTAATGCCCATACATGTGGCATCTAAAACACTCCACTTTGGATTTGTTTGCTGACCTTGGCCTAAAACCAGTTGAATGTCATCCTCCACGACCTCTTCCTCTCCCTTGGAAATCACGATAGGAATAGCTTTCAGACTTTTGATCAAAGCTGAAGTCACCGCAATCGTTGTTCTCCCTTCCTCTCGCCTCTCTTCCTTTGTTCACCCTTGTTGCTGATGAAGAATGATCTCCAGTTGAGACCTTCAAAGCTTTCTCTTCCGTCTCTTGTTGTAGGAGTTTTTGTTCATGAACTAACAAGGATCCTTGCAACTCATCAATGGAAAGTTCTTCAATGTCCTTGGCTTCTTCTATGGAACAAACAATAAAGTTGAACTTTGGTGTCAACGATCGAAGAATCTTTTCAATGATGATGACATCCTCCGTCTTGTCGCCATGAATCTGCATCTTATTAACTATTGCCATTGTCCGAGAGAAGAAATCTGTGATTGTCTCTCCCGACTTCATTCGTAGCATTTCAAACTCCGAACGAAGCGTTTGAAGCTGCTGCCTCTTTGCTCTTGCTGAGCCTTGATACTTTTTCTTCATGGAATCCCATATTTCCTTGGAGGTATCCTTGCAAAGAATTGTCTCCAAAATGGATCTGTCAATTGCTTGGAAAAGATAATTTTTGGCCTTGAGATCCTTCAATTTTAACGCATCCAAAGCCGTTCTTTGCACTGCCGTTAACACAACTCCTTCATCAGGTTCGGCAACTCCCGAAGAAACAACATCCCAATACTCCTTGACTTGAGAAAATTCTCCATTAGCATGCTCCAATGATCATAATGACCATCAAAGTGTGGAATAGCAGGTTGTACAAATGTTTTTGAGGCCATTACTGCTGTTGCTACAAACGAAAATAACCTGCTGCAATACTCTCCCTTGACTGCTGCAAACGAAAGTACTTGCTGCAATAAAAACTCTCTTTTGGTTCTCACCTTTTTACAGCACTCAAACACACTTTTCTTCCTAACCTCCGCTCTGATACCAATGTTAAAAACTAGAGGAGATGCAGATGTGCATATATGCACAAGAGCAGCGCTAAAACAGAGGAGAACAGAGGAGATATCACAAAAACAGAGGAGCTGTCTGTTTTACACCCACACATATAAAAAAAAACTGATGCCTTAGCCTTGATATAGGCTTTACAAAAACAAGTAACCACCACAGCCCACTAACTTCACACGTACAGCAACCAATCCACATAATAGACTATTAACACATAAAAACAAACTAGAAACATTGACTCATTCAACATTGAGGTCGAGTTGCAGCGCGAGCGCAGGGCAGGAACAGATCTCCGGTGAAATTGGGTGATGCTGGTGCGGTGAGACAGAGCAGGGCAGGAGTTGGGTGGCACCGGTGTTCACGGACGAGCGTCGTGGGCGCGGCAGCAGTGTAGGGAACCGGCGACTGGGGGGCATCGGTGCATAAGCGGGTCGGCAGAGGCGGAGCGGCGAGGAGGCTACTGGCAAGGGGCAGTAAGGGTGCGACGGATAGGGGGCGAAGAAGAAAAACAGTAACTTTTCTTTTCTGTTTTTTTTTTCTTCTTTTCACCCCTGCTGGCCGCACGTTCCTTTGCTGTTGTACTTTCTACTGTGCCTACCTTCTGTAGACGTGACTTTTCCTTCTTCTTTTTGACTTTTACTCTTCAAGACAAACCGGAGGAAAATTGGCTCAACGGAAGAAAACAATTTTTTTTTGGTTTTTCCTTCGAATTCGCTCTCCTCAAGCTTTTCTTCTCTCTTTTCACGAATTTTCCCCTCACTTTGCCTCTGAAATTTTTTCGAATTCCCCCCCTCGGTTACGAAAAATAAAGCTCTATTTTATACTGATTCCGAACAGCTACTTTGCATTAAATCAAAGATGCAAATTGGAGCATAATTTCGCAATCAGCTCGATTTTGCATCGATTCCTTCCATTTTATCAAAATCCTTGCCCTTTGTTCACCTGATTTTTAATTATTTATGCATTTATCAAAATCTGAATATTCATCAGAATTTCAAATTTTCATGCATAATCAATCAAATCGATTTCCTCCATTTTTTTTTTCATTTTTCCTTTTATTTGTTCAAAATGCAATTTTATTTTTCTAAAATTAGGTGTCAACAACATTAAATATGATTTGAATTACATCTTTTTTCCCATGCTGGTTGGTCGCACAAAGGTCTTTGAAAAATTCAAGAATATTACTCATGAATGATGCAAGTGGATTGTTAAGCTTATATGAAGCTTGTCATTTAAGGTGTTATATCGATTTTATGTTGGAAGCAGCACTCCCTTTTGCTATAACTTACGTTGAATCGATCAATGAAAGCAAAGTGAGCAAAGTGAGCACCAGTCTTGCAAAATAAGCGAGTCATGCCCTAAAGCAGCCACTTCACAAGAATTTCCCGAGGCTTGAGGCAAGATGTTATATTCCACTCTACCAAGAAGAGCCTTCACGTGACAAAGTCTTGCTCCCACTTGGCTGAATTAGATTTCAACTTACTACAAGAGCAACACGAGAAGGAACTTGCAAGATTCCAAAGTTCATTAACATCATATGATAACAAAATCTAAAATTAGCTTCGAGAATATATCTTCACAATGCCTGAACTCTCGATTTTTTTGTTCTATTTTCCAAAGGTTTACTCGTCTAGTTTCAATTTACCCTACTAAATAGTGCTTTTGAACATTCTTTTCACTTTTACTTGAACTTTGGATAATTTTAGAATAAAGGTTTCCCATTAAAAAAAAAATTATACAACTCATTAATACAATAATCTGTTAGCTATCTGCCAAATAAACCATTTTTGGGTTATACCACAAATATATATATTGGAAAAGAGGGACACAAATTTCGTCCTAGTGGGAGAACAAAAAGAAAACCAACAAAGAAGAAAAAAAAAAAAAGTAACAAATTATCTTAAATCAAGAATAGGCCCCACATTTGACCTTTATCTTTGATGTTCGAGTCTAACATGGTAGATTTGTCTTTTAGTCAAACATGTTTGGTAGAAAATGTTCAGAAAAAGGACTAAATGGGCAATACCATCTCTAGACAACAACACCAACCGATCTATAATGGCTATGTACTACTTTGAGGCATCTTCAATGGGAAGATTGAAGATAACTATTTAAGAGAATATGGGAGAAGTACCAAAATGCCCTAATTAAACATGCAACCTATCCTAGAAAGGTTTCTAATTTACTCTAAAATGATGTTTTTGGTATTTTATTTTAAGGAAGCAATCAAATAATTGATAAGCACTCATCACAAATAATATTTATCCAATCCGCATCACTGAATATCTCATCCATTTAAATTTCAAAAAGAATAAACCGACCATCTTCAAAGGGTTATAGATGGCCGCTATTCCGCGTGGACAAGAATCGTATCTTGAGGTTGAGATCGGATTGCCATCCATGCACACATTATGAATTATCAAATAATCCTATTTTGAGTAATCATAAAAATCTTCCCAATATGCATTAGATAACAAATCATTCAAATATCTCGATTTGATACCAATCGTTCAAATTATGCAATAAAATCAGATATTCAACTTTGGATAATGATCATCACCTAACTCGAAGATATGTTCCCAAGTCAAATTCAACAGAGGCACGTGGACGGAGGTGCTTCGGACGACGACCAGCGATGGGGGCACGGCTAGGTAGCCCACGGTAGCTTGGTCGCGGTGGATGTGTTGGGATCGATGAGGGATGTCACCGCAGCAAAGGAGTCATAGCCATTCATGCCTACAAAAATGCAATAAAAAGTGTGACTCGACCTAAGGTAAATGACTTATCGCAAGACTCCCACGATCAACGAAAGGACAAAGCAAACACCGTGTTTCCAATCAATCCTCAGTTCACAAATCCTGCATCAAGTGCTCAAGTATTCTCTTTTCAAGGAATAAAAATTTGGTCGTGAAGTTTAAGCTCTTAAGAACCTTTATGCACACTGAATATAAACGTTAAAGTCAAATAAGCTTAAGAAAACAATATTCTGCACAAATTCCAGGTTAGTCGTCTACTGAAACAGCGCTTCAACGAAACAAAGGAACTAATGCTATGCAAAATCTAACAAATCAAGGGATACCATGCAAAGGCTGTGAAGTGAAACCGTGGATAGGTTTGGCGCGGGGGGATGATGGGTGACGCGGCGATGAATTCTGGTCTCGCTGGAAGTGCTTGAAGACTCGCCTGGTTTGAAGCGTGCACGGCCATTGAGCGCGACGACAAGGCTTGGCGAAAGCGACTGGGCAATCACCAGACGGCGGGTGTTCTTTTATATCGACTGATCTGGACTTCATACCAAGGCCACTGGACGCGATGGTCTCGCCGGAAAACCTACCAAACGAGAGAAAATCGCCGGTCTCTCCCGAATTTCTCTATGAACGCCGGGACTTGCCGAGGCGCCAGTAAGTAGCTGGACACGGCTGAGCTGTAGTGAGGCAGGAGGATGAGCGTGATGACCAGGCCTGCCGGACGACTCGCAGGAGCCGTTGGGCGCAGCCGCGTGTACGCTGGAGGTGTTGGCTTCGCTACAAGAACTCGCTGGGCGCACTAGAAAGCTAGGAGATTTCACGGCGTCTTTATTTATATTTGGAAGGACACCAGGAGGCCTCGACTCGCCGGGAAACAGCCGGATTCTTTACTGGTGCAGATCAGGTGCGAGGTGAGGAGCGGGCGAAGGAGTTCGGCGGCAAAACCCGAGCTGAACTGCAGGACTGTTTCTAGGAGATCACTGGAGGGTGCTGTTCCGGCGTCGGGACTGCTAGAGTTGCTGCTGGTCGGTGGCTGAAGCATGCTGATCACTTCACCGGGATTTGCTCGAACTATTGCTACGGTGAAGAGCGGCGGCGAAGGCGAGTCACGGCCGTAGGGGCAGCTTGGCAGCATGAGGTTCCAGCCTAGAGGGTTGCTGATGCGGGCGGGGCGTCAGCAGCAGCAGCAGGAGGGATGGCGTGACCCTGGTGGACGGCTCTCGCTGGTCGCGGGCTCGTCGGGCCTGGCTCGTTGGGCTGACGCCAGAGTCACGGATGCTGATGCTTCATTGGAGTCAACGGAGAAAAGGAAGGACTTGTCGAGGCGGTTGTTTCGCGACGTCCAAATCCAGAACTCTTGATAATCGTTCAAAGCTGTAGAATCGCAGAGGTTGTTGAACTCTTCAGGTTTATAAGGGAAAAATTCAATGAGATCATGGTCGAATTCCAAAAGAGTTTGAAGATAGAATGTAAAGGAAGAAAGTCGAATAGGTGTATCCAAAGGTGAATGATTTAGTAATCAATATACTTAAGGGAAATGATGAGAATGTCTAGAGTTTGCTAAAGAGTAATGTGGAAGATCACGAGAATATCTACTGAATAAACAAAGAAAATAAAGACCAGCCATACTTGCAAAAGCCAAAATGGACCAGACAACATACCATCTTTGGATTTCATTGAAAGAGATGCATGAGTAAACCCCTATATGACGAAGCCAAAACAAGTGGACCCAGAGCAAACCATTTACCCGCTGCAAGATCTGAGGTAATGTGTAGATGGTCCCTTGAAACTTTAAGAGTTAAAGAATACATATTTCGATAGTCAATAGAGCACAAAGACAATACTTTAGTGGAGTCAATGGGACCAAAAGTGCAGCAGAATCAATCAAGGAATTCCCCATGAGCAAGGACACTCTTAGAAATATAAGGTACTTCCAACGGTTCCAAATTTCTACAGGAATGCCATTTAGCACAAAGCCGGCTATGGTAAAGATATCTAAAAGAGTGACAGTTTTGGGTCCCCAAGAGAAAAATAAGCAATTGGTTGATTGGGATAGAAACATATTGCAAAACCCAATAGTCCCCTGTTCAGATCATGGGACAACATACTAACCTCAAGTGTTGTCTCTATCCTTGCTTTTTTCCAAGCAAGCTTAACTCACAGATAATCCTTCATCCGTAAGTACGATGAGTGGAATTCCACTTCAAACAATGGAAAACCACGAAATCAGAAAGGCGCTGAAGTCCAGATGTCCATCGAGAAGAGTGCTGAAAAGGAAGTATCTCTTCGTGTTTCATTGGTAAACAAGGCTTGAGAGATGGCGGGATGTGTTGATGGTCTAAAGGCAAGGCCCAAGGAGTAGGCGTTCGTGATGTTCTTCCATAACACTCAAGAGTCCAAAACGACAATTATCAGCGTCCTCACTTTGTTCTAGATCATCAAAATTAGCAATGTAACTATCTGGGTGAAATTTGAGGTATTGGATGCAATGGAAGATGCTGAAGTAGACACAGAAAACGAGATGCAAAAGGTTTTAGGTTTAAGGAAGAAGACAAAAGGAGTATTAAAAGGGAGTCTCTAATGTGTATAATAGGGTTGAAGACGATGGTTCGAAATCGCAGTAATCAATTATCTACAAAAATTCGAAAGGACGCATCAAAATAATACAGGAAGTAATGATCTGTATTGGCCATGCATAGGAAAAGAAGCGTTTAAAGAAAGAAAGGCATGATTGTCACCAGGAGGAAATCACATATAAGACAAGATATTTTATTTAAAAGAAATAAATTTCAAATTTACTTCTTTTAAAACGGGACATATGTTAACATTCAATATTAATCGTACTATCACCTGTTGATCACGATTGCGAAAAACATGATGGAAGTCAAATGAAATTACACATGTGCGTCAATAGGATTATAATATATGGTTAACTATCGATGAGCCAGAGGATGAGGATTCAAGGATCGAGAGCAAAGCGAGAAGCCTCCACGTGGTCAATTGTTAAAATAAAACGGTAGATATTAAGTGGCTACCCGAATGATGCCGGTGGTAAGTTTTGGACAAAAACATTTGAAATATACAAAGAAGCATCAAAGGAGGGCATGGTTGAAGAGTGGTTAACATCCAAGAATTTAGGTGTGAAGTCATTGTTGATAAATTAGGACACGATC
>CM024721.1:42757869-42816324 GCA_014182545.1 Eucalyptus globulus
GGACGTAGGCTTGAAATAAGCCGAACCACTATAAACCTCGTGTTCAATTTTCTCTTCCCTACTCTTAGTCTTACTTTGATCATTGTTTGTTTATTGACGAGAAATTGTCTCATTTCTATCAACTGTCTAGTATTGTGCGATTATCGTAAGAAATTACTCTTTATACCTATTCACCCCCTCTAGGTACTTATACTAGCCATATCAATTGGTATCAAAGCTCGTGTACTCACTTTATTTGGAGTGTTTTACTTCAGAGTAAAAGATCCATGGCTAGTATGCTAGCTTCAGGGCTGGTGGAAGGTCAAAGCAATACCAAACCTCCTTACTTTGATGGAAAGGATTACAACATCTGGAAAAACAAAATGAAAGCATTTCTTCGATTAAAGGATCCTCTGGAATGGGACGTTGTAGAAAAAGGAATCACTCCTAAAGTTGCATCCGTCTCTTAAAGAGGGAAAGAAACTGTTGAGACCACGGAATGTCTTAGGAAGAGATAATCAAGAGACAAACTCTTGATGCAAAAAGCTATATATTCTTTATATTGTGCCTTGTCACCTACTGAATATAATAGAATATCTTCTTGTGTTACAGCAAAAGAAGTCCGGGGATAGGTTACATATCACCTATGAAGGAACTAATCGAGTAAAAGAGACCGTAATCAACATCCTTCTCGGTCAATATGAAGCCTTCAAAATGAGACTGAGAATCTATAACTAACATGTTTAGCCGTTTTACATAAATTGTAAATGGTCTTGAAAATCAAGGACAACCAATTTCTGATCCCATGAAGGTAAACAAGCTACTGCGTGGACTCTCCAAGGATTGGAATCACATAAAGACTTCAATAAGAGAGACGCAAAGAATCATGCCACTATCAAGGTTGACGCAGCTGGTTGGAACTCTTTAGTCTTATGAAGTGGAACGAATTAACGAAGACAAAGATCCAAAAGGTAAGAAATCCATTGCATTAAAATCAAATGATGATTCTAATGTTACAGATTCTGAAGATGATATGGACAATGAGGAGCTTGCTCTCATGATAAGAAGATTGTAAAGCTGAATAGAAAAGGAAGAAGATTCAACTCAAGGAAACAAAGCTTTCAAAGACAATGCACCAAGTTTGTTGATGATGATGAATCAAACAAAGATGTAGTTTGCTTTGAATGTAAGAAAAATGGACACATCAGACCCAACTGTCCTCTTCTAAAGAAGAAGAAAGGAAAAGCTGAAAAATCTCGAAAGGCTCTCAAAGCCGAAACCTGGAGTGATACAGAGTGTGAAGAAAGTGATGATGAATATGCCAATTTGTGTCTAATGGCACAATCAGACTCAGACTCAAACTCTGAATCAGACTCAGACAATGAATTTGAGGTAAGTAATTTTAAAATTCCTATCAAGGTTTCTAAGTATATTGATGAGTTGTGTTTTAGTCTTAAGACTTCTCTTAAAAGGATTTCCGAACTTAAAAAGGAAAACTCTGTTCTAAAACAATAGGAAAACGTGTTGAAAGAAAGAGTTAAATGTTTAGACATGAATGTTTCTACTCTTAAAGAAAGTGAAGAAAATCTTTTGAAAGAAAATGCTCTTTTAAAAATTGACTCATCAAATATTTCAAAGAAATTTTCAATAGGGTCTCGAGAAACTTGAAAAATTCTTTCAGCTCAAAGACCTTATTTCAATAAGTCTGGTTTAGGTATGACGGAGGAAACTATTCCCTTGATTGATTTTCCTAAAGTAAAAGAAAGAATTAAGCAAAGACCTCAAGAGAGGCCTACAAAAATCATTTCAAGAAGGTTTTTGTAAAGTCCGTAGGTCGAAATGCCCTCGTGTGTTCAAAGTGCAATAGCCTGGATCACTTTGAAAAAGAGTGTCCTATGGTTTGGAAACCTCGTTAAGAAAACATGGGCTAATACTGTTTTATCTTACTAACACCAATGGACCCAAGAAAATATTCGTACAAAGAAAGCTTGAGACTCTCTTTTAAATGCAGTCTCCATCAAAGAAAAGGTAAAGTGGTATTCGGACGGTGGATGCTCAAGACATATGAAAGAGACTCAAATTGCTTTATAAAGCACGTTCAAGTAAATGGTGGAAAAGTCTCATTTAGAGGAAACAACAAAGGAAGAATTGTGGGATTTGGAACTGTGAAAATTGGAAATCTCACAATAAGTAATGTTTCCCTAGTAGAAGGACTCAATTATAATATTCTCAAAGATCGCCAACTATGTGATATTGGTTTTAAGATCTTCTTTCAAGAAGGAATATGTTACGGAATCGCAAAGACTTTACTCGCCTTTCATGGGTCGAAGGCATGGAAATATCTATCTTCCGGATATGAAACCGGATGAATCGCAATGCTTAATTTCAATTCAAGACGAAGCAAGCTTGGGCACAGTAAAAAGCTTGGTCACATCAATATGAAGCGATAGCCAAAATCTCATCAAAGTAGCTTGTTCGTGGTTTACCCAATTTATCATACCGAAAGTATGATCTATGCACTCCATGTATATTGGGAAAACAGGTAAGAAATTTATTTAAGCCAATAAATCATGTCTCTACTAATCATGTACTGCAGCTGCTGCATATGGATCTCTTCGAACCAAATCCGTAACCCGAGCATTGGAGGTAAGAAATATTGCCTAGTAATCGTGGACGATTACTCCCGATTTACTTGGGTATATTTCCTTGCAAGTAAGTCTGAAACCTTCTCGTATTTTGAAAAATTTGCTAAAAATGTTCAAAATGAAAAAGGATATGTTATTTCAAGTATAAGAACAGATCATGGAGGTGAATTTGAAAATCAAGATTTTACAAAATTTTGTGATGAACTCGGCTTTAAGCATGTGTTCTCCTCTCCATACACTCCTCAGCAAAATGGAGTTGTGGAAAGAAAGAATAGATCTCTTCAAGAAATGGCTAGAACTCTTTTAATTGAAAGTAAGATTTCTTCACGATTTTGGGCTGAAGTTGTTTCAACAGCGTGCTATATCATAAATAGAGTCTTTTTAAGACCTATTCTAGAGAAAACCCCTTATGAGTTATTCAAAGGTAAGAAGCCTATTGTTTCATACTTTCATGTGTTCCGTTGCAAATGCTTTATATTAAAAAATGCAAAAGATCGAGTCGGTAAGTTTGAAGAAAGATCAGATGAAGGCATCTTCCTTGGATATTCTACATCAAGCAAAGCCTACAGAGTCTACAACAAGAAGAGTCAATCACTGGAGGAATCAATGAATGTCAAATTTCAAGATTCAATGCAAAATGAATCCAGTCGGACTCAACATGAAGAGTCTGAACTCGCTCCGACTCTCCAAAGCTTACAACTCAATAAGCATCTCAGACTCTAGAAGACCATAATCAAGTTGTTCGTGAAGATTCAAGTAAAGAAAGAGATCATCAACTAGACAAATCAACCAAGAATCGAAACATAAGTCCAGTCATCTCAAAAATCTCATTATCGGCGAAATTAATGAAGGAATTTGCACCAGATCCAAAAGGCGCGAAGAGTCTAGTGCTATGGCTCTCATCTCTAAAATTGAACCAAAAAGCATAGAAGAAACTTTATTTGATGAAAGCTGGATTGAAGCTATGCAAGAAGAGCTTAGATAGTTCAACATTAATGATGTCTGGGAATTGACATCTAAACCAAAAGATAAAACTGTTATTAGAGCTAAATGGGTGTTCAGAACAAGATGAATGAGAAATGAAAAGTCGCAAGAAACAAAGCAAGACCCATGGCCAAGGGATACACACAAGAAGAAGGGATAGACTATGACGAGACTTACGCACCAGTAGCAAGGTTAGAAGCTATTCGATTATTGCTTGCTTTTGCTTGTTATAAAAATTTCAGGTTATTCCAAATGGACGTCAAAAGTGCCTTCCTAAATGGATTTATCCATGAGGAAGTTTATGTGAAACAACCACCAGGGTTTGAAGACCCAAAGAAGCCAAACTCGCCTTCGATTGAAAAGGCCTTGTATGGTTTAAAGCAAGCACCTCGAGCTTGGTATGACAAGACTAAGTAAGTTTTTAATACATAATGGTTTTGTCAAAGGTAAAGTAGATACTACTCTATTTATCAAAAAGGAAAACAAAAGCTTTTTACCTATTCAAATATATGTGGATGATATTATTTTTGGATCCTCTAATGAAAGTCTATGTAAGAAATTCTCTAAGTCTATGCAGGATGAGTTTGAAATGAGTATGATGGGAGAATTAACCTTCTTTCTTGGACTTCAAGTAAAACAATTGAAGGAATGAACTTTATTCATCAAGAAAAATATGCTAATGATCTTGTCAAAAGGTTTGGACTGGAAAAGTGCAAAAAGACCGACATACCAATGTCAAGTTCTTTGAAAATAGACAAAGATGAAGAAGGGAAGAAAGTTGATCAAAAGCTGTACAGAGTATCATCGGTTCACTTCTTTATCTTACCGCCTCTAGACCCGACATTTTGTTGAGTGTGTGCATCTCGTGCTAGGTTTCAATCGACCCTAGAGAATCTCATCTCAGTGCTGCGAAACGTATTATTAAATACGTTGCTTCATCTTCAAGCATCGGTCTTTGGTATCCTAAGAAGGGAGACTTTAATCTTTTTGGATATTCAGACGCAGATCTAGCCGGTTGCAGAGTTGATAAAAAGAGCACCTCGGGAACTTGCCAATTGCTTGGAAAAAGATGAGTGTCTTGGTTTTCAAGAAAACAAAACACCGTGGCTCTATCTACAACAAAAGCGAGTAGTATGTAGCTCTTGGAAGTTGTTGTTTGCAAATTATGTGGATAAAACAACAGCTACAAGACTTTGGAATTGAAGACTCATGCACTGAAATTAGATGTGACAACACCAGCGCAATCAATCTTACTAAAAATCCAATCCTTCACTCAAGGGCAAAGCATATAGAGATTCGACATCACTTCTTTAGAGATCATGTTCAAAATGGAGAAATTTCGATTCAATTTGTTGAGTCAAAGAGCCAACTAGCGGATATATTCACAAAGCCTTTGAGAAGAATCAATTCGATATCATCCGTTCAGAGACTCAACATTTTGAAGCTTGAGGAAATCAAAGTGTAGAGACTCTCACACTCTCAGACTCAATCATTCACGGCTATAGACTGTAAGTTTTTTTAATATTCAATCTCGAAAAGGTACGATCATTCGTTTAGTTATATTTGATTTATCTTTAATTTCCGAGAAAAACGGAATCGTGTCTTTTCAAAAAGATAACCTCTATTTAAAAACGGTAGTTATCATTTTTAAAAAGGGACGATTGTTCACTTTCCTTTATGTCGATTGGTTTTTCCTTTTAACCGAGTTATATACGTCGCTGTTTTCTTTGCTTAACTCCAAAACCCTAAAAGGCATTCTCCTCCCAATCCCGTCTCGACTTCGTATTCATCTTCGAGAAAGTTGTCATTTTTCTTGGGAAAACGAGTCAAGGAATCTTTCAACGACAAGAAACGATGTCTTCTTCTAGAAGGTCTTCAAGAATCGCAAGCAGGGGACCACATAAAATGAGGGAGGGTCCTACCCATTTCGATCTCACCGAGGAAGAAGAGTTACTGAGACAGCAACAGAGCCTAATTCACTCTCAGCCACGTCAATCTCCATTATCTACCCCACAGAGTGTGGATCAACTACCACAGAAGAAATAATCGAGGAAGTTGCACTCGTAAGAGTCCAAAACCCTCTTTTATTTACAAGCTCTATCGTTCCTTGAAAAGCATAGGTACACCGCTGAACTATGTAGATGCCTTCCTTAAAGACAAAGGGTATGGAAATGAGTATGTCTTTTTACGACGGATGGAGGATTTGGGAATTGCTTCCAAAGGTAAGGCTGAGGAAGCACTTGCGAATATTCCAAGTGACCCTCGTGTAGGGGATTTAATCCGACCGACGGGAATGACGATGATAAACTGTTTAGAGAATTTTAACCCGTGATGGGTGTTGCTGCGAAAGTGAAGGAAAAAGAACGGAGTTGTTCAAATCAAAGGAACAGGAGAATCTGTTCTTCAAATTGTTGAAACGGGGGGTAATAAACCCCAGGAGCGTTGATTTTGATTTTCTGGATGCCATCAATGTGAACTTAAAGGAGAAGTTGAATCTGCTCCAACTAGAGCAATTTTGCTCTGACACCACAGACGACTATGCACAATTGACAGCATATTTCTATTCGAATCTCAGCTTTTTGGATGCGAATAGAATATCCTTCAAAGTGTTCGAGACCAGGACTATGAGGTAGATGTGGACATGTTGGCAGACATAATTGAGTTGAAAGAGGACGATATCAACCGATCAAGGTTTCAATCGCTCGTACCACACCGAACTTGTCAAAGACAGAGTACGTAAGGAAGAGTTACCTACACAAGAATGCATGCCATCAACATCTTACTGCACAAAATCGTGATCGACTGTCTTAGGCCAAAATCAACATCCAAGACAGATGTGTCTAATTCTGAGGCGAAATTGATGTACGCGATCAATTCAGGAAAGAAGTTCTCTCTTCCTCACACCATTCTCTTCCACATGTACGGAGAGCAATGGTGAAGGATAAGGGCCGCTTGCCTTACTGTGTCTTGTGACCAAGATTTTCAGACACTTGAACATTGAACCTCCACAGACTCTTTGTGTTTGACCATGTGACAAAAATGGTGGTGGGTTTGAAAATGCTGACAAAAATGCGTCTAAAAGAGCTTGATAAGGCAATGGAGAAGTTCAAAGTGAAAACTCCAGCTTTAAATCTCATCCAGTCTCTTTTTGCGTCAAAGGAAAGGGAAGGAGCCCATGGGTGCTCCATCCAAAAAGAAAAGAGCTCTAATCTTAGAGGATGAAGATGAAAAGGATGAACTCACTATCTCTTCCTTGGCATTGAAAAAACTCAGTTGCTTTGTATCCAAATCAACAGAATGACAGGAGAAAGGAAAAGAAGCAGAGGAACAAGAACAGAGAGAAGCAGAGGAGAAAGAAGAGAAAGAAAAAGAAGAAGAGGAGAAAGAAGTTGAAAGAAGAAGAAGCAAGTCAAAGAAAAGTCTGCAGATGAAGCTGGAGAGAAAGGAAATCGAGATGCTGCCGAGCATGACCATCACTCTTCCCTAATTGAGGCCTTAGAAACAGGGGGAGATGACGAGCAAGGAAGGACTACACCATATCCTGTTCACAGTGAAGGTGTGAGTCGCTCGCAAGTAAATCCATAAGATATTCAGGCTTCTCAAATGCCTGAGGAAGGACATGACACCTCAACGCCTCATTTGGGAGATTACACCGAAGTTCCATCGTCTGCCTTTACTCCATCTGATAGAGCAAATGCTAGCACGCAGACGGACAATATCGCAGATTTTCGTCGAATCCTTGATCTTCTTCTGGAAATGCAGGGTCAAATATATGCTTTGGAATGTGAACTTCAAGTCCTGAAGAATGCTGGACAAACGTCTTCTGTTACCCTGTCAGATCAAATGCAAGACCTCGCTCATCAAATTCAAGCAAATGCCAAAGGAGTAGAGGTGGCATGTCTATGGGAAGACTTGAAGAGGCTGGAAGGTGTCGTGACAAACGCCGATGGGAGATTTCAGATTGTGCGTGTTCCTGCGACATTCTGACTCTTTCTCACCTTTTAATGATGACAAAAAGGGGGAGAATTGCCAGCTTTGAACTGAACTGAACTTTGATTTACTTTGATTTTGAATCTGTTTTTAATTTCAGTTTGTTTGGATATTTATTTTTGAGTATGACTTGGGTGTGGTGGACTTGGTGAATTTGACTGACTTGAGTGTGGATTTAAAATTGACTGTTGCATTTATATCAAGTGTTATTGTATGGCTTTTACTCATGAAAGACTAACCTATTTTCTGTGGATGCAGAGTCTAGTTGAGTTATTAATCTTTATGAGATATCCATACTGCTTGAGTAATGTTTTTAAGGTTAAAGTTGTTCAAATCTACAAGAAAGTTTTGTCACCATCAAAAAGGGGGAGATTGTTGGAGAAATCTCTTTAGAGTGTTTTGAAGCTGACAAAACGTTTCTATCGCCTAGTCTCGGAAGCCGTGCGGACCCTTTGTACTTAGAGTCTGAAGACTTTCAGATCACCAGACTCAGCACACAAGACTCAAGACTCAAGACTATTCTCATTGACAGTTTCTAATCCGGTGATGAAGGCAATCCAGAGCTAAAGTGTTTAGTTAAGAATTTGGTCTTATCGACTGGAGAAGATATCTTGGCTGGATTTGAAATAACGGATTATTTATTTGAAATCAAGATCATTTGAAGATCCGATGATTGACGAAATATTCTTGGAAGGTCCTATTCTTGGAAACCAAGATCCTGATTGTATGGGCGAACAAGATTGATGGGCTATCGACATGTTCCTTAAATAGCTCGAATGATCTTCTTAATTGATTCTGTCCAATGGGAAGATTGGAAGAATTCCTTTGGTAAGTGCCAACGGGTATGATGGCATAAAGGAGTATAAAAGGAAGACGTTCCAGTTGTTCTAGTGTGTGCTCGATAAAAAAATTCCAGAGTCTGAAGCTCCTTGATTACTAGTCAATTCATATTGAGCAAAACTGTACACACAAAGAGAGTTCATACTTAGAGATACCTTGAGGGAGTGTGGTAGATCCTCTACACCGAGAAATCAAGGAAGAACAGTACTGTAATATCTCTTTGTTCATAGTGGAATCCAGCCAATGGGCTGTCAGTGCAGAAGAGTGGACGTAGGCTTGAAATAAGCCAAACTACTATAAACCTCGTGTTAAATTTTATCTTCCCTACTCTCAGTCTTACTTTGATCGTTGTTTGTTTATTGACGAGAAATTGTCTCATTTCTATCAACTGTCTAGTATTGTCCTATTTCTATCAACGAGAAATAACTCTACGCTATTTCTACTTACATGCATCCACTGAACAAACATAAGCCCATTTATATTGTCCTCGAGTTTCTCCTTTTGTTGTTGATCAAGTTTGCATACTATTTTTCTATGACTGGCTTTATTCACGAAAGAAATTGCGTCATATAGCCAAGTTTCATTTGTAAAATGCCCTGAAAATGTTTCGAGTAGAGTTGACTAGAGAAAGAAAAGTGGGAGACTTAGAGCTTGAGCATGACGATGTGTAGACGAGGAGAGATGGAGAGAGCAACATGACTAGAGCAAGTCATATCACTAGAGCAAATCCATGCGAGTTGTTCATTCTCATTTTGTGTTGTCAAATCCCTTCTCATTGCTGCTTCTATGTTTTTCGGAAATTGTAGGTATGGAAACTGGTGAATATCTTTGTCGAACATTGGCTTCATAGAGGATTGAAATCGACTAGTCACCAAATACTTTGAGATGGCAATGGTTGTGTGAAAGAACCAGCATTCCTATAAGAATCTATCATGGATATATAATTCGACATTGTTACTGGATGGAAATGCAACTTTTTCCGAATAGCATATTTTTAGCGTTGTCCACGATCTGAAACCAAAAGATTGGTGCCAAAAAGAGATAGCTACTTAGAATCTATTTGGACACTTTCTCTGGATTTATTTAATAGAATGCACACAGCCAGAGAACATTGTCATGGTGTAAAAATGCCCGGATTGGTAGCAATGTTGGTTACCTTTATATATAAGTTATTATTTAATTGACCATCATGTTGGGATTGAAGCATTCTTTTACTTGATATTAATCTGAAGACTTTGTTCCAACCGTACATGTATAATCTTTAATATTCTTAGAATCTTGATTTGCTTTCTCCAATTTGGGCAATCACTTTGTTGCATACACAATGAAAAGATTGCCGAGGCATGAGTCAAGGTCTCTATTGTTCCATAAGATTTGTTTTTTATGGTACTATTCAATCAGTCAACTTATGTCTATTCTTCTGATTTATTGTGGTTAGTTTGTTAGAATCTTCAATTGCTAAATCAAAGAATGGCGACTAGAAGATTGAGGCCGACAACATTTGAATCAATTGGGGTAAATTCTAAGGTGGTTGAGTCGGAGCTAACTTGCTGTTGTGGTCTTAAATCACCAATTCTCATAACAAAGACAAGGAAAAATGCAGGAAGAAGGTTCCGTGGATGTCGATAGTCCAAGTTGCTGTAATTTCTTCATGTGGGTTGATTCGAAGATACCAGATCAAGTAAGGGACATGATAGTCAACCTCCTCGAAAGGAATCAAGCATTATGTGAATCAAGTCAATCGAGGCGTGATGAGGTCGAAGTGAGCTCATTGTTAGCTGAAATTAAGACTCAAAAGGCGAAGAATAGATGTTTAAAGGAGGACCTCACACAAGTGAAGAAAGAAAATATGCTATATCAAATGGCATTTGTTGTGTGCATGTGTTGTATCTTTGTGTTGGTTATGTATAACATGAGACTTGGTGGAAGTTTCTTAGTCTTCCATAGATCCCTATATTTAAGTTTGTAGGTCTGGTTATGGATTAATGAGATGAATGTGTGCTATTTAGATTTATGGTGCTTCCTATCATGTTCCCATTAAGTTGCTTCACGTTTAGAAGAACTCATTCCGCACAACTTCGTAAAGAATCCACTGAGACTTGCATATATGTTTTTACGTAAAAGAACTTCTTCTACAAGTTTATATATCAATTGTTTTTTGTATAAAGCTTAAGGTCTGAAACTAACCCATTTAAATGAGCACCTTAAATACATAGTAACTTAAAGATATATAAGTAATCAATATTTAACATAATATTTATATTAGTGATCTATATGTGGTGCATCACTTAGCCAACGAATACAGCTAGTAATTATTAAGTGTATCGTGACTTAAAAGCCACTAAAATGCATGGGGATTAAGGCATTAAAATGAAAAAACTAAACTGATTTACTTAGATATCAAAATGATCATTCCTCCATCATCTTACAGGGACACCAAATCCCATATTTACATCATCATAAATGGGGAATCTATAGAAACAAAAATTTACCAAAAACAAGCTTGTTCAACAAAAAAATGTAGAAAATATATTAATCCAAGTCTATGAACTCTGATGGTCCTGCAGGTTTGGCCTTCACTTGATTCAAAAGTCTAGAGTTTTTCCTTGTATATGATGCCTTTGCCTTTGTAACAACACTTTTATGAGGAAAAGTTGTTAATGACTAAGGCTTGGAACTAGCTTGAGGCTATGATGGCGCCTTTGCCTTTGTAGCATGTTTTTGAGAAAAATTTCTTAATGATTGAGGCTGTGATGGCACCTTCGCCTTTGTAGCAACATGCTTTCGAGGAAAATTTGTTAATGATTGAGGTTAGGAAGTGGCTTGAGACTGTGATGGCGCCTTCACTTTTGTAGCAACATGCTCTAGAGGAAAATTTGTTAATGATTGAGGTTCGGAAGTGGCTTGAGACTGTGATGGCGCCTTCGTCTTTGTAGCAACATGCTCTTGAGGAAAATTTGTTAAAAATTGAGGTTGTGCGTTGACTTGGGATTGTGATGGTGCCTTTGTATTGAAGGCTCTTGCAATTACTCCTTTGTCTAGTAGGCTCAATAATCTTGCACTAGGAGTACCAGGCTACATTATAATGGACATATTTTAGCTCAATGAGACAGTAACTTATCATTATAAAATGTTAAAACATCACTCACATTGAGAATTTGAAGGTTTGTCCTATGGTTTGTGTAACAACCAAATCCTACCATTTTCTTCTTCTTTGGTTGTGATTGCCCTTGCATCTTTTCCTTTTAAGTTGCAGGTCTCTTAAACTGGAAAAAAGCATTTGACATGAGAATAAATGACAACACAAAAATGCATGGGGATTGAAGTATTACTTACTGGAATTTTTTTAGGTTTATCATGTGCTATTACAATTGCTTGAGCAGAATAAATTCCTTGTCCTTGATCAATAGTGACTTCAGCAAAAGCATTGGCCCCACTAAAAGCCTGAGCTGAAGCATTGGCTTGTCCACCACATTCTGCACTTGCCTCCACGAAAGTAATATCTTGACCTTTAGATCCTCCTTCACTTATACTTGGCATCGCTTTAGCTTTGGCCTAATTTTATGGTTATTATCATTAAATGTACCATTGACGTATTCATATATTGCATATCAAGATTAGAATTACTTACTTGTTCTCTTTTATTTGCAAATCCAGATGCATTGACATCGGCACTTGATGTACATGCATTGACTTGAGTATTGGCCTAAGAAGCACATGACAAGTATTAATTGATGGTATATTAAGATAATAAACTTAGTATCGACATGAAGATATACCTTTTTCAATAGACATCCCTTGATGTTATGTCCAATGATATTGCAAGTAGAACAAGTCATTTGTCTACCTTCTTTAGTCATTCTGTCACCTTTTACAAGCTCAATTGGTTGCTTTTTTCTGCTCCTTTTTTGCCTTTCAGACATCTTTTTGACTGGTGGGGGTTGAAGAGCATTTTTGTTGGTCTTTTTCCAAAACTTTTGTCCCCTCACAGTAGGCATTATGAATTGATAAGCACTCATGTATTTATCCTTGCTGAAGCACTCAGCTAGATAATCACCTGGATCATTTTGCTTGTGATGTATTGCGCATATTGCATGACAACATGGAATTCCACTAACGTCCCAACTTCTACAAGAACAAGTCTTCAAATTTAGTCAACCACATATTTGTCACCGCCTTCCATAATTTCATATCCTTATTCTCCATTCCATATCAAATGGCAATACCTACTAGCAGTTGTATGCTGATATAACTTATGCATAATTCTTGGACCATAATTTCGTTTCCACCTAGCACATGCATCTCTCTGACTGTGCATTCTATTCATGATCATGATTCTAATATCTTCTAGCATACTCACAATAGCTTTGCACCTAGCTTTGACACATCTACCATTGAAAGCTTCACAAAGATTATTATCAACAACATCTCATTTTATGTTGGTGTCAAAGAAGGCTTTGTACCAGTGTTTCAGATCAGTTTAGAATAGATCATCATGACCTTGTGGAGTCATTTCCTTCAATCTCTATCTATGGACCTCAAAATCTACCATATTAGTACTCTTGGCACATTTCCAGAATTGTTTCATCAATTGTTTTCCTTTATATTTTTTTACCCCAATTGGAATATATATGCCTTGCACACATCCTGTGTTCTGCCCTTGGTAAAAATTCAGCAACCGAAGGGATTAGACCTTGACAAATACATAAAACAGAAGAAAAAATATTAAAACTTATAAACATTATGTAAAGTGTCGCAAGCAATTTCAAGATGAGTGATAACAAAGTATTACAAACCTTTTGTTGGTCACTTATTAAAGCCCAACCACTACCATTATCCATATCGAGCTCTGACCTCAACAAGTCGATAAACCATGTCCATGTGTCCTTATTCTGCATCCTTACCACTGCCCATGTCATTGGATATATTTGGTTATTAGCATCCCTCCCTACAGCACACAACAACTCACCCTTGATTAAGCCTCTCAAGAAACATTCATCTAGTCCAATGACCTTTCTACATCCTGTCAGAAACCCTTTCTTGCAAGAATCGAAGCAAATATAAACCCTATCAAATAATGGAAGGGAATCTAGTAATGGCCTTTCAACTTTCAATTTAAAAATGCTTGCAGGGCTTGCAGTGTAAAGCTCCATCAAGTAGTCCCACATTTGTGCATACTCCTTACTATAATTGCCTTCCAACGCCTTCAACACTTTTAGTTTTGTTCTCCTACATTGACTCACAGTAACATTCACCCCTAGTTGTTCCCTAACTAGTTTCTTCAATTCCGATGCCTTAATTTTAGACATTGCAGAAATTAGAGTCATGAAATGTTTTGCTAAGTAAGCACGAGATACTCTCTTATTCAAAAGTGATACTACATATATGCTCATCCACATATTTTTTCAAATGAAATGAGCCGGTGTTGTTATCAAGAGCGCCATAAATCATCCACTTACAATTGGTTTGCGCACACCTCGCTCTCACAAATTTGCTAGTATTCTTGGTGTACTTAATTGCTCTTTGCTCAGCCACTAAATACCTCAAAATTGCATCTTTGAACTCAATTGCATCCTCCAATGTCATGCCAACAACGAAAGTTGGATTAGTATCATTTCGAATATATGATGGGAACCTACTTACTTCCTTAAAAGAACAACATCTTCCTCCTCTTCACCCTCATCAGAACTCAAATGAAAACTTTCTTCATCAGAACTCAAATGAAAACTTTCTTCATCATCTGAATTATAGTATTTTGTTTCATATCCAGATTCATCCGTTGCGAGGACAAGTTACTATTGGTAAGTTAACATTTGATTAGGAAGGACCAACCGATTCAATGTTAACCCCGGTCATGAGCCTATGTACAGTTGAATATTCTTTTAACTTTGTCCTTGCTTCAATCGGTTCAAGATGATCATCATCACTTGAGTGTTTCGTATCCACCAAATTAAATGTATCATCCTCTTCCTCATCTTGATCTTGATTAGAAACCTCAACCTGATTCTTACCATAATTAGCATTCTTACTCACATTTTCGAAGACATTACCAGCATTTTCATTATCATCTAGTTCCCTATCACCAACTTCAACCCAATTCATGTCATCATTAGGATTACCAAACACATTTTCAAACACTTTACTAGTCACCTTATGAACTTTTTCCACATCCACAATTTACAGACCTTCATTTTCTATCCCAGCAATTGTCTCTTTATCATCAACATACTCCACATATAGTTCAATAATTTCATAATGTAGATGATGATAGAAGAGATCTATCATAGTAGAATCATCCCATAAATATCTAAGACAATTTTCAACAATACTACTTCTGGGAACTCTGTAATAGAGTTTCTCTATTTTGCACCCACCCAAAGCCTCAATAACTCTAGTTACATTAGACAATGAACCATCACTTAAGTCAATTTTGACAACATTGACCTTTCCACCTATGTATTCCAATGGTGGTCCTATTGAAATTTACCTCCAAAGAAAACAGTAACAGGGGCTTTATTATTGGCCATCGAACCTACAAGGGATAAAAATAAATAGTACTTTAGTTTTGAAATTGGCTTTGCAATGAATTCACTATGGTGACCATAATTATTTCTAATCTTAATAAAGCAGTACCAACTGATTTTGATTAAAAGGGCTAAGTGTGATACCTACACAAAGGAGAGAGTTAGTCGTTGATTTGCCACTTTACAAAACACTACATGGAAAAAGTTGTATTTCCACCCAGTAACAATGTCGAATTATATATCCACGACAGATTCTTACAAGAATGCTGGTTCTTTCACACAACCATTCCCATCTCAAAGTATTCGGTGACTAGTCGATTTCAATACTCTATGAAGCCAATGTTCGACAAAGATATTCATCAATTTTCGTACTTGCAATTTCCAAAAAACATAGAAGCAGCAATGAGAAGGGATTTGACACCACAAAATGAGAATGAATAACTCACACGGATTTTCTCTAGTGATATGACTTGCTCTAGTCATGTTGCTCTCTCCATCTCTCCTCATCTACATATCGTCATGCTCAATCTCTAACTCTCCCACTTTTCTTTCTCTAGTCGACTCTACTCGAAACATTTTCAGGGCCTTTTACAAGTGAAACTTGGCTATATGACGCAATTTCTTTTGTAAATAAAGCCAGTCATAAAAATAGTGTGCAAACTTGATCAACAACAGAAGGAGAAACTCGAGGACAATATAAATGGGCGTATGTTCGTTCAGTGGATGCATGTAAGTGGGAATAGCATAGAGTCATGCTGGAAAATGACATGGATGCATGAGATTGAACGCGGACCTTCGATTTGGCACCACCACACAACGAAATGAAAATTTAGGGTTTGCACAACTCATGATTTGCACGGACTCGCTTCTACAGGATAACTCGCACGCAACAAGAAGAGGTTTGATGCGAGCCTTCGATTTACCATCTCGACACCACGAGGAGGGATGACTCGCAAGGACCGGTGATTGACAATGAAGATATCTCAAACCATTGATTTAGGGCTTGCATGAATTCGCGATCGACAAAGAAGGTAACTCATAGCTTCGATTTGGGGCTCGCATGGACTCGCTTGGGACTTAGGGCTCAAAACTTGGATTTGGGAAAACAAAGAGGGGAGAGGACAAAGAGAGAATGAGGGCTTGGTGCAAGAGAATAATTATGTTGATTAGTAAATGTCCAAAACGCACTTGTTTTGCACACTTGGAATTTGGGCTTTAATTTAATTGCCACACACGGATTTTCTCTAGCGATACGACTTGCTCTAGTCATGTTGCTCTCTCCATCTCTCCTCGTCTACGCATCGTCATGCTCAAGCTCTAACTCTCCCACTTTTCTTTCTCTAGTCGACTCTACTCGAAACATTTTTAGGGCCTTTTACAAGTGAAACTTGGCTATCTGACGCAATTTCTTTTGTAAATAAAGCCAGTCATAGAAAAATAGTGTGCAAACTTGATCAACAACAGAAGGAGAAACTCGAGGACAATATAAATGGGCTTATGTTCGTTCAGTGGATGCATGTAAGTGGGAATAGCGTAGAGTCATGCTGGAAAATGACATGGATGCATGAGATTGAACGCGGACCTTCGATTTGGCACCACCACACAACGAAATGAAAATTTAGGGTTTGCACGACTCATGATTTGCACGGACTCGCTTCTGTAGGATGACTCGCACGCAACAAGAAGAGGTTTGATGCGAGCCTTCGATTTACCATCTCGACACCACGAGGAGGGATGACTCGCAAGGACCGGTGATCGACGATGAATATATCTCAGACCATTGATTTAGGGCTTGCATGAACTCGCAATCAACAAAGAAGGTAACTCATAGCTTCGATTTGGGGCTCGCATGGACTCGCTTGGGACTTAGGGCTCAAAACTTGGATTTGGGAAAACAAAGAGGGGAGAGGATGAAGAGAGAATGAGGGCTTGGTGCAAGAGAATAATTATGTTGATCAGTAAATGTCCAAAACGCACTCGTTTTGCACACATGGAATTTGGGCTTTAATTTAATTGCCTCATAAGAGAGAAAAATTGTTAAAATAAGCCAGCTCAGCATTTTCCATTTGTGTAATTGGACGGAACTAACGGAGAGACTTAATTGCACTTTTCTAACAAATTTTAGGACTCAATTGCATTTTTTGCAAGTTTTAGGACTCAATTGAACTTTCGTGACAAGTTTGAGGACTTCTAGTGCATTTTCACTAGCCTAGAAAGCCAACACACCAAGAAAGCGCAAGGTAGCCCCTAACCTGCCTAAAAGCTTTGTCGAATGAAAATGATTCTCCTGAAATCACATTTTCCTAAAGTCCCACTTGCAAGTAATCCATGTGGCGGTAAATGAACTCTTCTCAAGGTTCTAGTTTCATATGATCTCAACCATTACAGCTTAACAAGATATTAAATTCCACCAATGCAAGAGATGACACGAAGTTCATGTATATCTACATCATGTGGTCTACTCACAATAAAACCCATGTCCTAAAAGTGGAATAAAGAACAAATTCCTCTAAATTTCTCCAAAATATAAAGTAAATGGATTGGAAAAGTAGCAACCTTGTATAATGGTATAAAAGTTGTAGGCTCTAGGTAGATTCCTAGTTATTCCTCCATGAGACCACGCACGACCACAAGCTCCTCTCCTCCCAGCCGGCTCGACAAATCCAACTCTGTATTCGAACCGCCTTTGTGAGAGAGCACACACCAAAGGTCGGAAACTTGGATCAACGAGGCACATCAGATAGGAGTATGGCCGCGTTAGCAAGGGTCAGGCAGAGGACAATGCCATCGAATAGGAGAGGGTGAAGTGTGAGAGGAGAGAGGCTATGGCTCGATCATGCGATAGGTGTTAAGGCAATGGCGCATAGGGGCAGATGGAGTGGCTCTTGATGGTCCAAGACACTAAAACTGATAATTGGGCTGATGGCCTAATTCTGGGCAAAGCCCATTTTAGACAGTTCTTCATGTTAGAAGAGCTACGTCCTAAAATTTTAGGGGTTAATTAAAAATAATTATCATCAAATTGCATGGCATATAGACATTAGGAACATTTGCATTACTAGTGTTAAATTTAAAAGAATAAGTAATTAAAATATTATTATCATATTTTTATTTTTATTTTTAAAAAATATTATTAAAAAAAAAGAGCTGATCTGTACTAGGGATGGGCCGGCCCTGCCTCTTTCCCGCATTTTCGTTTTCTTTCATTGGGCCTAGTTTCTTTAGTTTTTCCTAGCCTAGTCCTCTCCTTTTTTCTTCTCTTCTCTCTTCCTCTTTCGCACAAGAGACAAAAGGGGAAGAGAGAAGGATGACGCACAGAGGTGACAAAGGGCAGGGCGTCTTCTGCGGGAGACATTCGGTCGGGGTCAGGCAGGCAATGCCAGTTGGCACAGCAGGAAGCCATGCGTGCCGGTGCTTAAAAGCGAGGGGGCTAGCTCGTTTGAGGGGATTTTTTTGGGGGCTCAGTTTGGGGAGAGAGAGGGGGGAGATCTGAGAGGGAGAGAGAGCTATGAGTGAGAGTGGCCAGCGAGAACAGTAAGGCTTCAGCCGACATCTCGGCCATGCCCGAGCTCCGCCAACGACTCTTTCTGTCAACGCCATCGAGCCGAACCGTTAAGCCCTTTATCCGTGCCCTGCTTTGGGCACGACGGCCGGAGTCACGCGCTCGTGGTTGACCGGCTTGTGCGAACTCTGGCCCTGTCCATTCCCCCGTTGGTTGTTATGTGTTTTGTTGCTTGTTTGGCGAGTCTCGTTTTGCGTTCGAGTCCTAGTTGAGCTAGAAACCGCATGATTCGCAAGCGCCCTTCACCTGTTTGAAGAAATGCCTAAGTAAGATCTAGTTTTCATCCTCTCGTTAGTGGCCGAAATCGAGTTATCCGAGCGCGTCGCGTTCTATTGGGATGTTCCAACGGTGTTGGGTGACCTTGGGCGTTGGCCATGTAGTCATTCATCACGTTCCCATCGTCGTCGTAGTATGTTCAGTGTTCACCCATGGTGCGGTTCTTGGCCAACAGCGTGGAGGTCAGTCAATGAGTGGTGGTCGAAGTGGACGGCCAGTGAAGGGTAGTAGCTCAACAGCAGCTTGAGA
The DNA here is from genome assembly GCA_014182545.1 of Eucalyptus globulus. Classification (NCBI taxonomy): domain Eukaryota; kingdom Viridiplantae; phylum Streptophyta; class Magnoliopsida; order Myrtales; family Myrtaceae; genus Eucalyptus; species Eucalyptus globulus. The sequence goes on from CM024721.1 coordinate 42,776,919, forward strand.
TTTGGCCGATGTTTGTCTAAGAGTGTAGGAGCTTCGGGGAGGGCGTGAGTCTCGTCGAGGAAGACGCCTAAGGAAGAAGACGACCTGCCAAAGGGTGAGAGAAAAGAAAATTAAGGACAAAAAAGTAAAAGGAAACAAAAGAGAATGAAAGAAAGCTGAAAAAAATAGGCTATGTGGACTTGAGCATGAGAGAGAGCAACAATGTGGATGGGCTCGTTCTGATGAAGGAGAGAAATATGACTTGGGTCTTGGGCTTAAGAAGGCTTTATGAGTTTGGGCTTCTCTTGGGCTTTAGAGGAATCGGACTGGCTTTAGTCTTAAGGGTGCTTGGGATGATTTTTTTTAGCAAGATGGGCTTAGTGCTATTAATTTCAAGAAAATGGGCTTGGTGATTTTCCTATTTGAGCGAGCATGTTTCGGATAAGCCTATTTGTGTCCATGGCTCAAACCCACGAGATCATAGCTAGCCCATATTGGGACTGGGCTTGACAGCCCAGCCCGTGTCCCATTTTTGGATTTTAAAAATTAAATTTAAAAATTAAAAATTCCAAAAAAAAAACTTATTTTTTCTAAAAAGTAGGAAAAGCTATATATATATATATATATATATATATATATATATATATATATATATTGTGTTTTCTCTTAAAATGTGTTAAAATCTTGCATAAAAATGTGCTCAAAATTAGATAAGCTGTTAGGGTTTCGCCATAGAATTTGAGTGCTCTTAGAGACATGTTAGGGCGTCATTTGCACATTTCCATTTCGACTATTATGTGATTCTGCTCTTTTAATATGTTAACTATGGTTTCATTTTGGTCTAGTTAGGAACAGGAATGACATGTGTCTTATTTCTTAGGGTTAGATGGCATTTGTTTTATTTCTTAGTGTTAGATTCTTGTTTTTCCTTGCAACTCATTTAACGCTTCATCAGTTGTTGATTGTTAGTTTAAATATTGTGTACCCGCATGATCATCTCATATGTTAGTGGATGGGTTTAAAACTAATCCAAATTGCCTAACAAACATTTCCTTTAATAAACAAGATTATGTACCAAAAATGCACTAGTTAACTAATTAATGTAACCAAGTTCCCAACCAAAAATTCTTTGGTTGTGTAGGAAGTAAGGTATTCTCTCGTGCTTTACTTGATTTTGGGTTGACCCCAATAATCCTATGGCAACTCCTCGATAGAAATTTTTTATGAAGTCATTGAATACCCCAACGTCACACAAGGTATAGGCCTAGGATAACTCATGTCTAAAATGAGAGCCATAGCCTGTTTTTTAATAAATATCCCTAAACCTATGTCTTTGCCCCTTCAAACAAAAAAGGTAGGTCACAAGAAATGGAGTTGACTGATAACCTCATAATTGATTGAACTTGCACCATACAAGATCATCATATATCACAATCTCGGTTGTTTGTTGCGTATTGTGAACTAGGGTAAGTTCATGCATTGGCTGAATCCAACTTGGTGATTTATAAGGGTAAAATGTGTATATAGACACTTGGTATGTTGGCTCCTTGTAGGAAGTTTTACTTATGTTGGTGAAATGAGTTGTTCTCTGAGTTTTTAGTGATCTCTCTTAGAATGACCTAGAATCGTAAATTCAAAATAACATTACTAGAGTAGTAGATGTTGGAAGGTGAAGAAGGGTCTATTTTACTCGGTGCTATTGTTATTAATTCAACCAAATCTTGGCTATAATTTAATAAGTTGAAGTTATCGATGACGTAGAGAGGTTATCAATGCAGTGGACAAGTTGTCTATATTACTGTTTGTTGATTGGTCACTTGATTGATTGATGTCAATGTCTAGTTGGGTCTTAAGATTGGGGCACAAATTTAAGAGTCCTATTGTAGTGTTATTTTTCAAAAGTTTGTTTCTATCTCTATGCCTAGTTTGATGTTTTGTAAATTCCTAGGAATATATCTCCTTGGAATGCTAAATATATTTATGAGTCATTTAAGAGTAAGATTCATACCACAAGCCTATATAAAGGCAAGTCTTGTGATCATTTCGATAAAGTTTTTTTTTTTTTGGTCGGTCCTGCTCTAATTCTACTCTAACCCTCACTCCCAGACTTTTGTCCTACCTCATTGCAGGGCGTGGGAGTCGAAACCCACTCTTGAAATGAAATCGTCCCCACCCCAATCCCCCTTGAGAAGGTGGGGATTTGAACCCCTCACTCCCCCTTCCAAGTTGGAAGGGCGGCCACTGGAGCGAACCCCCAGTGGTTCATTTCGATAAGTTGACAAGGTGAAAAAAAAGAAAGAAAACAAAAAGCCTATTTGTCTCATTTTCTTCTTTAAATTGTGTGAGTTGTGAGTAAAATTTCACCTTCAAATTTTCCCTTGAAGATAGTATCAGAGCATATGGTTTATGATCATGGCCTCAACAAACACCCAACCTCCTTTTCAATTGTGACGTACCTAGTGCATCATGGCTAATGTGGAACTATTTTCACCATTATCCTTTCCATTTCGTTTTTTCTTAAAAATGTGGAAGCATAAGAGACTAAAGTAATCTTGGGGTACACACAATTTTCTGTAACTAGAGCAACTTCATTTCTTATTTATTTATATATGCATCAAACGACAAGTGGATTATACTGAGAAATTCAAAATGTCAGGACTACTAACTGCACTGGATTATATGTCAGTCACCCATCCCCACCTAGCTTTAGACGTGTCGGCCCCTGACCTCTAACACTGTCAAAATCTCCTTAGCTCCAAAAATCCAACTTCCATCCTACCTCCCTTCTATGCTACGGGGCTACCTCCATCTCCTAGCCAGTTGGAGAATAGTGGGAGTGCACCCATTGCATGCCTATTGACACAAGCATACATCTCGACGAATCAATGGTGACTTGCCCCATCGAGGGCCCCATATCAAAAACCATGTGAGATTTGATCCGAATAAAAATGGTATTTAGAAAACCAGGGTCTACGAACCTGTTCTCTTCCCACATGAAGTTACTGGCACCCCGTAATGGACTATCGAGGAGATGGGTGGACTCGACATTTTATTGATCTAAAAAGATGAAGTCAACAACCAATAAGTTACAACCCAACAAGCAAAAAGTCCACTAGTCTATACTACACAAATCGAGCACCGTATTAATAAAGAAAGCCTCAGTAGAAAGTTCAATAAATCACACGCACATCAACTTACCCGAGAACCTTTTCAAAATACATGATAGACCAATATAGCTAATAATGTTTCCCAACGTATAACTAGTAGTTCAATTCAGAAATACTTAGGTCATAATTAATATAATTTCATGATGTCATCATCATCTAGGGAACTCCATTACCCTTTCGGGCATCTTACACCCATCTGGCATCACAAGGGCATTTAAGAGAAACCGTGTTACACCCCCTAGGCATTTGGAGGAACCCATTACCCTTCCAGGCATCCCTACTACAACTCAAGGCATTGTCATCTCAAGGTCTGACGGCATTCTCAGTCCCATATTCACACCATGATGTAATAATTTCATAATTCAATTAAAGTACGTTAACATCACTACTATTCAGGAACTCAAGCGTGCATCTAATGAATCATTATTCATTTTCATCCCTTAGACTAATGTAAATTATCCGTACAGATATTAAGTGAACTGTAAGGAAGGTCCCACATCCTATGCCTAAAATAGCCTTATAGGGTGTCCCGCACACCTTTAGAAACAATAGTTGTTGTCTGGGTAAACGGCTTTAAAAAATTATGAAATTTTAATATGAGGTAGAAAAGACCTAGTAGGACATTTTTCGCGGGGGACTGAAGTCTGATTCAGCTCATACAATTCTAAATAATTTTTGTAAGCCGGGCCCAAAGCAGTCAAAATTTCCAGAACAAAATTGAGTAGGAAAACAAATATTTCATTGACCAAATGAGACCGAAGAATTATGGAAATTTAATATATGGTAGCCTAGGATGTACTCTACAACTTTCATGAGGACGCATGTTATAATTCTAGACTGAAAAAATCTATGAAAAATGGAAAACGGGGAGAGGTCGGTGTAGTAAGTCCAAAAACATATTTCAAATCCCAAAGTTTTTTAAATATATTTTTGTTGTATGAAATCCAAAAATATTGAAATTAAAGTATGTCATAAAACAGTCAATAAATGACAACTTTTGTGAAAAATGCCCCATGAAATTTGCACCACCTAAGTTAGTGCAAAATTAGCAAACTTTGGGGTTAGGCTAGAACCGAACCTACCCTTAGTCCCAGCACGGATTTAATTCAGAATTTCAACTAACTCAGCCTCCACACGTGCTAAATATTGACTGATCGTGTTCCTATGATTCAATCACAAGTTTGACTACTTCAAACTAGACAAGGTATCTAGGTGACATAATCGAAACTTCTGTGCAAACGAAAATCTAAATGACGTTTATGAATTTTCTAGGAAACTATTCCTGTTGCACGGTAAACAATTGACATAGGATAGAATGGAGGATGTCTAATTGTCTCGGATCCCAAAGACACTGTCACATGGCTTGATGAGGTCCCAAACATCCCGACTTGTTGCTGTCCTCTGGCAAGTCACGCCAAGCCGAGGGTGCAGTGGATGAAGACGCGTTGTTGGCTAGCTTCAGGGTTGCGCGCAAAGAAAAAGGGAGCGACGGAGATAGAGCTGCGATTGTGGAAAATATGGAGCTGAGATCGGCTGAAAATAAGGGGCGGTGGCTGAATTTGTAAGATTAAGAGGAGGAACGGTGCTGCTGCTGCTGCTGCTGTCGAAACCCACCCACCCTAATTTTTAGGCTTCCCTCCCTTCACCGCCTTGATGTTGTCGCCCATGGAAATGGGGTGGTCAACGATCTTCATAATTTCTTGCCAGCTATGAAAACGTGTCACTTTTCCGCAGCAAATGCGGCAGCAAGGGGAGAAGTTCAGGAATCTTCGTGTGACGGAGGAGAGACGTGGCGACGGCTTCAATGTTTTATAGGGAGGAAGAGAATGAAAGATAGGCAATTTGTTCCCACGCCGATCGTGGTCTTTGTGCCACAAAGAAAAGTTCAATGAATTTGCTAACCGTCCAAGCAGGCCGTCGAGCGATCCTCGCAATTGCCAAAGATAATGTTAATTGGAGAGCAGTGTGACCACGCTCAATGAAAACAGACGTCAGAGTTGTCGATGATGAGTAGTGGCAACGGTTCGTTGACATAGACGCGTTCCCGAATGAGATGGATATGTTGGAACCAAAAGAATGGCAATAAACTTTGGAAACTTGGAATAAGAACACTAGAAGTTTGAGGGAGAAATTTGTATTGAGAATGCTTTCTCTTATTTGTGTCTTCGTGGACTGTGGCTTGTGGCTTGATTTACAACTCACAACTTCATCCCTTTATATAGGAATTGAAGTTTACAAACGCCAACGATTACATAACAACCCACAAATTTAATGACTAAAACAAAACGGCCTCATACATGTAGTACAATCAAAACGCACAATAAAGTAACAAAAGTCTTCAATAACTTCCATTCTTCAAATCTATGTAGCCTACCATAAAGTTTTTATAGCTCCGTCAATGCTTGTAGGTTTCTCATTCGACAATTGTCATCTGATAATCAATTTTATTTTATTTCAACAGCCTCCCTTAAAATTGATTTTGGAATTCAACAACTCCAAGCATCATCTTCAATTTTTCAAACAAATCTACCATCAATGGTTTAGTCAAAATATCTGCAATCGGATCTTCCGATTTGCAGAAGTTAAGCTCAATTTCGCCATCTTTGACTTGCTCGCGATTATAGTAATACTTGATATCAATGTGTTTGCTCCTACCATGAAAAACAGGATTCTTGGCCAAAGTCATAGCCGATTTGTTATCACACATTATTTTCGTAGGACCTACCTGTTCATGCATCAATTCACATAGCATCCTACAAAGCCATATTGCTTGACATGATGTTGAAGCTAACGCTATGTATTCTGCTTCAACGGTCGAAAGTGCCACAACTTGTTTTTTCGAGGACCAAGAAATTACTCCTGATCCAAGAGAAAAAATAGATCCAGAAGTACTCTTCCGAGTCTCGGTATCACCTGCCCAATCACTGTCTGTGTATCCCACCAAACTAAAATTGTCAATATGAGAATATAAAATCCCATGATCACGAGTTCCACTGACATACCGTATAATTCTTTTTACTGCTTGCAAATGTGATTGGTATGATTTCTCCATAAATCAACTAATAATTCTCATACCATAAGTAATATCTGGCCTTGTAGAAGCCAAATATCTTAAACTGCCAACAATGCTTTTGAAATAAGTGGGGTTCACCGCTTCACCGGTTCCTTCTTTATTCAACTGCAACCTGTTCTGCTACCGGAGTCTGTATTTGTTTGAGCGATTCCATCTTGAATCGCTTTAGAATATCATTAGCATATTTTTGTTGTGAAATAAATATGCCATCATTTGTCTACTTCACTCAAGGCCTAGAAAATAGGACATTAATCCTAAATCTGTCATCTCGAAATGACTAGTCATAGCCTCCCTGAATTCAGCAAACATCTCTTCACAACTCCCTGAAAATATCAAATCATCAACATAAAGGCACACAACTATAAAGGCACACAACTATTATGTCACTGTTAGTGTTTGACTTGATATACAATGTAGGCTCATATGGGCATTTTCAAAAATCATACTCTAACAGGTACGTGTCAATTCTTGTGTACCATGCTCGAGGTGCCTATTTTAGCCCATACAATGCTTTCTTTAGTTTATAAACTTGAGTTTCATGCCTTTTCTTCTCATAACCTCGTGGTTGCTCCACGTAGACTTCCTCTTCAAGAACACCATTAAGAAACGCTGATTTCACGTCCATTTGGTGGATCTTCCAATAATTTTGAGCTGCAAGTGCTAAAATCATCCGAATGGTATCCATTCGAGCCACAGGTGCAAACACTTCAAAATAATCAATACCTAACTTTTGCTTGTAGCCTTTTACGACTAGCTTAGCTTTATATCGGTCCACCTGACTGTGTGGCTTGTACTTCGTCTTGTACACCCACTTGACACCAATGGGCTTCTTATCGGGTGGTAGAGAAGTTAGCTCCCATGTGTCATTCTTTTCAATGGAGCGGATTTCTTCATCCATTGCTTGGATCCACTTCTCATCTATTACTACATCATCATAGGATATGGGGTCACATTCAGCAAATAAATAAAAATTTATCATAGTTTCATCAGTGATTCCTTCATTATTGCTATCATCATCTCTTATGATTACATAATCCTTGACTCTTGATGGCATCTCCCGCAATCGCTGTGAACTACGTATCAGTGATTCTGAAGCTCCTCTTGGTGAAGAAATTGAACTACTAGGCAAAAATGATGGATCTTCAGTTGAAGTTTTTTTGTCTCTCTCACCAATGATTCATCTTCAATGGTGATGCTTTTCTAGTCAATCTTCTGGTTCCAATCCCAGGCTTCATCTTCAAGAAACTGGACATCCCTGTTGATGATAACTTTCTCAGTGACTGGATTATATAGCTTATAACCCTTAGTCATGTCACTGTAGGCAATGAAGATGCACTTTTGGCTTTTGTCATCCAATTTTTTCCTCCGTTCGTCTGGTATATGGGGATATGCTACACACCCAAATACTCATAGGAACGAAACATCTGGCTTGTTGTCACTCCAAGCCTCTTCCGGTGTTCTTCCAAGAACACTCCTTGTTGGACACCTGTTTAGCAGAAATACAGTACACGCAATGGCTTCTGCCCAAAACTTCTTGGGCAAATTTTTAGCCTTTAGCATACTTCTTGCCATTTCAAATATTGTCCCATTCTTTCTTTTTGCTATACCATTTTGTTGGGGAGTATAGCTAGCAGTCAATTGACGTTTCACTCCATGAATTTTACAGTATTTATCAAATTCATTCGAAGTGAATTCTCCTCCTCTATATGATCTCAACGTCTTTAAAATAAAGCCACTATACTTTTCAACATAGACTTTAAATTCTTTAAACTTTGAAAAAGCTTCAGATTTTTCTCTAAGAAAATATACCCATGTTTTTCTAGTAAAATCATCCACAAAAATTAATGTATACCTTTTTTGTGTGAATGATTCCACCTCAATAGGGCCACATATATTTGTATGTACCAACTTCAAAGGTTGTATTGCTCTTCTGACTTTTCCAACTGGAAAGGATTGTCAATGTTGTTTTCCAACAAGACATCCTTCGCGTGGGCAATCAAGAATGTCAATCAAAGGCATGCCGGTCACCATCTTTTTCTGGACCAGTAATTTTAGTCCACGAAAATTTAAATGACCAAATTGAAGATGCCACAACCAGTTGCTATCTTTCATCACCGCTTGAAAGTTCAAAAGATTCTTTGTTTGAAGAGTAAGAGGGAACATCCGGTTCTTTGTCATCCGCATTGTCGTGATCAATTTATTGTTTACACCCATAATAGTGCAAACTCCATTTTCAATATGGACTTTGTGGCCTCTTTTGGAAAGTTGTGTGACATCCTAAAATTCGACGCCGTTTTGATAAAGTGAAATGGGCATGTCGTCAACGTGCCTATGGTCCTTTTTCTCTAAGCTGATCACTCACGAGTTAACTAACTTATTGGGTGAAGCCGTTAAGGGATGTATCTGCAGTAAAATCCCTAAAAGCTACTCAATTGGTTGGATTGGACTAAAATCGCGTTTGATTGATTCTAACCATGAAATTTAATTTGGTTTCGGGAATCGAATATTCGAGCGTGTCACAATTCATTTTTAGGATCCTGTCTCATCGTTCATCAAATTATTGTCGAGCCCGAAATTTCAAGAAAGAAATTATCGGAGGAAAAATCGAAGATCAAAAGAAAATAGAAAGGGAAAGGGAAAAGAAAAATAAGAATAATGTTATTCTTTTATTTCTTTTCTCTCTCTCCCTTTTCTCTCTTTTCTCTCTCTTCTCTCCCCTCCCCCTCATGCGTTTTTCCCCCACCGATCACCTGCCCCTTGCCAAATTCAATTTGGCTTCTTCTCTCTACCCATTTGACTAGTCAAACTCTTATCCTTGCTCTCTCCTCTCTCCTTCTCTCTCAACTTTCTCTCCCTCCTTCCCCTGTTCGCTCGACACCGAACGGAACCAGAGCAGAAGAAGAAGCGAAGACGGCAGCACCGAGAGGGGAAGATTGGAGCAGCTCGCCGTCACCGCCTGTGCTCCGCCGCTCGCCGCCCACCTTCGCCTCTCCCTCATGTCCCTCAGCCGTCGCTGCACTCCTTCTTCTCCTTTCTGGTTTGTGTGAAGTCAGAAGCGGACCAAAGCAGGAGCAGCAGCCAGCCGCTCGTTGCCGCCGCACTGGAGCCGGACTTTCATTCACGCGGTGCCTGCCCACGCATGCCGCCCCGCGTCCGTCGCTCACTGCCGCCCGTTCCTCGCGCGACCTAGCCCTGTTCGCCTCTACCCAGCCTTGTTCATCCAGCTCAGGCCGTGGCCCGACCCCCTCCGGCCACCTCCGGCCGCCGTTCGACCCCGCCGGACCTCCCCGGCATCCCCCTTGCTCTCCGTCGGCCTCCCTCGCCGTTTTGGCCGCCGGATCGGCTCCGGCCAGCCAAGGGCAGAAACCCACGAGTGGGTTTCAGTCCCGGACTCGTTTTGGGCCATTTCCGGGCCCCGAACCCGAGTCGTGCTTTGGGAAGAATTGTTCCTTGCGTCGCCCCCGTCGGATTGATCCGATTTGCGCGTGATTTGGTGAGTAGTCTCACCAATCCCGGATTAGTTGGCTAATTATGCTTAAGGTTCGTTTAGTTTTAATAGGTTGTTAGATTAGAATAAATTAGCAATTATTAGTTAATTGTGATGCGATTTAGATAAATTGATTGCGCAATTAGCAAGTAGACGTGGTCTACTAATTATTGGAAGTGCCTCGGGATTTTTCCCGACCCTTAGAGGGCTCCAATTAGGCTTTTCAGGCCTAAGTGGAATTTTTTTGTATTTAAATATTAATTTTCGGAATTAAATTAAATAATTATTTATTTTCTGAAAATTCAACTGAGATGGTCTGGAACCAGAATATTATGTTGATGACTGTGGTGAAGTCCGTTTATTTAATTGGGCTTTATTTTGTGCTAAATTCAATTTTTTATAATTATTAATTAATTTTCGAAATTAATTAATTATTTATTTATTTTTCGGGAATTAAGATTTTGATGGCCGACGACCGAAATCTCGTGCTGATCATCATGGTGCAGTCCGTTTATTTATTTGAGCTCCACGTTGCATGGAATTAAATAAATTGTGATATTTTGGAGATTTACCCTAAATTGATTGGAATTGATTGAGATTGGATTATTGATTGGTAAATGGCCAAGTATGTTTATTCAGCATTTACAATGCTTTGTTGAGTTGTAAAGTGAGTAGAATTGTGAGAGTGATCTGAATATACTCTTGGCTAAGATCCATCAGGTATGTTAATATCGTGTGAAAATTGAGTGAGTTGATGAGTATGTGAGGATTCATCCCAAGATTGATCAATGTCAGTATTCAATTAGAATTTGACTGTGAGAGGTTGTGAGTTGAACCTCGGAAGCCGCCGAAGTATGGCTATCCCTGTTAAGGCCGTAATTTGCCACCCGATAAGGGTCGCGCCTGATAAGGCCGTAATCTGCCACCATTAAAGGTCGCGCCCATTGGGCCGTAATTTGCTACCTAAAGATAGGTCGTGTCCTTCGAGACTGTGATTTGTATCCAAGAAATTTGGTAGTCTATGCTTGTGAAGTCGTGAGTACGATTTGAATCTGAATAAGGGAAACGACTGGGGAATGGTCGAATTGACATGAAATCGACTAGGTCGATGGATCGAGATATTGATCTGTGATATAATTGCTTGGGTGCCTATTGAACTGTGCTAATATGCAGGTGGAATCTGAGGCCAAGGTAAGTCCTCTGACCTGTGCGTGTTTAGGCAGCCTATAGTATAATAGTTTACTAATTGGGCTTAGTGGGGTAGAACTCGCTGAGACGTAGTCTCATCCCAGTTTGGGGAAAACATTTCAGGACCCCGATGAGGAGCTGATGAGAAGGAGTTTGAGAATGAGAACTCAGAGGTGAAACTTGAGGAGAAGGATTTTTGGAAGAAGAAGATAATGGCCTTAAGTACGGCCTGGATGGACTGAGAGTCTATCTTCTTTTGAGAATTCCTTTTGAAGTGAATAGTTATGAATTGGTTTGTGTTTTGTATAAAAGTTTGGTTATAAATTTCAATATGAAAAATATGGCCCTGCTTTTCTATCCCATATTTTTATTGTCTGGGGATTTTAACTGCTTCCACATGTGCTTAATAAATGAAAGGGTCGGCGATACATTGTCTTGGGATATCGCATTATAAAATCGACCAATTGAGAAGGATGTGTGCGTGCCCGAGAATCGGGGCGTGACAAGTTGCCCAACACTTAATAAGTTCCAATAAAGTCCTGGCACAAAATAAACATTTGCAATAGTAACATTAGTACCATCTTTTGAGTTGATATTAACATCACCTTTGCCCATTACAAGAACTTTGGATTTGTTCCCAAAATTAACTTCACCGCGAACCATCTTGTGCAAGTGTGAGAATAACCCCTTTCGGCCAATCATATGATTACTGCACCCAATATCAAGGTACCAAAGGTTGGTGTCCATGATGCTTGAGTCATCCTTCATGCATGCTAGCACCACGCGGCGCCTGTTCTACCTGCTCATATGCCACCTTTGCTTGACATTCGGATTTGTAATGTCCGAATTTGTTACACCTAAAACACTTAACCTTTGATTTGTCACGTGTTTTATATTTTCTGATGGAATTGAAATTTCCACGTCCACGTCCTCGAGCACCTCCACGACCTTGGCCAGCTTGATGGCCTCCTCAACTTGATTAAGCAACTTGACTTTGCAATGCTTGCTCAGAATTCGAACCGATGGAGTTTTGATTTATTCTTTGCTCATGTGAGCATAATGAACCCATCAACTGCTCCAATATCATGGTTGATACATCTTGTGCTTCTTCAATCGCCGCAACTACGTAGTCAAATCTTTCAGTCAAAGACCTCAAGATCTTTTCTACGATTTGAACATCTTGGAGTTCTTCACCATTAACCCTCAGTTGGTTAACAATGGTTTGCACGAATCAAAATACACCGAGATTGATTCAAAGTTATTTATGTATAAAAACTCAAAATCACCTCGAAGTGTTTGAAGCCGCATCCGTTTGACACAATCATTGCCTTTGTAGGATTGTTGCAAAATATCCCACACTCCTTTCGCGGTCTCCGCCCGTGATATTTTTTCAAATATAGCTTCCTCTACGGATTGAAAGATCGCAAACAATGCTTTTTGATCTTTCTTCCTGGATTCCACCAAAATATCTTTCTCCTCCCTTCTTAAAGCATCGAATGCTTCAACATCGACCACTTCAGTATAGCCATTCTCCACAAGATTCCACAAATCTTGCGATTTGAAAAGAACCTTCATCTGGACATACCAATTATTGAATTTTTTTCCGTTCAACTTTGGAAGTTGCATTTGAACGGAAGTGGTGGATGTCATTTCTAGCTCTGATACCAAATGTTGGAACCAAAAGAATGACAATAAACATTGGAAAATTGGAGTAAGAACACTAGAAATTTGAGGGAGAAATTTGTGTTGAGAATGCTTTCTCTTATTTGTGTCTTCGTGGACTGTGGCTTGTGGCTTGATTTACAACTCACGACTTCATCCCTTTATATAGGTGTAACATTAGCTAGTGAGTCCCAAAAGAAGAAACAGAAAAAGAAGTTTTAAAGGCCCCAAAAGAAGAAATAGAAAAAGAAGTTTTAAAAGCCCCAAAAGAAGAAACAGAAAAATAAGTTGAAAAGTTAATAACGCAAAAAAAAAAAAAGAAAAGGAAATGGGAGAGGGCTCGGCTAAATAGAAGCTGAGAGTTTCCTCGACCAAAAAGAAAAGAAAGAAAAGAAGAAGAAGAAGAAGAAGAAGAAGAAGAAGAAGAAGAAGAAGAAGAAGAAGAGAAAGGGGAAGAAAGGAAAGGAGTTTTGGCACGTGCACGCCTCGGATGCCTCACCAAGCCGACTCAACTCCATAATGTAGCACCCGGTAAGAGATCAAGCCCCTCGTTCATCCAATTGAAGTAATTTTTGAATTTGAGACTCAAATTCGGAATTTTTGGAAAATCGAGCGGCAAAGTCCGATTTTGGAGTCGTTGAGCCACGTATTTTTGTAGGAATGGTATTTTATGGTGTTGTGGAGCCGTGGGATTTTGCGGATCATGATTTGAGCTTATGGTTTGTCCGAAACAAAATTTCAAAGTTTCCCGTGCGCAGTGAACAGTACGCGTCCAGCAGCTTTGGGCCGTATTTTGTCATTTTTCGGCTTGATTTGTGGGCGGCCAATTTGGGATTCTTGTAATATGTGTCAAGGGCTCTCTATTGACTATAAGTACGTTCAGATTGGGGTTCGGAAGAGAGAGTTAAGGCTTGATCAAGTTTTGCGCTTAAACTTCATGTTGCGAATGGCTTGAACAATCACTTTGGTTATGCGACTTGTTAGTGTGCAAAAGTCCTTTTATTAGAGTTAAGGCGTAACTTAGTTATTTTGTAGTTGAGATAGAATTTTATTAGATTTTAACATTATTCTTCGGTTATTTGATAGGGCCTTGAGTTCGACGATACAGGTATCATTTGTTGTTTGTCATAGACGACAAGGTGAGTGGTACCATATCTTCTTTGGTTTTATAAAATCATGTCTTGAAGTATATATATGTATATATATTGAATTGAGAAGAGCATTTTTATTGCATAAAAGCCAGATCGAGCAATTGCTACCCTTTGGTTGATTATGAATCTTTGAAAAGCACGTTATATAAGGTTTGTGGAGAAATATATATGAAATTGCTTTGCGACTGATTTATGGAAAGATTTATGATGATTTGAGAAACGGATATGAAATGGATGATGGGCTATGTTGCAAAATGTTATTTGTTTGGTTTAAGATATTGATTTCTGGATTTGATTTCTGGTATTGGAGAATGGTTATTTATGCTTAATATGACTGTGAACCCAGTGAGGGGTTTTTGGGGTATGCATACCAAGGCTTAAGATATCCTTCTGGGCCCAGCCATCGGCTTTGTAGGTGGAGACCTTACCAAGGGGAGAATCTTGGTCACCTTGTCACAAGGCGTTGTGTCGTGACCATGGTTAGTTATTGAGCAAAAGATTGATCAATGGATAGACCATTGATATGTGTTTTTGATAGAGATTATTCAATGGATTCGACCATTGATACTTGACTTTGATGGCGATTCATATGATTTTTCCATATTACTATAAATCTTTGATGATAAGAAATAACTCTTATAAGATTCAATACGTATTTTATATATTGAGTTGGCGTTATGAAGTTTGGTATTGCTTTGTATACATGCATAGTGGTTGTTCGATCTACTTAGAAGATATGTATTACTCACTGAGCTGTGGTTGCTCATCCCATTCCTCCTTTGATCTTTTCAAGTTCCTCAGCTAGCGGTGAATAGAGCGAGTGCGCCGTCGTGGGAAACTTTTGGGGAGTTCTATTTTGTTTTTGGTATGATTTAAGGAAGTGGTGCAAATGATCCTTACTAGTGGTTGGATCATCTGAGTTTTAAACGTATATCTCTTCTCTTTTTGGTGGATTATAGAAACTCTGATGTTGCAACCAATTTGAAGGTTTATCTGATATTTATATATATAAGTTAATATCAGTTTGTTGATTGTGTTTGAGGCTGCGTCCTTTGTAAAGAAGGACGGCCTTGTCATCCCCATTCTTTGTAGTTTTGGGGTGTGACAATAGGAATTGAAGTTTACAAATAGCAACAATTACATAACAACCCACAAATTTAATGACTAAAACAAAACGGCCTCATACATGTAATACAATCAAAACACACAATAAAGTAACAGGAGTCTTCAATAACTTCCATTCTTCAAATCCATGCAGCCTACCATAAAGTTTTAATGGCTCCTTCAATGCTTGTAGGTTTCTCATCCAGCAATCGTCATCCGATAATCAATTTTATTTTATTTCAACAGGATATGGTGTTGCTCGATGACGACTTGATGTAATGTGAATAGCATAGTCTGACGACGAGCTTGTTAACATGGCGTGGGCCATTAGGCATCCAAGGCTCACTATTTTGTAGAGTGAAAAATCTGGATGTCATATCAATACCCTCATCTTACTAAAAAAGATTATGGTAATTAGGTTGTTAGAATGAAAGTGCTATGGGACACCCATGGTGTATGGGAACTTGTCAATGCAAACTATGATGAACCAAAGGACAAGGCTACTTTTAGTCAAAATTAGAAGAATGCCTTGGAGAAGGTTTCAAGCAAAAGATTAATGTGCCCTATTAATCATCTATTAAACTTTAGATGATTTGATGTTCGAGAATATGTCGAACAGTACTACTTCTTGATTATTTCACAAAAGTTCTTGCGATTGTTAACCAGATTGAAAGAAATGACGAAAATGTTCTAGACGTTTAAGTTGTTGAGAAGATTTTATGGTCCTTTGACAAGAAGTACGATCATATTGGTGTTGTAATCAAAGAGTCCAAAAACTTGGATGCAATGACGAACAATGATTTTCTAGAATTCATTGCCAACCCATGAAGTAAAATTCAAAACAAACAAGCATGAGCCAATGAAGGAAGTACTCCAAACTTAGTTGACCATACTAGATGAGAAGGAGCAAAGTAGAGATCCCGTGCAAATTCGAAAGACTAATCAAGATTGTGGTCAAGATTGAGGCCGAGGTCACGATTGTGGTCGAGATTGAGGCCAAGGTCACTATCAAGGTAAAGGTGAAAGATGAAGTAGAGATTTCTCGAACAGCTTTTTTAATAACTTTAAGTACAACTACAAGGACCAGTGTGTTAACACATTTTTTTCTTAGCCACATACTTAAAGTCATCTTTCTCTATTGTCATTTATTGTGATTTTAATTATGAGAGAGCGATGCTACTAGGTCGGGAGGGCCCTAAGAAAGCTCTTCCCATAGGGACTTGACCATGTAGAATTCATTATTAGCATAACAGGGGAATCCTCATTTAAGATAGGGACCCAGCTTCTTCCTTGGCTATGATGGCCTCGAGGTCTATGTAGTCCCTGTAACTGTAGCTCTCCACACATTCAAATGAACTTTCTGGAGTTTGGCCTCTTGATTGGCATTTAAGGTGTGTTTAATAATATCTCTCTTCTCAAGAATAATTTTATTAAAAAATATTTTCTTTTTTTTTTTATTCTGCAGACGAGGTTTTAAAAAAAAAAAAAAACGTGTTTGTTAACTGCCATTTGGAATTCTATTCCCGAAAGAACAAAAATGCATTTAGCATGGACCTAAAAATTTCTAATCCCAATTTTTTTATTTAATTATAAAGAGACTTAACATTTCGTGTTTGGATAATACTAGGCTTTTATAATGATTTAGTTGATCAAGATATTATAAAATGACCTAAGAAAATCCAACATAAAAATTAGTCAATGATGAATAGCCGAAAATAGTAATAGAGAGTTCCGTTGGTTTATAATTTATAATATGAGGAGGTTGATAGTAAATCTTTGAGCATTACAACAAAATAGGTGTATAAATCTTTTGAAAAGAAAAGTAAAAGTTGCTTGGAGTCACCAAGCTTTCACGATCTAGCATTGTCTCCAAAGGAAAACGACATTCAAAATCCAATAGTAAAGCCCTAAAAACTTATTCAATCTTGAATCCAATTTTTATCAAAAAAATTTCACATTTTTATGCTAAACTAATTCTAAATATAAGTTAACATTAAAATCTAGTAAAACTACTCAACATCTAATTTCTAAATTTTTTCCTAAATTTTTTAGTTTTTATTTATTTTTTATTTTATTTTTTATTCCAAAAAATGGGAACTCATATCATGTTAGGAGACTGAACATTGTGTCGATTGTGTAAATACGAATATTAGGTTATATTGAGTTTATTTTTCTAAAATAACCTATCTCTTGTTTTGTGTTTCCAAGAACAAAGAAGTAGATTTTTTCTACTTCTTATTTTTATTTCAAATTTATTCTCCGACTACTAATTTGTTTTGAGGAGCAGAAAAATTGGTTTACATTACTAAATTGATTTTTATTATTTTTTTGTTCTGAGGAACAAAAGAACAAAAAAAATAGAAAAATAAAAATATTATCAAATAGGCCGAATTGTTTAAAAGCAACATGAAAATCAATTGGAAGACGTGAAACTACTAATTTAGAGGCAGCTTTTCTCGAGTGCTTTGAGAGGCGGATGGTCCGAATGTGATGAGTTAAAACACACTGCTAAATAGAAAAAGGGAGGAATGCGTGAATGACTTGACTAAGAACGACGAGCCCAATCCACAACCACATAAAATGAAGTACTACTGCCTTGGATAAATTAGGTAAGGTTGGGCGCGCGCGTGGACCACAAGTGCTGCACATGTTCTTCACATTTTAATTCAGAAACAAATCAGGAACCACACAACGCGGTAAATATCTCCATTCTTAACGAGGTAGCAGCACCGCATGGGACCGTGAAAGCGAAAGGCATTGGTACAGCACTCACATCACTCAGGCTAGTAGTTGATCATAGTGCAATAATAGAGAATACGTAGGACAGAACGTTCTGGTCCACAGCAAGTGAAGACAATGTAGGCTAGATTCTGAAGGGAAAATGAACGGTGAAGAAGCAAAACACAGCTTCCAAGATTTCTCCGGACAGTCTGCACCATTCGCAGGTTAAACAGCCTTTCCAAAATTATGTACGGTGCACGTGTTAAACGCCATACATCAACCGGCCTGATAGAACCCCACGACAAAGCATTTACTAAAAATCAACCGTGCTCAGGAGCATAACCTGGGCCACTGGCATTCGGCACGAAAAATCCCAAAATAACAGTGCAGTTACTGGAATTGCTATCCATCAGTAAGGTCCTTGGCACTTACGAAAAAGCCTCTCGTGCTCTTTATTAATTGATCAAACATCAGAATCTCATTAGAGATAGCCAAAAAAAAAAAAAGAGAAAAATGTCACTCAGTTAATAGATGTCGGCAGAAAGCGAAAACGAGGAAGACTAAATTCTGATAGGAAAATGAACGGTGAAGTGAAACACAGCATGCATGTTATGTTCTGACAGGTTTAAGTACCTTTCCAAAAATGTCCACTGTGCACATGTCAAACCTTGTCCATCAACCGGCCCAATAGAACCCGACTCATGTACTCAAGTGCATAACCAGGCCACTGGCATTTGGCACATGTTGTTATTTTGGGAACGACAATCCCAAAATAACAGACCAAATGGTGCAATTACTAGGATTGGTAAGCCGTTCCTTGCCTATAAATACCCATCAATAAGGGTCTTTGGCACTCACGGACAGCCTCTCGTGCTCTTTATTTATTGGTCAAACACCAGAATCTCATTAGAGATAGCCAAAAAAGGAGAAGAAGAGAATGTCTCGTCCGATTTCAACAATTCCATCTGCTCCTCCAGCTCAAGCAAAAAGCCATGTGGTCGATTTCAACAATTCCACCTCGTCCGATTTTCATCCAAGCACATTGGGGGATGACTTCCTCAAAAATGCCTCTAGCTCCTACTCAATGGTAGGAATTTAATACATTGCTTCTCACTTAACTATATATATGTATACATATTTTGCGAAGAGTAGTGGCATAGCAAGTGAAATACATTTTATGTACTTCATCTAGAATAACACAAAGCTTCCCCACGTAATTAAACATTGGTTTTAGGGAAATTCTGACGTTCTTATAAATTAAACATCCATTTACGCAGGAAAATATTGCACCAAAAAGAGCATTATTTGATTTCAATATTTTGCTTTCATGTTCCTTGCCAGATAAATAGTAAGGAATAAGAAAGCATTGTTACCCGAGTTTGACAGAGAAAAGATAAAATATGAAATTCCAAAAAAAAGTATATACAAAATGTCTCAATTACCTATGGTCTAAAGCCCAGCCAAGGCTTTCTCGATTTATAATAGACCTTATCAATGAGTGAATTTGAACCTAAAAATCCTTGTCCATGCCTATCTATGATATTGAACATATTAAAATTTCTTTATAAAATTAACCTGACTTGCAGGTTTCAGCAATTCCATGTTCTTCTCCAAATATAGGAACAGACCATGTGATTGAACGTCGATCGGCAGGTTATCATCCGAGCATATGGGGGGATTACTTCCTTAAATATGCTTTCCCCTCCAACTCAGTGGTTAGTAATTCTTCTGTTATCTTCTACTTTTTTGTTTTCTCGCAATTGCATTTTGTAGACTTACTTCCGATTTCCTTGAGTTCCTCCACATCGCATATATGATTTCTATTGGTCTCATAAATGTACATGTTCCCTTCTCCGCACAAAAAGATGCAGTTGAAAATCCTGAAAACATATAGAAGTTTGGAAAACAACAATAATTATTCAGTCCAAAGAACACTCTTAAAGCTTCATCGACCACTGTATGTCCTCTACTGCAAGAAACATCTCATTATGGCATCGACTCCCTCCTTTGGTATGCTCATTGCTCTCATGGATCCAATTTCACTTGTCATCGGAATGAGCATAGAACATGGAAATACCTAAATAGGGTACACATACGGGGCCATCAAAACTAAGTTCATTTTGTAAAGTATAAGTATTTCATGCTTGCTTTAATTTGAAATAGCGTACAATTTGTAGGAGTTCAAATTCCTTGGAAAAGTGGAGGAACAGATCGAGGAACTGAAAGGAGAGGTGAGGAAGATGCTGGTTAGCATCGTGGATAAGCCTTCACAAATGCTTCACATGATTGATCAAATCCAACGCTTGGGAATTGACTACCATTTTGAACATGAAGTAGATGAGCAATTAGAACAAATCCACAAAAGTTACTCTCAACTTCATCTTGAAGATTTCAAGGTAGATGACCTTCACATAGTCGCTCTTATCTTTCGACTTTGCGACAACAAGGTTACAATGTTTCTTCAGGTACGTCTTAGATGTAATGAACCAATCTGATAAGATACGTATTAAGATACTTCTATTGCTTTGTCAAATTTCAGGAGAAACACATACAAGAATATCTACAACGTTAACAACACATATCCCCTTCCTAATATCTAATTGATTGCATCTTTTTTCCATGTTGGTTGGTTGCACAGAGATCTTTAACAAATTCAAGGATAGTGAAGGGAATTTTCGAGAATCGCTTGTCACTGATGCATGTGGATTGCTAAGCCTATATGAAGCTTGCCATTTAAGGTGTCATGGCGATTCCATCTTGGACGAAGCACTTCCTTTTGCTACAACTCACCTTGAATCGATCGTTGAAAGCAAAGTGAGCACTAGTCTCGCGAAACAAGTGAGCCATGCCCTAGAGCAGCCACTTCGTAAGGGATTGCCGAGGCTGGAGGCGAGGTGTTATATTCCACTCTACCAAGAGGAGCCTTCACATGATGAAGTTTTGCTCGCCTTGGCTAAACTAGATTTCAACTTATTGCAAGAGCAACACCAGAAGGAACTTGGCGAGATTACTAGGTTCATTAACTTCATGTGATAGCATAATCTAAAATTAGCTTCTAGACTATGTTTTAACAATACCGAACTATCGATAATGTTATAACAATTCCCAAGCTATCAATTATTCTCATTGTGTTTTCCAAAGGTTAACTCATCTAGTTTCAATTTACCCTTCTAAATAGTGTTTTTCAAAGTCCTTTACAAGTGAAAAAAGGAGTATATCTATGCGAAGTTATCTGCCTAAAGTACTTTCAGTTATGCTCATGTTCATTTAATCATAGGTGGTGGAAGGAGATTGATGTTCCAAGGAAGTTCCCATTCGCTAGAGATAGGATCGTGGAGTTGTTCTTCTGGATCTCAGGAATATATTTCGAGCCTGAATTTGCCATGGCTAGAAATATACTAACCAGAGTGATCTCGTTGACTTCAATTCTTGACGATATCTATGACGTCTATGGCACATTGGGAGAACTTGCGCTCCTCACCGAAGCAATCCAGAAGTATGGAATCCGTACTCTTTCTCAAACTTCTGAATTTGATCAATTTTGTATAGAGTCAAGTGTGTCATTTTCCATGACTTGAATTCAGGTGGGATGTTGATGCCATGGATGGATTGCCAGTGTATATGCAAGCTTATTATAAGGAGCTTCTCCAACTCTATGAATACATTGGGAATGAATTGGCCACAAAAGAAAGATCATACCGCCTTGTCTATGCAAAAGAAGTGGTAAGCATCATTGGTACCACTTTACATACATCGAAGGTAATCTTTAGTTAGAAACCCAACATTCTTGTTTATGTTTCCATCGTCAGATGAAGAAGCTAGCAAGAGCATACTTTCAAGAAGCCAAATGGTTCCATACCAACTACATACCAACACTAGAGGAGTACATGCCCCTTCAACTAATAACGACTGGATATGGAATGTTAGCGACTACATCACTTGTGGGAATGGGCGATATGGTCACTAAACATGCTCTTGAATGGTCAGTCGGTGATTGCAAGATTGTGAAGGCTGCACAAACCATCTGTAGGCTCATGGATGACATTGTCTCTCACCAGGTATAATAAAACATAATTATCCTCCAGAAATATGATACAGTTTGATCGACCACCATTTAATCTAGAAACACCAATGTTGTTTGACATACAGTTTGAGCAAAAGAGGGGGCACGTAGTATCTGCAGTGGAGTTGCTCATGAAATACCATGGTGTCTCGGAGCAAGAAGCTGGGGAGGAACTCCAAAAAGGAGTCATTGATTCATGGAAAGACATCAATGAAGAGTTTCTTCGTCCAACTGAGGTCCCAATGCCGATTCTCACACGAATGCTGAATTTCTCACGGGTGATGGATGTGTTATATAGTGATGGAGATAATTACACCCATTCTGAAACAAAGCTCAAAGATTATGTGACGTTGCTCTTCGTTAGTCCCTGCTGATGTGAAGTTTGGACCAAACGTTGTCAAACCAATTTGGTCATTGCAAATCAATAGTCCATAGGTTATGCCTTTGAAATCCTATTTTTCCCAATGTATGAGGGACAGTATTATTACCATTATGTACTTTTAGATTGACGTGTGTGGTAAAACTCATGAATAAACTATGCATATGTTGCTAAGTTTGCAAAGTTTAGTGTAACATGTAATTGAAATATTTTAATAATTCCTAACTCTTGGGAAAATTATCCATAAAATCCTAAACTTATTTTACAGTGGCCAATTCAGTTCTAAAACTTTCAATTGTGCTAATTTAGTACTAAAATTTTTAACAATTTGTCAATTTAGTCATAACATTTTAATTATATCAGTTTAGTTTCAAAACTAATTTGTCAATTTAGTTCTAAATCTTTGAATGATTTTCCAATTAAGTTTGTTTAGCTAATAGTTGTCGAAAATCACTGACATTGACGATATTTGTAATTTTTATTTTTATTTTTTGATCTTTTCCTTTTCTTTTCTTTTTTATTTTTTTCCTTATTTATTTTCGCCAATTGCTAGCCACAAGCAAGGGTCGCCCTCACCTTGGTGAGGACCCTCACCATATGGGTGAGCTCTCTCCTCACCCAACCCTCACTAGCGGCCAACAATTGGCAGAGGGAAATAAAGGAAAAAAGATAAAAGAAAGAAGGAAAAAAGAGAAAGGAAAAAAAAAAGAATTCAGAAAATTTTAAAAAATTTACAAAAATCATCCATGTTAGCGCTAATCATCAATGTCAACCATAACACATAAGACATCTGATGTTGGCTAGATCGTCAAGTCCACAATTTCCAACCAAATTGGCAAGAATGACTAAATTGGCATATCATTAAAAGGTCTAGAACTAAATTAGCAAATTATCTAAACATTTATGACTAAATTGACACAATTTAAATATTTAAGACTGAATTGGCCACCATACATGGGTTTAAAAATTTTGGGCAATTTTTCCCCTAACTTTTGATGTCCAGCTTATGTAAGGCTCCGTTTATTTACTTCATGAAGGATACATAAATAATTGAACATAGTTCGTGGTTAAACTTGATTCTTCATTTCTTTGTTGTTTGTATTCTCATTTGGCAATAATAAGTTGTCCGAGCTTTTATTGCATGGCAAGATCAAGAGTATCGCTTGATCTGTTGGCCATGGTCAATCACATTGTCTGGTAGAACTTCATTGATTCATGTACAAAATGTGGATTTTTTGCGTGCCTGTAAATTTCGATGTCTTGTTTTTTTTTTTTTTTTTGGCCAACAATTTCAATAAGTTCCAAAGTGGCAAAAACTATTTGTAAAGAATATGACCTGTGTGACTTCTTTTGCAGGTAACTTACCAATAACTTATTAAAGCATTTGTAAAATTGCCAATTTTTTTAATGATAATTTGCAAATTAGTAATTTTTGCACTAATTTACTTTTTTTTATTTGCATAATGTACAAAGGCTTTGAATAAGCTAAATTTTACGTGAAATTACTAACTAAAACGGTTTACAAACTTTTGTCAAATTGAACTACTAACTACTTTAGAGTGTCAACTTTCATTTGAATTACTTACCAACGTTCGATTTTTTTTTTAGCAACTTGTCCGTTGAGTTACATGCCAATAATTCTTTTTTTCTTAATTGACCAACTTTTTAAAGAAATTGCCGAATTTTCCTTTGTTATGGGTACTAAAATAAGAAAACGCAGCTTGGTTGTTTTTCCTATCTTTTTCAGAGAATTACCGTCATCCTTTAGCAAAAATAATGGAAGCCGCCAAACGTTCTCTTATCAGGGAACTACCAAAACTCCCTTTTCTTTGTCAGATGAAGACATGCACACCGTTCCCAATCTTATATATAAGGATCTGCGAATGTATTGTAACACGTTAAATCTCATATCAAATTATAAAGGCCCTGTAAAGTGATTGATGAATAAGACAGGAAAAGTGTTAAAAAAAATCCTAAACATTTTGTATTTGTGTCAATTTAGTCCTAAATCTTTTACTTGGTGACAATTTAGTACTTTCCGGCTAATTTTGGCTAGATTTTGCTGATTGGGCGCCAACCGACTAATGTGGCATGATCGGCGTGGCCAACTTTTAATAATATTTTAATATTTTATGAATTTTTATTCTTTTTTTTTTCTTTTTTTGTTCTTTTTTTTTCTTTGTTCCTTCTCCTTCTCCTTCCTCTAGCTGGTTGCCGAACCTCGGCAACCAGCCAAAGGCAACGGTTGGTGAGCCTCGCCAGCCATCGCCAGTGGCCGTGAGGGTGGCCTCGTGCTGGGTAGCGAGGCTCGCCCAGGCATGAGACTACATTCGCGGCTGGTGAGGCCAGCTCGAGGCTACCCAAGCCGCAAGGATGGCCTCACCCATGGCTAGCAAGGGTTGACCCTCGCCAGACCCGAGGAGGGTGAGCCTCGCCGCCTAGCGCAAGGTTGCCGCAAGGTCACCATTGCGGCCACTAGCGGGGGCTCGAGCCTCGACATCCATCGCCTTTGGCCAGTCATCCCAAGGTTGCCATCATGGCCATTGGCAAGGGCTCGAGCGTCGCCGATTGTCACCTTTGGCCAATCGCAAAGGTTCGGCGACCGGCTGGAGGAAGGAGGAGAAGGAAAAAAGAAAATTCAAAAATATTAAATTATTATTAAAATTTGTCCACGTCAACGTCAATTGTATCATGTCAGCAAGCCGACACCTAGTTAGCAAAATCCGGCCAAAATTAGCCAAAAATGATTGAATTGACACCAAGTAAAAATGTTTATGACTAAATTGGCACAAATGCAAAATGTTTAGAACTTTTTAACACTTTTCCCTGAATAAGACTGACCCTCAATGGTTGATATGCACTGAGTAATGCCAACCACCTCGCACTCAGCGCTGTTGCCCATAAACACTGCACCACTCTTGCTAAACTGATTATCTGAAAACCAGTCCCTATGTAATGTCACGGGGGATGTGCATCCGAAATCCATGATCCACCTGCTGCAATCAAACCGACAGACATACAGCAGATGTAGTTCGAATCTTCCCTGCTGGCTTCTGCAACATTCACATCGCATTTTCGATCTCACCGCTTTCTTTAGCTCTGGGCAGTTCCATGTATTGTGGCCCCCCTTTTAACAGTTGTAAAATATACGTATGCCATGCTTGCTTCATATTTGAAATAGCGTATAATATATGTGCAGAAGTTCAAATTCCATGGAAGAGTGGAGGGACAGATGGAGGAATTGAAGGGAGAGGTGAGGAAGATGCTGACTGATGTCGTGGATAAGCCTTTGCAAACGCTTCACTTGATTGATCAAAGCCAACGCTTGGGAATAGACTACCAACTTGAGCGTGGAATAGACGAGCAATTAAAACAAATCAACAAGAGTTTCTCTCAAACTTAATCATGGAAATTTTAAGGCAGATGACCTTCACATGGTGGCTCTTACCTTTTGATTGTTGCGACAATAAAGTTATAATGTTTCATCGGGTATGTCTTAAATGTGGTGCACCAATTTAATAAGATATCCAAAACAAATTAAAATATTTCTATTGCTCAGTCGAATTCCAAGAGAAACGGGTAAAAGAAAACCTAGAACATTAAATAGGATTTGAATTACATCTTTTTTCCCATGCTGGTTGGTCGCACAAAGGTCTTTGAAAAATTCAAGAATATCACTCATGAGCGATGCGCGTGGATTGTTAAGATATCCAAAACAAATTAAAATATTTCTATTGCTCAGTCGAATTCCAAGAGAAACGGGTAAAAGAAAACCTAGAACATTAAATAGGATTTGAATTACATCTTTTTTCCCATGCTGGTTGGTCGCACAAAGGTCTTTGAAAAATTCAAGAATATCACTCATGAGCGATGCGCGTGGATTGTTAAGCTTATATGAAGCTTGTCATTTAAGGTGTTATGGCAAATTTATGTTGGAAGCAGCACTCCCTTTTGCTATAACTTACGTTGAATTGATCAATGAAAGCAAAGTGAGCACTTGATTTGCAAAATAAGTGAATCATGCCCTAAAGCAGCCACTTCGCAAGGATTTCCTGAGGCTTGAGGCAAGGTGTTATATTCCACACTACAAAGAAGAGCCTTCACGTGACAAAGTCTTGCTCCCCCTTGGCTGAATTGGATTTCAACTTACTACAAGAGCAACACGAGAAGGAACTTGCAAGATTCCAAAGTTTATTAACATCATATGATAACAAAATCTAAAATTAGCTTCAAGAATATATCTTAACAATGCCTGAACTCTCGTTTTTTGTTCTATTTTCCAAAGGTTTACTCGTCTAGTTTCAATTTACCCTACTAAATAGTGCTTTTGAACATTCTTTTCACTTTTACTTGAACTTTGGATAATTTTAGAATAAAGGTTTCCCATTAAAAAAAATTATACAACTCATTAATACAATAATCTGTTAGCTATCTGCCAAATAAACCATTTTTGGTTTCTACCAAAAAAAAAAAAATTTTTTTTTTTGGAAAAGAGGGACACAAATTTCGTCCCTACTGAGAGAACAAAAAAGAAAACCAACAAAGAAGAAAAAAAAATGTAACAAATTATCTTAAATCAAGAATAGGCCCACATTTGACCTTTATATTTGATGTTCGAGTCTAACATGGTAGATTTGTCTTTTAGTCAAACATGTTCGAGTCAAACATAGTAGAAAATGTTCAGAGAAAAGGACTAACTGCAATACCATCTCTAGACAACAGCACCAACCGATTTATAATGGCTATGTACTTCTTTGAGGCATCTTCAATGGGAAGATTGAAGATAACTATTTAAGAGAAGATGGGAGAAGTACCAAAATGCCCTAATTAAACATGCAACCTATCCTAGAAAAGTCTCTAATTTACTCTAAAAGGATTTTTTTGGTATTTTATTTTAAGGAAGCAATCAAATAACTGATAAGCACTCATCACAAAATAATATTTATCCAATCTGCATCACTAAATATCCCGTCCATTCAAATTTCAAAAAGAATAAACCGACCATCTTCAAAGGGTTATAGATGGCCGCTATTCTGCGTGGACTATTCTGCGTGGACGAGAATCGTATCTTGAGGTTGAGATCGGATTGCCATCTATGCACACATTATGAATTATCAAATAATCCTATTTTGAGTAATCATAAAAATCTTCCCAATATGCATTAGATAACAAATCATTCAAATATCTCGATTTGATACCAATCGTTCAGATTATGCAATAAAATCAGAAATTCAACTTTGGATAATGATCATCACCTAACTCGAAGAGATGTTCCCAAGTCAAATTCAACAGAGGCACGTGGACGGAGGTGCTTCGGACGACGAGCAGCGATGGGGGCACGGCTAGGTAGCCAACGGTAGCTTGGTCGCGGTGGATGTGTTAGGATCGATGAGGGATGTCACCGCAGCAAAGGAGTCAATAGCCATTCATGCCTACAAAAATGCAATAAAAAGCGTGACTCGACCTAAGGCAAATGACTTATCGCAAGACTCCCACGATCAACAAAAGGACGAAGCAAACACCGTGTTTCCAATCGATCCTCAGTTCACAAATCCTGCCTCAAGTGCTCAAGTATTCTCTTTTCAAGGAATACAAATTTGGTCGCGAAGTTTAAGCTCTTAAGAACCTTTATGCACACTGAATATAAACGTTAAAGTCAAATAAGCTTAAGAAAACAATATTCTGCACAAATTCCAGGTTAGTCGTCTACTGAAACAGCGCTTCAGCGAAACAAAGGAACTAATACTATGCAAAATCTAACAAATCAAGGGATGCCATGCAAAGGCTGTGAAGTGAAACCGTGGATAGGTTTGGCGCGGGGGGATGATGGGTGACGCGGCGATGAATTCTGGTCTCGCTGGAAGTGCTTGAAGACTCGCCTGCTTTGAAGCGTGCCCGGCCATTGAGCGCGACGACAAGGCTTGGCAAAAGCGACTGGGCAATCACCAGACGGCGGGTGTTCTTTTATATCGACTGATCCGGACTTCACACCAAGGCCACTGGAGGCGATGGTCTCGCCGGAAAACCTACCAAACGAGAGAAAATCGCTGGTCTCTCCCGAATTTCTCTATGAACGCCGGGACTTGCCGAGGCGCCGGTAAGTAGCTGGACACGGCTGAGCTGTAGTGAGGCAGGAGGATGAGCGTGACGACCAGGCCTGCTGGACGACTCGTAGGAGCCGTTGGGCGCAGCCGCGTGTACGCTGGAGGTGTTGGCTTCGCTACGAGAACTCGCTGGTGATATTGCTAGTATAAACACCTAGAGGGGGGTGAATAGGCGCACAAACAATTTTTCTCAAATACGGAAGCAACAGATTGAAATATGATCGATGTAGAGAGAGTAAGGAAGAGAAAATCAAACACAAGATTTATAGTGGTTCGGCTTATTCCAAGCCTACGTCCACTCTTCCGCATTGACAGCCCACCGGCTGGATTTCACTATGATCAAAAGAGAAGTTACAGCACAGCTTTGCCTTGATTCCACAGTGTAGATGTTCTATCACACCTCCTCAAGGTCTCTCACAAATATAGACTCTCTTTTGTATTACAAGTATTCGCTCAAGAGATTTATCTAAACAAATAGGAGCTTCAGACTTTGGAATTTTTCTATCGCGCACTCTCTTAAAACAATTAAGAACGTCTTCCTTATATACTCCTTTATGCCATCATACCCGTTGGCACTTTCCAAAGGAATTCCTCCAATCTACCCGTTGGACGGAATCAATTAGGAAGATTGTTCGAGCTATTAAAGGAACGTGTTGATAGCCCATCAATCTGTTCGCCCATACAATCGGGATCTCGGTTTCCATAAGTAGAACCTTCCAATAATATTTAGACAATCATCGAATCTTCAGTCATTGAATCAATCTTGATCAATCAAAGGATTCTGATACGTCTTCTCCAGCCACGAGATCTTCTCCAGATGATAAAGTTAAATCCTGAACAAACCATCCAGTTCGGGATAACCTTACTTCAATGGATCAGGGACTGTCAATGAGGATAGACTTTGAGTCTTGAGTCTGGCTATCCGGAAGTCTTCAGACTTTAAGCGACAGAGTCTGCAGACCTTCAGATTAGGCGACGGAACCGTTTTGTCAACTTCAAAACTCTTCACGAGGATTTCTCCAACAATCTCCCCTTTTTTATGGTGACAAAACCTTCCCGCAGATTTGGATAACTTTGACCTCGCAAAACATTTCTCAACCACATATGCATATCTTATAGAAATAAATGGCTAATAGAATAACACTAGAATCTGCAACCACAAAAAATAGGTTAGTCCAGTATATGATTAAGCCATTCATAAGATATCAAAATTGATAAATAGAAGCAGTCAAATCCAAGTCTAGGCAGTTCTTATCCAGACACAAAACAAAGTCAAAGTCTGTCAAAAACAAACAGACAGTTAAACACAATCCAACAAATAAAAAGATTGAAAGTTTTCAAATCATGCATCTCTCCCCCTTTTTGTCATCATTTAAAAAGGATGAGATGAAATCAAGATTGCTTGGGAACGCGGACAAGCTGGAAATCTTCCATAGGCGAACAATGACTTCCAGCCTCTTAAAGTCTTCCTTTAGCTGTACAACCTCCTCACTCTTGGCATTGGCCTGATTCTGAATAGAGAGGGCTTGCATCTTTTCATTTAATGAACAGGAAGAAGCTTGACCTTCATTCTTCAAGCTTTGAACTTCGCATCCCAAGGCATAAATCTGACCTTTCATCTCCAAGAGAATATCCATGATTCTGCGAAAATATGCTCCATTATCAGTCTGAGTACTTGCTTCGGCTCGATCTGGAGTATAAGCAGACGATGGTGGATCAGCATAATCTCGCAGGTTTGGCGATGAAGCTTCATGACCTTCCTCTGGAAATTGAGATGCATAAACATCTTCGGGTCTACGGGCGAACAACCGACTCCTTCACTTTCATCCGGAAATGAAGATGTCACTCATTTCTCCTGAACTCCCCCTGTTTTCATGCCTACAGGTGGAGAAGAGATTTCCTCAGGTTCTCCTTCTCTTCTTTCTTCTTCAGGTCTTTCTTGCTCTGCTTCTTGCTCTGTTTCTCTTTCTTCTTCTTCCTTCTCCTTTGCTTCTCTTTCTTCTTCTTCCTTCTCCTCGCTTCTTTCGTCTTTTGTTCCGATTCTTTCGTGGAACAGGGGACGACTTAAGTTCTTCAAAGCCATTGCAGAGATGGTGATGTCATCGTCATCATCTTCATCCTCAACGAGGAGAGCTCTTCTTTTCTTTGATGGAGCAGCCATGGGCTCCTTCCCTTTTCTCTTAGTAGCAGAAGAGAGATGATGAGACTTGGCAGGAGTCTTCTCCTTGAATTTCTCCAATTCCTTGCTCAGTTCCTTCAGACGCATTTTGGTCACCATTTTCAGTCCTACCACCATATGATCGCATGATCGAACACAAAAG
This sequence comes from Eucalyptus globulus, assembly GCA_014182545.1. Lineage (NCBI taxonomy): Eukaryota > Viridiplantae > Streptophyta > Magnoliopsida > Myrtales > Myrtaceae > Eucalyptus > Eucalyptus globulus. The sequence continues at coordinate 42,807,318 of CM024721.1, forward strand.
ATTTGCGGAGGCTGAATATTCAGATGTCTGAATAACTTCGTAACAAGGCTTGGGTAAGGGAGTTGACCTCTGTCCTTCATCACTGCTCTATACATGTGAAACATAACAGTATGAGGAAGAGAGAACTTCCTTCCACTGAGGATGGCATACATCAACTTTGCCTCAGAGCTTGAAACATCAGTTTTGGAAGTTGATTTCGGCCGAAGGCAATTAATCACAATCTTGTGAAGCAAGATGTTGAATGCGTTCATCCTTGAGTAGGTGATCTTCTCATCCGTTCTCCTATCCTTCACCAGTTCAAGAGTGGTCCGAGCAATGGAAACTTTAATCGGTTGATATCTGCCTCTCTCAACTTCTAACACATCGCCAAAGCATATCCATATCCACAAAATAGTCTTGTTCTTTGACATGAAGGAAAATCTATTCGCATCTAAAAAGCTAAGATTTGAATAGAAGTAAGCAGTCAATTCAGCATAAGCCTCAGTTGAGTCAGAACAGAACTTTTCAAGTTGAAGATAACTGAACTTTTCCCTCAAGTTCATTTTCACAGCATCCAGAAAATCAAAGTCCACACTCCTAGGGTTTATTACCCCACGCTTCAGCAATTTCGAGTACAGATCCTTTTGTTCCTTTGATCTGAACAAATCTCCCTTTTTCCTTGAATTTCAGCCGCAATACCCATTTTCGGTTGAAATAGACTGAACAGATTGTCATCATCATTCCCATCTACGGGATTTGGCCCCGATCACGAGGATCACTTGGGATATTCGCAAGGGTTTCCTCGGCCACCCCTTTACGAGCGATTCCCAAACTTTCCATTCTTTTCAGAAAGATATATTCGTTCCTAAATCCTTTTCTTTAACAAAACTATCAACATAGTTCAAAGGAGTACGAATTCCTTTTAAAGCACGATATAGCTTGTAGATAAAAGCGAGGCTTTTTGAATTCTTACGGGCCCGCTTCCTCGATGATTTCTTCCGATAAACAACGCCTTGAGGACTAGATGATGGAGAATGAATGACGCTGCTAAGAATGTTGTGGGCTCGGTTGCTGATCGGGAGAAACTTCATCTTCAATAAGATCGAAGTGCGTAGGCCCCTCACTCATTCTCTCGTGGTCCCGCTTGCGATTCTTGACGACTTTCGTGAAGAAGACATCTTTAACAATGTTTGGAAGTTTCCTAGCTTGACTTTCCCAGAAAAGATGATAACTTTTTGAAGATTTAGAGAAGAAGACAAACGGGAATGGAAGATCGATGCTTTCTAGGGTTTTTGAGAGAGAGTGAATAGAAAAGTGAAGAGAAATCGACAGTGTTCGTTCGGTTAAAAAGAAGAGTAGACGAACCGTCACAAAGGAAATAAAGATATACCTTTTCAAAATAACTGTCTTTATCCATAAAAATAGCTATTTCAAAAATAACTTCCCTTTTTAAAATTAATCGATGCAATATTTACGTCAATTAAATATAGCAACAATTTAAACAAATCGATGATCCTACCTTTTCAAGATAAGATTGGAGAGAGAGAAAGACTTACGTCGAAGGTCGAAACAAGGCGTTGATAAAGTCTTGTAAGCTCGAGTCTCGAAAGTCTTTAGACTTTGATATCTTCATACCTCAAAATATTGAGTCTGGTTCGTATAGACTCAAATTGATTTTTCTCCAAAGGCTTTGTGAGTATATCAGCCAGCTGATTCTTTGAGTCAATAAATTGAATTGAAACATCTCCATTTTGAACATGATCTCTAATAAAGTGATGTCGAATTTCTATATGCTTCGCTCTTGAGTGGAGAATTGGATTTTTGGTGAGGTTGATAGCGCTGGTGTTGTCGCAATTAATCTCGTGCATAAGTCTTCGATTTCAAAATCTCTTAGCTGTTGTTTTATCCATAGAATTTGTGAACAGCAGCTTCCAAGAGCTACATACTCGCCACGTTGTTGAAAGAGACACACGTACTTTGTTTCCTTGAAAACCAAGACACTGTTCTGCTTCAAGCAAGCGGCAAGTTCCCTGAAGTGCTCTTTCTATCAACTCGCAACCGGCTAGATCTGCGTCGAATATCCCAGAAGTTTAAAGTCTCCCTTCTTAGGATACCAAAGACCGATGCTTGATGATGAAGCCACGTATTTTATGATGCGTTTGGCAGCACTGAGATGGGATTCTCTAGGATCTGATTGAAACCTAGCACAGATGCAAACACTCAACAAAATATTAGGCCTAGAGGCAGTAAGATAAAGAAGTGATCCAATAATGCTCCTGTACAGCTTTTGATCAACTTTCTTCCCTTCTTCATCTTTGTCTATCTTTAAAGAACTTGACATTGGTATGTCGGTCTTTTTGCAATTCTCCAGTCCAAACCTTTTGACAAGATCATTAACATATTTTTCTTGAAAAATGAAAGTTCCTTCCTTCAATTGTTTTATTTGAAGACCAAGAAAGAATGTTAATTCTCCCATCATACTCATTTCAAACTCATCCCGCATAGACTTTGAAAATTTCTTGCCTGAGACTTTCATTGGAGGATCCAAAAATAATATCATCCACATATATTTGAACAAGTAAGAAACTTTTATTTTCCTTCTTGATGAATAAAGTCGTATCTACTTTACCTTTGACAAACCATTTTGTAATAGGAAATTACTTAACTGTCGTACCAAGCCCGAGGTGCTTGCTTTAAACCATACAAAGCCTTTTCGGTCAAGAAGGCGAGTCCGGCTTCTTTGGGTCTTCAAACCCTGGCGGTTGTTCCACATAAACTTCCTCATGGATAAATCCATTTAGGAAGGCGCTTTTGACATCCATTTGGAATAACTTGAAATTCTTATAACAGGCAAACGCAAGTAAAAGACGAATAGCTTCTAACCTTGCCACTGGAGCGTAAGTCTCATCATAGTCTATTCCTTCTTCTTGCGTATATCCCTTGGCCACGAGTCTTGCTTTATTTCATATAACTTTTCCTTTCTCGTTCATCTTGTTTCTGAACACCCATTTAGCTCCAATAATAGTTTTACCTTTTGGTTGGGATGTCAATTCCCAAACATCATTTATGCTGAACTGCCTGAGCTCTTCTTGCATAGCTTCAATCCAGCTTTCATCGAGATAAAGCTTCTTCTATGCTCTTTGGTTCAATTTCAGAAACGAGTGCCACAAAGCACTAGACTCTTCTCGCCTTTTGGATCTTGTGCGAATTCCTTCATTAATTTCGCCAATTATAAGATCTTTGGGATGACTGGACTTATGCTTCCAGTTACTCGATGATTTATGCAGTAGATGATCTCTTTCTTTATTTGGATCTTCACTAACAACGTCGATGCTGGTTTTCAAGAGTCTCGAGATGCTTCTTGAGATGTAGACTTAGGAGGGTGCAGGAGCGGGTTCGAGATTCTTCTTGATGAGTCTAACTTGATTCATCTTGAGATGAGTCTTGAAATTTGACATTCATTGACTCCTCTACCGATTGGCTCTTCTTGTTATAGACTCTGTAAGCTTTGCTTGATGTAGAATATCCAAGGAAGATACCTTCATCTGATCTTTCTTCAAACTTACCAACTCGATCTTTAGCATTTTTCAGTATAAAACATTTACAACCAAATACATGAAAGTATGAAACAATAGGCTTCTTTTCTTTGAATAACTCATAAGGGGTTTTACTGAAGAATAGATCTTAAGAAGACTCTATTGATGATATAGCAAGCTGTTGAAACAGCTTCAACCCAAAATCGAGAAGAAATTTTACTTTCAATTAAAAAGAGTTCTAGCCATTTCTTGAAGAGATCTGTTCTTTCTTTCCACAACTCCATTTCTTTGAGGAGTATACGGATAGGAAAACATATGCTTACAGCCAGATTCATCACAGAATTTTGTAAAATCTTGATTTTCAAATTCACCTCCATGATCTGTTCTTATACTAGAGATGACACAACCTTTTTCATTTTGAACCTTTTTAGCAAATTTTTCAAAATACGAAAAGGTTTCGGACTTACTTGAAAGGAAATAAACCCAAGTAAAAACGGGAGTAATCATCGACAATTACTAGGCAATACTTCTTACCCCCAATACTCGAGTTCTTGTTGGTCCGAAGAGATCCATATGCAGCAACTGTAATACATGATTAGTAGAGACATGATTTATTGGCTTAAAAGAATTTCTTACCTGTTTTCCCAGAATACATGGAGTGCATGAATCAGTCTTTTGGTATGGCAATTTTGGTAGACCTCGAACAAGCTGCTTTGATGAGATTTTGGCTAATTGCTTCATATTGACATGTCCAAGCTTTTTGTGCCATAAGCTTGCTTCGTCTTGAATTGAGATCAGACATTGTGATTCATTTGGTTTCACATCCGGAAGATAGATGTTTCCATGTCTTCGACCCGAGAAAAGATTGAGTAGAGTCTTTGCGATTCCGGAACATGTTCCTTCTTGAAAGAAGATCTTGAAACCAGTATCACACAATTGACTAATGCTGAGAAGATTGTAATTGAGTCCTTCCACTAGGGAGACATTACTTATTGTGAGAGTACCAATCTTCACGGTTCCAAATCCCACAATACTTCCTTTGCTGTTTCCTCCAAATGAAACTTTTCCACCATTTACTTGAGCAAGCTTTATAAAACAATTTGAGTCTCCTGTCATGTGTCTTGAGCATCCATTTGTCAAGATACCACTTTACCTGTTTCTTGATGGAGACTTGTATTTAAAATAAAGTCTCAAGCTTTCTTTGGTACCCAAATTTTCTTGGGTCCTTTGGTGTTAGTAAGATAAACAGAATTAGCCCATACTTTCTTAACAGGTTTCCATACCATAGGGCACTCTTTTTCAAAGTGATCCGGACTGTTGCACTTTGAACATTTGAGAGCATTTCTTCCTACGGGTTTAACAAAAACCTTTTTGAAGTGATTTTGTAAACTTCACTTGAAAGCCTTTTCTTGATTCTTTCTTTTACTTTAGGAAAATCAATCAAGGGAATTGTTTCTTCTGTCATACCTAGACCCGGACTTATTGAAGTAAGGTCTTTCTTATTTGAAAGAATTTTCTCCAGTTTTCAGACCCTATTGAAAATTTCTTTGATATATTTGATAAGTCTGTTTTTAAAAAAGCATTTTCTTTTAAAAGATTTTCTTCATTTTCTTTAAAATTGGAAACAGACACGTGCCTAGACTTTTAACTCTTTCTTCTAAAACATTTTCTTTTTGTTTTAGAGCTGAGTTTTTTTTTTCAGTTTGGAAATTCTTTTAAGAGAAGTCTTAAGACTAAAGCATAGTTCATCAATATATTTAGAAACTTTGACAGGAATTTTAAAATTACTTGCCTCAAATTCACTGTCGAGTTTGATCCGAGTCGATCCAGTCCGAGTCGATTGTGCCATCAGACATAGATTGGCATATTCATTATCACTTTCTTCACACTCGGTATCACTCCGGGTTTCAGCTTTGAGAGCTTTTCGAAATTTTTCAGCTTTTCCTTTCTTCTTTTTCAAAAGAGGACAGTTGGGTCTGATGTGTCCCTTTTTCTTGCATTCAAAGTAGACTACATCTTTGTTTGGTTCCTCATCATCAACAGACTTGGTCTGCTGTCTTTGAAAGCCTTGTTTCTTTGAGTTGAACCTTCTTCATTTTCTGTTTAGTTTTCTGAATCTTCTTATCATGAGAGCAAGCTCCTCATCGTCCATATCTTCTTCAGAATCTGTAACATCAGAATCATCATTTGATTTTAATGCAATGGATTTCTTACCTCTTGGATCTTCATCTTCATTGATCCTTTCCACTTCATAGGACTGAAGAGTTCCAATCAGCTCGTCGACGGATAGTGGCATAATTCTGCGTCTCTCTTATCGAAGTCTTTATGTGATTCCAATCCTTGGAGAGTCCACGTAGTAGCTTGTTTACCTTCATGGGATCGAAGTTGGTTGACCTTGATTTTCAAGACCATTTACAATATCTGTAAAACGACTAAACATGTCGGATATTGATTCTCCGGTTTCATTCTAAAGGCTTCGTATTGACCGAGAAGAATGTTGATTCTTGTTTCCTTCACTCAATCTGTTCCTTCATAGGTGATATGCAATCTGTCCCAAACTTCTTTTGCTGTACCACAAGAAGATATTCTATTATATTCAGTTGGTGATAAAGCACAATATAAGGAATAAATTGCTTTTGCATCGAGTGTCTGTCTCTTGGTTATTTCTTCACGAGACATTCATTTGGATTCTTCAGTTTCTTTTCCTCTTTCGAGAGGCGATTCAGTGGTAGGAGTAATTCCTTTTTCTACAACGTCCCATTCTAGAGGATCCTTTGTTCGTAGGAAAGCTTTCATCTTGTTCTTCCAAATGTTGTAATCCTTTCCATCAAAGTAAGGTGTGCGGGTATTGCTTTGCCCTTCCATCAGCCCTGGTGCTAGCATACTAGCCATGGATCTTTTACTATGAAGTAAAACACTTCAAATAAAGTAAGTACACAGGCTCTGATACCAATTGATATTGCTAGTATAAACACCTAGAGGGGGGGTGAATAGGCGCACAAACAATTTTTCTCAAATACGGAAGCAACAGATTGAAATACGATCGATGTAGAGAGAGTAAGGAAGAGAAAATCAAACACAAGATTTATAGTGGTTCGGCTTATTCCAAGCCTACGTCCACTCTTCATGCGACAGCCCACCGGCTGGATTTCACTATGATCAAAAGAGAAGTTACAGCACAGCTTTGCCTTGATTCCACAGTGTAGATGTTCTCTCACACCTCCTCAAGGTCTCTCACAAATATAGACTCTCTTTTGTATTACAAGTATTCGCTCAAGAGATTTATCTAAACAAATAGGAGCTTCGAGACTTTGGAATTTTTCTATCGCGCACTCTCTTAAAACAACTAAGAACGTCTTCCTTATATACTCCTTTATGCCATCATACCCGTTGGCACTTTCCAAAGGAATTCCTCCAATCTACCCGTTGGACGGAATCAATTAGGAAGATTGTTCGAGCTATTAAAGGAACGTGTTGATAGCCCATCAATCTTGTTCGCCCATACAATCGGGATCTCGGTTTCCATAAGTAGAACCTTCCAATAATATTTAGACAATCATCGAATCTTCAGTCATTGAATCAATCTTGATCAATCAAAGGATTACGATACGTCTTCTCCAGCCACGAGATCTTCTCCGGATGATAAAGTTAAATCTGAACAAACCATCCAGTTCGGGATAACCTTACTTCAACGGATCGGGGACTGTCAATGAGGATAGACTTTGAGTCTTGAGTCGGCTGTCCCGGAAGTCTTCGGACTTTGCGGCGAGTCTGTACGGACCTTCGAGACTAGGCGCGGAACCGTTTTGTCAACTTCAAAACTCTTCACGAGGATTTCTCCAACAGCTGACTGGGCGCACTAGAAAGCCCGGGAGATTTCACGGCGTCGTTATTTATATTTGGAAGGACACTAGGAGGCCTCGACTCGCCGAGAAACAGCCGGATTCTTTGCGGTGCGGATCGGGTGCGAGGTGAGGAGCGGGCGAAGGAGTTCGGCGGCAAAACCCAAGCTGAAGCTAACGGAATTTGTTTCTTGGAGATCTTTGGAGGTGCTGTTCCGGCGTTGGGGCTGCTAGAGTTCTTGCTGGTCGGTGGGCTGAAGTATGCTGATCACTTCTTGGGATTTGCTCGAACCATTGCTATGGTGAAGAGCGGCGCGCGAGTCACCGCCGTAGGGCAGCTTAGCAGCATGAGGTTCCGGCCTAGAGGGTTCGATGCGGGCGGGCGTCGGCAACCCTCCGAAACAATTAAGAAAACGGAGAACAGGCCTGACCCTTTTTGGTAGCCCTTCTTATTCGCAACGAGGAGGTGCGTGACGCAAAACAAAGGGACGGGCGACGTGCGGGTGACCACGTAAGCGTGCGTCTGCGAGTGAGGATAAGCAACAAGCGGCGGCAGCACGAAGACCCAATGGCAACCTTCGAGAACCAAGTGAGCCGGCGAGGGATAACGAAAGATTCCGAGGCGTTCTAGAAGCCGTGAGCCTCTGGCCAGAGCTCATCGCCGGCCTTCAAGGCTTCCGATCAAGGGCCAAGCTGTGGACTGTTCTCCGCTCATTCGTTGTTCAATATTGGGCCAAAGTTTGTAGTTCATCATTGGCAGAAATCCAAATCCAGAACTCTTGATAGTCATTCAAAGTTGTAGAATCGCAGAGGTAGTTGAACTCTTCAGGTTTATAAGGGAAAAATTCAATGAGATCATGGTCGAATTCCAAAAGAGTTTGAAGACAGAATGTAAAGGAAGAAAATCGAATAGGTGTATCCAAAGGTGAACGACTTAGTAATCGATATACTAAAGGGAAATGATGAGAATGTCTAGAGTTCGCTAAAGAGTAATGTGGAAGATCATGAGAATATTTACTGAATAAAAAAAGAAAATAAAGAGCCAGCCATACTTGCAAAAGCCAAAATGGACCATACAACGTACCATCTTTGGATTTCATTGAAAGAAATGCATGAGTAAACCCCTATATAACGAAGCCAAAACATGTGGACCCAGAGCAAACCATTTACCTGCTGCAAGATCCGAGGCAATGTGTAGATGGTCCCTTGAAACTTTAAGAGTTAAAGAATACATATTTCGATAGTCAATAGAGCAAAAAGACAATACGTTTAGTGGAGTCAATGGGACCAAAAGTGCAGCAGAATCAATCAAGGAATTTCCCATGCGCAAGGACACTCTTAAAAGTATAAGGTACTTCCAGCGGTTCCAAATTTTCTACAGGAATGCCATTTAGCACAAAGCCAGCTATGGTAAAGATATCTAAAAAGAGTGACAGTTTTGGGTCCCCAAAGAAAAAAGAAGCAATTGGTTGATTGGGATAGAAACATATTGCAAAGCCCAATAGTCCCCTGTTCAGATCATGGGACAACATACTAACCTCAAGTGTTGTCTCTATCCTTGCTTTTTCCAAGCAAGCTTAACTCTGAGATAATCATTCATCCGTAAGTACGATGAGTGGAATTCCACTTCAAACAATGGAAAACCACGAA
>CM024721.1:42816424-42961424 GCA_014182545.1 Eucalyptus globulus
TAAAATAATAAAATAAAACCGCTCGGGTCGGATCCGCGGGTTGGGTTCGCCCGGGCCGGCCCAAAACGCACCGGCGGGCTACGCGGCCCTACTCTTTTTTTTTTTAATACAAAAAACGACGCCGTGGTGGGCGTTTGATACGCTCGCCCGACCCAACGACCTCGCGCTCAGCTGACCCAACTCCACGACGAACCCTACCCGGATCCGACCCGACTCGCGACCCGACCTCCGCGCTCGCGACCCGATTTTACTAAAAACCTAACCGACTTGGCGATTCCCCGACCCGGCCTCCCGCGCCGACTCGAACGCAAACCCTACCCGACCCAAGCCGAATCTGGGTCCGACTCACGACCGGCGAATCGCTAACCCTAGGGTTTGCGAATCCGCGGCGCCGGGGGAAGCAGTAAGCTGCCCGGTGGCGATGGTGGCACCGGTGGCGACGGCAACGGCAAGGATCATAGGCGACGGTGATCGTAGCTTGGGGATGGCATGGGCGGGACCATCGTCACCGCTCTCAATGTTGGCTCGGCTACGGCGGCACGGCCAGGGCGACGACGGCATCAACCGCTTCAAGTCTGCTGGCCTGGGGGTAGGTCACGACGATGGCATCGAGGTGGTTTGCGACGGTGGAGGCCACGGCGAGGGCAGCATCGATGGCGAAGATCGCGACGAACGACAACGGCGTCGGTGGGTCCCGACGGTCAAATTCCGACTGATCCGGCGCCGAGTTACCTTCTCTCTCCCTCGGGCTTGCCCTTCGAGCTCCCCGAAGTCTCTGGGGACGCCTCCGAGCTCACCACGCCACGGCCGCCTAACTCGAGCTCCCCGAAGTCTCGTGGGACCCCAAGCCTCGACCGGCCTCTCTCTCTACCTCTGCCTTCGGATATGGGCTTGCTCGTCTTCGGCTCCCCTTCTGAAGTCTCTCAGCAGGAAGCTCGAAGCTTTGTAGCCTTCGATCGTTCTCGGCGTGCTCCTCAACGACAAAAACGGGGGCCTATTTATAGGCGAGGGGCAGCCGGTCGACGAAGCTTCGACCGCCGGCCCCGTGCGCCAAGCGGCTCTCCGTCGGCCGAACCGGCGCCCCATCCGCCACTGTCCACCAGCTGCCCCCACGCCCCCACGCCGCCATCCGTCCGCTCATCCGGCGCGCGCCCTCGCGCGTGCGCCGCAGGCGACGGAGGAAGAAGATGACCCGGATGGGCCGGGCCGAGGCGAGTAAATGGGCCTCTCAGCCCATGTGAGGGCCAGTCGCTTCTTTTTCTCTTTTGTTTCTTTTTCCGTTTTTTTTTTCTTTGTTTATTTATAATCCGAAAAAGGATAAAATAAAAAATAAAAACAAAAGTAAAACCTAATTAATTAAAATGAAATTTTAGGCATCAACAGCCTGCCCATCTTTGAAGGTCACTTTCAGAGGTTGCATTCAAAGACAACCGATGCCTAAATTTTGTCCATATATGCGTAGCCGATTATATTTTATTTGAGACTTATTATCCTATGTAAAAAGAGCAATATAACACTACATATATTAAGACAGTATAAGAAGATACCCGTAGTTACTTACGGAGTGAGTGAGATAGGGTGTGAACCCCGAGTTTGGCAAGTATCAAGGCATCATCTTACCTGGTGATATGAAGAGGTTGTTTTTCCAGGGCTCGAACCATTCTTCGGTCGCCTGTTAAAACAATCAATGATTTTTCTAGGACTCGAACCTTTCTTCGGTCGCCTATTGGAGCAATCGGTGGTTTGTCTCGGACCCGAACCATTCTTCGCCGCCGTGACGGGAAATTGCTTCTCCAGACCCGAACCATTCTTCGGTCGCCTGTTAAAACAATCAATGATTTGTCTAGGACCCGAACCTTTCTTCTGGCCGCCTATTGAGCAATCAGTGGTTTGTCTCGGACCAACCATTCTTCTGGCGCCGTGACGGAAATTGCTTCTCCAGACCCGAACCATTCTTCGGTCACCTGTTAAAACAATCAATGATTTGTCTAGGACCCGAACCTTTCTTCGGTCACCTTGACGGGAAATTGCTCCTCCGTGACTCGAACCATTCTTGGCCGCCCGTTGGAGCAATAAGTTGGTTTGTCTAGGACCCGAACCTTTCTTCGATCACCTTGACGGGAATTGCTTTTCCAGACCCGAACCTTTCTTCGGTTGCCTGTTAGAGCAATAAGTTGTTTGTCTAAGACCTGAACCTTTCTTCGGTCACCTTGACGAGAGATGCGCCGACCTTTCTCAGGGCATCTGTTTGTTGGGAGATAGTACTTGGACGATCACGAGTACAAACTCTTGGAGGATACCTGGATGATCACAAGTATCGAAGGGGTATCTGGACGATCACAGGTACAAACTCTTAGGGATACTTGGATAATCACAAGTATCGAAGGGGTACTTGGACGATCACAGGTACAAACTCTTTGGAGATACCTGAGATATTCGTGTGGAAATATTGAGGACGTGCCTCGCATATTCATGAAGGTCTCTCACCTCCTGGTAAAAGGGAATATCGAGGACGTACCTGGGATATTCGTGAAGGTCTCTCACCTCCTGGTAATTGAGAATATTGAGGACGTGTCTCGCATATTCATGAAGGTCTCTCACCTCCTGGTAAAGGGGAATATCGAGGACGTACCTGGGATATTCGTGAAGGTCTCTCACCTCCTGGTAATTGAGAATATTGAGGATATGCCTCGCATATTCGTGAAGGTCTCTCACCTCCTAGTAAAGGGGAATATCGAGGACGTACCTGGGATATTCGTGAAGGTCTCTCACCTCCTGGTAGTTGGAATATCGAGGACATACCTTAGATATTCATGAAGGTTTCTCACCTCTTGGTAAAGGGGAATATCGAGGACGTACCTGAGATATTCGTGAAGGTCTCTCACCTCCTGGTAGTTGGAATATCGAGGACGTACCTTAGATATTCATGAAGGTCTCTCACCTCCTGGTAATTAGGAATATCGAGGGCTTACCTAAGATATTCGTGAAGGTCTCTCACCTCCTGGTAAAGGGGAATATCGAGGACGTACCTGAGATATTCGTGAATGTCTCTCACCTCCTGGTAAAAGGAATTTGAATGTAGCACGAGGCTTACCTGGATTGCCGCAGGCACTTAAAAGGGGTGGAACACCTGGATAGCCACAGGTGTACAAAGTACTGGGATACTTGGATGAACACAAGTATTTAATGATATAACCCGGGACCACCAGCTTGGTCCAAGTGTAAGGAAGCATACCCTGGGTAGGCGCCGGCACACAAAGTGTGGAATGCTTGAACAGCTGTTATATTTGGGGGCACCGCAAGTTAAGTGTCATGAAAAGGATGTACTGACAACGGTGGGTACTTGACGATATGGGGATACCTAGACAGCAGTAGGTATTCCAAGAGATACTTGGTCACCACAAGTATCAATACTGGGACAACTTGAATATGTCGAGTGTCGGGAAAAAGGAGTATCCTGGACGGTGGCTCTGTACTCAAAGACAATGGGATGCTAAGACAGCTTGTAAGCATCGAAACTCAAGAGACAATTCGAATAGGTCGAGTGTCAAGAGGAGAGTACCTAGACAAAGGGTAGGTATTCAACGATAAAGGGGGATAGGGATATGCTTACCTAGCAATACCTCTAATCTCTGAGAGTATGTCTGTTATTAGCACAATATGCAGACATTATTGTATATGCTGTAAATTCATGAGTTCAAATGAGATTCATGCATGATAATTTTGTCAATTTTGTATCATTCGAATTCCACTAGGGAAGATTTTGAAAGACAACATTTATTTGGAATATAGATGCTTCGAGCATGCCAAATGAGGGACTTTCAGTCTGAAAGGACTTTCCGCTCACTCTCATGGAAAAGGCTATCCCGACCATTGATGCAGGATTCATAAGGACCACACTATCTCACCGTCATCATGTCAAAGCGGGGTCTGAGTATTCTCGCAAACGGTACGACTTTACCAAAGTGAGAGGTCTTTGTTGAAACTGTGATGAGTTCTTAGTCAGTGGCTCATCGAAGGGGACCATCAAGGTTGAAGCTGATGGACGAAAATGTTGCATGATCATCTCCGGGTTTACGAGTCAAGAACCCTGCGAAAAGAGATAGAGTAATCTTGCTCGTACTTCTCCGAGCGATGCTTATAAACATATGAAATCCTACGTTAATTGAAGTGCCCCTAATCTGAAGAGACTTTTACAATGGGAATGCAACGTAGACTTGGCTCACATGTAAGAGGGTGAGAGTTGGTGACTGTCTTGGCATTTGTCACCGGTCTTTCTTTTCACAGTCCGATGAAGGTTCTATGGATCACAACAACAATTTCTCTTGGGAATACAAATGACTGTGTTTTTTGTTTGGGGCATTAGCCTTGCTTTTACTAAGCACACTGTTTTTTCATGCCCCTACTCCTCTCTTCAATTTTTCGTTCATGAGCATTGACCTTGCTTTTACCAGGTACACTGCTTTTTATGCCTATGTTTTTTTTCTTGTTGCTTGAGGAATTGGTCTTGACAAGTTCAAGCAAATGCCTTTGTTAGACTATAGAGTCTTCATCTTTTGTTGGCACTTCTGATTATGCTGCTCAAACGACGGTGGCTTCGCTTTGCCTCCATGTGAGGGTGAATTTACAGACTCAATTGAGTTGTACAATGGATACAAGTGCGTAAATAAAGAGTTGCTCTTCACGACTCTAGGGCACTTAAATTAACGTGAGCGTTCATATGCAATAAGGACACCCGAAGATTGATGCAAGTGCGAGCAAGAAAATTTCTATCTCTCTTCTCACCTTGTGATGCTGCTTTGTCTCCGACCTGCCCCAGTGTGGGGTGGTTCTTGACGGGGGTATGAGAGAAGCTTCACCAATGTATGAGGCTCAATGGGGTGAGCGATGGAATGCCTCTCACTATTTTGGTTATCGTACCATTCGCGAGAGAACTCTTTACCCTACAGCCATGGAATCTTCTGCACTCATCTCACAAGTGTATAGATGGGGGGGGGGGATTGTGTGTAGGACCTGGCTTGCCTTTCATCATTTCGACGCGCCTCATCCAGCATGCTCAATTAATCTTGTATTCTTCACTTAGCTGTCTATTCTAATAATCCTTAGTGGAATCAGTGACTTAGACAGGCAAGATCATCATGCAGAATTCATATGCAAGATTTCGAATATGATGGAGTTTGAACTCTTCAAAACAAGTTAATGGTTTTGACTCAAAAAATACACTATTGACAACTTTAGGAGTTAACATAATGGTGTTTCCAAATATGTTAATTTTTGAACATCAAAAGGGTTATTCACAAATGGACGTCGATGGTTGTCCCCATTGATTAGGAATATGACACAAGAATGATCAGTCGGGGTTGGGAATCTGATCGGGCATCTCTCGCTTTTGCCCCTCGCAGTAAGAGAAGATGTACAAGTAGATCAATTAGTCGGCCAAAATCAAATGTGAGTTGAGGCCTGAAGATTTTCTGTCATTTGCTTTGGCAATACTTGAGACATCATTTTGTTTGGAAGAGCTTATCAAAGTCTGACATGTCTCTTATTGATTTTTCATCCTTGCTTTTGACAAGTGATCCCGCTACATAAGAGGGAATGTGTTAGCCATGAACTCTTTCAAGAGTCAAATAACTGGAATCGATACAACTTTACCCTTCACTGGCTTGTAGATGATTGGGTGAACCTGAAGTGAGAAAGGGGACACGAAGTCCTATGTCCTTTGTTTCGTTAGGTCAATTATTCTCTGAATTGGCTCCTGGATGACATGTCTTTTTACACGAAGCCAGGTAAATTTGATGTAGGTCATTTCCATGGACCTCACTTGGCCAATATTGACCATCAAGTTTGGTTTTTGATTCCCAATGTTTCCTGTCAATAGGAAACTACGTCAAAAGTGAATTTTTCAAAGAGTTGGGAGTATTGGAAACGATACCAAATTACTCTTCTCCAAAGTTTGTATTTGCTAACTCCTAAAGATATTTGAATGTCAATGATGGCCTCTTTATCTTGGCATAGTTTAATGTTTCCTTCAATTGGCCTTCCTCATTTGTGACCATGTATGCATGATTATTGGTCGTTGATTCATCTTCAACGCCTTCTTTCTGTGGAATTTTTCTTCTGTCTTTGAGGAAATTACTTCTTGGGAGAGCATGCGTCTGGAGCACGAAGTGGGGTTTCTAAGCCCTTAGTTATCATTTGAAATAAGGGGCTAGAGACTGTCTCAACTGTCTAGATTTCCTCCCTATTGACAGTGGTCAATTCAAAGGAAGAGAAGAAATTCCTTTTCTGCACTTCTTGGCTTGTCGAAGTCGGAAATCCCATTGATGAAATCGTAGCATTTAGTTGCTCGGGCACGTTGAGGGAAGAAGATGCTGCTCCGGCTTGAGAAGGAGTTGGGCAGGAGCGAGGTGGAGTGTACAGAGCTCTTGGGGATGGCTTGATTTCAACCGTATGCTCGTACCTATTACATCCTATCTTTTGTTTCCTGTAAATAGAAGAGAGAGGACATCATTTCCAAAATTATATTCGGAGAATGAAACTTACCTTCTTTGAAGTGGGATGATCTTTTATTTGCCCCACTGTCTTCTTGGAAGAGTGTCATTGAATTTGGTGAGTTCACATAATGTGCTTGCTTCAAATGCCCCCTGTCACACTAAGTCAAAGGGGACAAGAATGATCTTCTGAGACATGAAGTGAGTGAGTCAGAAAGACAAATGTGCTTAAATTTATCATCTTGTTTTGACAAAGCTTTTGGGTGATGAAATATATATTTTTATTTTCAAAATGCATCTTTGGGGGAGAAAAAGCATGAGGAAGCCCAGCCCTCAAAAGATTCTCCTTGGATGATATATTTTTTTCATGGTTGGATAGCATCACCAGGCTGGTTTGGAGTACCGCCTCATGTTCTTAAAACAAAATATTACAACTGTACAATAGAGTACTTGGAATGGAAAATACAACCGTAGCACACTAGATAAGATGAGAAACATGAAATTATAAAAACAAGTAAAACTCATGAAAACCCCTGTGTAAAGGAGCGCTTTGATAGTGCTAGTCTTGAAGCTAAGCGTCTTTGAATTCCTCGCCTTCAGTAGACTCGAAGTATTCGCATGCGATGACTACCTCGTTGAAGTTACGGAAGTGTAACCCATGTAGCCAACAACGATGCTTGCAGGACAAAACTTCTATGAACTGCTTCATTAACTCCTCTTCAGCCAGTTGAGGGTGGGTTTGCATCATGAAAGCCCTCCACCTCCTTGCGTATGCTCGGAAATCTTCCATTGGTTTTCTTGTGAAGTGAGCCAAGCTCTCACAAGGCAGTTCAGTTCCGATCTGGCTTTGGTACTGATGCAAGAATGTGGAAGTTAGCTCATTCCAATCCTTTAGAAGATAAATGTTTGCTGTGCTAAACTATTGCAGTGCAAACCCCGTAAGAGTTTCTTGGAATGCCTGAGTTGTGAACGATATCGGGCCATAGTACCGACTCATTTCCGCATGGAGATACTGCAAGTGGGCCATGGGACAAGCTGTGCTGTTATACTCATGAGATTGGGTATCCACATTTCTATGGGGCTCATGATCCTACGAGGGCAAGACGGGCTTGATGTATCTTGGTTAGGCCACCGGTTTTCCCACCGCATATCCGTTGTGGTGGTGAATTTTTCTGTTTCGGGAAGCTGGACTCTATCGAGATTACCCCCATTGCTTTCTTCCGGTCAAAATTACCGAAGGAGGATGAGGCATGTAAGCTATCCTTGTGGTCGTGACGAGCTTAGTACTTCGTTAGGATCGTAGCGGATAAAGACGTATGCTTCCTTTTCTTCGACGGGCCTTCATCCCCGATGAGAGTAGGAAATAGTTATACGATGAATCGTCGCATTGTCGAAATAACGCCGGAAGTCTTTAGGATTGTATTCTAGGGCCGGGAAGTCTTCAAAGCTGTATTCTTGGGAATGCTCGAAGCTTTGGTGCGGTGGCTCGTCGGCAGATGCTGAATTGATCTGCTTAGGCTTTCTTTTCTTGGCCCCTGGTCTAGATCTTTTGAGTAAGGCCCTTCGTTTTGCCAGCTCGATTCTGTCAAAGGAAGTGAGAGACATTGGAGTTTCACTATCTGATTCATTTCCCAAGTTGATAGGGGTTGGTATTCTTTGGACCCTAGCTCTTGCAAAGGTAAGCTTGGGAGTTGTCCGGTCATGCCCCGCTCTTGAATGTGCTCGATTCTATGATCTCGTACAAAGGCTCCTTGCCTTTCCTAGTGGGAAATTTTCCAAGAATGTGGTGTTGTTCAGTTGCCCATTTATCATGCAAGGCTTTATTGACATGCTCTTCTCCTATCTCAGCGACTAACGGCTCCTCGTGTTCCGCGATCATCGGCTCTTCGTAGGGCACGGTGATGTCAAGATTATACTCTTGGTGAAAAACATGAATTAGTTCCCTCCAGGTTTTAAGGGGACTAATCTTCCTGACAATGTACCATCGCAAGGCAGGGCTAGTCAAGCTCGATTGGTACGATTGAATCATCCTTCGGACCAAGTAGGCCTGCAAGTATGTCTCTGGGCGGAAGGTATCAGCATACCTTTCACATTCAGGTGCTTTGAGTTTTTCAGGGATCTCGATGCCGAGGTAATTGGACAGGTCCATGGGATTCTGCTCCTGCAGCTGGCTTAACTTTTTCATGATACTTTCAAACTGTCTATGGTACTGGCTAATTTCTGGCAAATTTGCGGGTGTCATGACGGTGTTTGAGGCAACTATAGAGTTGGGCTCAGCTTGAGTGGATTTCATTTTTCTTGAGAGTTGTTGAAGGACAATGGACATCTGTCCTACGCCGTCTTCAATGTTAATGAGGCGATTTTGTACATCATTCTGATCGGGCCCTAATGCATGAGGCCATTCGCGAGCTATTGGTGGCCGGCGATTCATAATTACCTGCTCGTTGTGAAAATCATAAATGAGCACGGAAGTAAACAAAGATTGACCCATGGCAATGGTGTAACTGCTTTTTTATTTATCAAAAGAGGATTTGTAGACTGCCAACCCCTAACACTTAAAACTTGAAATTGAAATGACGAGATGAAATACTAGATATTAAACAAAATTCCCTAAACAATGGGACAAAACTTTCACACTATTAACACTAAGGGGCACATGATTGCCAATTTATATGTGACGGGGAGTCTTGCGCTTGCGCGGATGCTTGCTTTCTTGGGCCGGCTCTGAGGTGTGCATCCAGTCCATTCCCAAATCCCTCTCCATGAGCTCTGCTTGCTCGTGCTGGCTGCTCTCGCTGATTGAGTGAGCGACTGATGGCTTCCATTTTGTGGATGTAGGACATGGAGGCGTGGTGGGCTTTTTCTTCTCCCTCAAGCCCTTTAGGTACCACGATCCTTTTACGATGGCACTTGTTCCATGCTTCTTCATAAATGTCAACCATGTATTCAAAATTTTGATGAGTGAAGAGAAGTGGAGGGGTCCTCTTCTTGAAAGATGGCGGGATCTCCTGAAGGGCTCCATACTGTAGTGCCACCCGTTGTGGGAAATAGGAAAAAGCACCGGTGAGGCCGAGCAGCGGAATTGGATGGCGGCGCTTGAAAGCAAAGCGAGCTCTCTTTTCATAAAACCAATTAGCACACCATTGGAATGCCTTAGGAGCCGGGTCTCTTAGGAAACTTATCCAATTTAAACAGCTTTGATTGGGAATGTATGGTCCTAAAACCATAAATTTTTGTAATGGATTTTCGAAGTCATTCATTCCGTATGATCGCATGAAGCCTTGGAATTCGCTTAGGTGAGAAAAGAACCAGACTTGTAAAATTTCAGGAGAGGCTCGCATGATTTTCTCCGTGTTGTCTTTAAAACGATTAAAGGACAAGAAAGTTTCAGTTAAAATCATATTGACATAATTTTGCCCCCTCAAGATTTGATCAACTATCCATGTCATCTTAGGACTTATGACATTTCTTTGATGGGGGAAAATGATGAACCCAAAAAAGCCCAGGAGGAAAATTTCGCTTTTTTGGGTCATAGGCTGATTTTGAAAACAGGCATTCATGAATTCTAATAGGCATGTATTATGGTTGCCTTCAAGAATTTGTCTCATGACATGGAT
The DNA here is from genome assembly GCA_014182545.1 of Eucalyptus globulus. Lineage (NCBI taxonomy): Eukaryota > Viridiplantae > Streptophyta > Magnoliopsida > Myrtales > Myrtaceae > Eucalyptus > Eucalyptus globulus. The sequence goes on from CM024721.1 coordinate 42,826,533, forward strand.
TTCAGTTCCTAAAAGTCGCGCTAACCCTTGCCACGGGAGGAAGCCTGTCGATGGCCTAACAAGCTTTTTCTCGAGAGGCATTCCAAAGTGATGATGCTGTATTCTTCCGAGTTGGGGTTAGCTCAAACCCACCAAACATAAAAGTAGTCGTCTTCAAGCACCAGAAATGTGCCATGGCCTGTATGACTTCAGGACGAACAGTGATTTGAATCAATGATAGGAGATGACCAATTTTGGCTTTCACGCGCTCTTGGGCAAGCTGATCCAATTGACCCCACCATCTGAAGAGTTCCGCCTTAGGAGCAGGAATGAACTGGATATCGTCTTTCCCCATCGCACATAAACTGGAATTTGAAAAGCTTATCCTAAATTGCCATGGGCCAAAATAAAAAGACTGAGTAAAAAATTAAGAAATCACTTTGCTTTTAAAGAAAAATGGCAAGCACAAAGACATGCGCATGGGACGTGCGGCTCGATTTCTAACTCAGAAGGCTTGATGAAATTAAAAAGGTATCCGCCCGTCGCAGTCTCGCGTTAGCAGCATACCCCCTTAACCTCGGCTAAGAAATTCGGGGAAAAGAAAGGCAACCTCTACATCGCAGTCTCGCGTTCGAGGTCGTATCTTTCTTAACACCATCCTAGAAATCCTATGGCGGCCCAGGTCCGATGGCCGGGTTGTGTGTGTCATGTGTAGTGCTAAAAAATTTAAGGATACACAGCAGTTTATAATCACAAAACATTTTATTTTAACAGAATAAAACTTTCAGCTATTACCCTGCACAAAAGAAAAAAACCAAGTCAGCAAGGCATTTAAACAAAGATAAAATGGCCTAAGTCCTCAAAGTTCCCCAGCGGAGTCACCAAGCTGTCGCGACCTCTTTTTTCTCGGCGCCCGCAATCGGGTACGAGCGCCTAAGGAGGCTAATGGCTCGGCTGAATTTATTAAGCCCGGACTCTCCCAAGTCCACCAATTCACGACTTAATGGTTCAAGTTTTTAACCTGTAATTCAATTTTTAAAATGGAGTCGCCACTAATCGATTTGGGGTGGGTTGATTAGAAACCCAAGTGAAGTATCGGGAGAAATACCCACTCCTGCGCAACCAAAGAAATTAGGATCGGGGACTTGATTACACTAGTTAATCACTAATGCCCTTTCGGTACCTAATCTTATTTAAACCCTAAGGCTTTTTGGATATTCGAGGGATTTTCCATGCATTTTCGGGAGGAAAACATTTTTGAGTCTTTTTCTCATTTTTGGACATAAAAGGGATTTTTGGATTTTTTTGGAAAAATACAAGTCTTTTTTGGCTTTTTCTAATTTTTTTTGGCTTTTTCATGAATTTTTGGATTTTTTTGGATTTTTGGCATTTTTTGAGAATATGGAATATTTTTGATTTTTTTTTGAAAATAAATTATTTATTTATTATTTATTAGAATATTATTTTATATTAAAATAATAAAACAAAACCGCCCGGGTCGGATCCGCGGGTTGGGTCCGCCCGGCCGGCCCAAAATGCAGACGGGCCCGCTACGTGGGCCCGACTCTTTTTTTTTTTTTTTTTAATACAAAACGACGCCGTGGCCGGGCGTTTGGATACGCCCGGCCCGACCCAACGACTGCTCAGCCGACCCGACTCCACGGCGAACCCTACCCGGATCCGACCCGACTCGCGACCCGACCTCCGCCGCGACCCGATTTTACTAAAAACCTAACCGACCCGGCTTCGATTCCGACCCGGCCTCTAGCGCCGACCCGAACGCAAACCCTACCCGACCCAAGCCGAATCTGGGTCCGACTCACGACCCGGCGAATCGCTAACCCTAGGGTTTGCGAATCCGCGGCGCCGGGGGAAGCGAAGCGTCTGGCGGCGATGGTGGCAACGGCGGCGACGGCGACGGCAAGGATGATAGGGCGACGGCGATCGAGCTTGGGGATGGCATGGGCGGGGACCATCGTCACCGCTCTCGACGTTGGCTCGGTGCGGCGGCACGGCTTGTGGCGACGACGGCGTCAACCGCTTCAAGTCTCGCTGGCCTCGGGGTAGGTCACGACGATGGCATCGAGGTGGTTTGCGACGGTGGAGGCCACGGCGAGGGCGGCATCGATGGCGAAGATCGCAACGAACGACAACGGCGTTGGTGGGTCCCGGACGGTCACCTGACCAGATCCGGCGCCGAGTTACCTTCTCTCTCCTCGGGCTTGCCCTTCGAGCTCCCGAAGTCTCTGGGACCCCTCCGAGCTCACCACGCCACGGCCGGCCGTGGCCTCCACCGTACGCAACAACCCTACTGTGTTGCATCAACACGCAACCCAACCCTCTGAAAGATGCATCACTATAGATCTCGAACCCTCCGGAACCAGATGGAATTGTCAGCACAGGTGCGGTAGTCAGCTTTTCCTTTAGCTCTTGAAAATTGCGCTCGCCCTTGACTAACCACACAAATTTCTCTTCCTTCTTCAGGAGTTTTGTCAGAGGCGATGCTAACAATGAGAATCCTTCCACAAACCGTTTGTAATACCCTGCTAAACCTAGAAATTTTTTTATCTCTGTCACTGTAGTCGGTCTTGGCCAATTGATCACAGCTTCAATCTTGCTTGGGTCCACTGAAATTCCTTCACCTGAGATCACATGCCCTAAGAAAGCAACACGAGTTAACCAAAACTCGCACTTGCTAAACTTAACATACAATTGATGAGTTCTTAAGGTCTGGAGCACTAATCTCAGATGATTCTCATGCTCTTCATCACTTCTTGAATAGACCAAGATATCATCAATGAACATGATCACAAACTGATCCAGACATTTCTTAAACACTCTGTTCATCAAAATGCTGACACTCTGTTCATCAAAATGCTGGAGCATTTGTTAACTCGAACGGCGTCACTGTGAACTCGTAATGACCATACCGAGTACAAAATGCTGACTTAGGAATGTCCTCCTTCCTAATCCTCAGCTGATGATATCCTGTCCTCAAATCAATTTTCGAAAATATTGACGCTCCTTGCAATTAATCAAACAAGTCATCAATCCTTAGCAGTGGATACTTGGTCTTGATCGTTACCTGATTGAGTTGCCGATAGTCGATGCACAGACACAACGAACTATCTTTCTTCTTGACAAACAGAATTGGTGCTCCCCAAGGTGATGCACTAGAATGAATAAATCATTTATCCAGTAACTCTTGCATTTGCACATTCAGTTCTTTCAACTCAAATAACGCCATCCAGTAAGGTGCCTTCAAGATTGGTTCTGTCCCCAGTGCTAGTTCAATTACAAGTTCAATCTCTTTTCTAGTAGTAACCTTGGTAATTCCTTTGGAAAAACATATGGAAACTCATGTACCACTGAAATGTCTTCCATTCTCAGTTCCTCAATTGTCGTATCCATGATAGTTGCTAAGTACCCTCGGCAACCCTCATCTAACAAGCGAGCTACTTCTGGTGACGAGATCAAAGAAATCGAAGGTCCTCCACGATTCTCAGATACTACTCGACAATGAAGGAATAGGTTTCTCCTAAATCAAACAAAGCATAAGCAGGTTAGTCGTTGAGCGAAACCATACCTGTGATCACGTTAGGCGCAGCTTCTGCCTGACCTTGCGTAATTGCGTACGCCGTGCCTTGGACTAGAGGTCTCTGCTGTCCTCCCTGTGGCACGTTCTGAAGGGCATACCCTATAATCTGTCTCATTGGTGGTGGAGGTGGCAACTGAGGTTGCCCTCTTTACTTATTCGGACAATTCCTTGCGATATGGCCCTACTGGCTGCATTCATAACATACTCCTGACCTGGCGGGGCACGGAGTTGATCCATGTCGTCTTCCACAGAAGCGACACATAACCATATTATTAGGCATCGGCCTACTGAATCCACTTCTCTTGAAGGGTGGAGCATTGGATTTACCTCCAAGCATGGGTCTCTTCCCTTGGCGGATATTCTCTTGATGAGAGCTAAACCTCGATCTAAATGAGGCAACTTGTTCATTTAAATCTCGCTTTATCATCTGAGCTTGACGATAAACCTCACTGTAATCTTTCAAGTCCCAAGGTAACAGAGGTTGTTTCAATTCAGTACGAAGACCACTTTTGAATTTCCGAGCTTTCTCTTCAGGGTCTTCTATCAATTTATGAGCATACTGTGATAGTTCTGCGAACTTGACCCCATATTGGTCAACTATCATTCTCCCTTAGCGGAGACGATGGAACTCCTCTATCTTTTGTTCCGGGCCATTACCTGAGAAGTACTGTTAATTAAAAACTCTAAGGAAGGCATCCTACACTTGGGCCACACTTTTTGGGAACACAGTGTCCTTGGCGACTCTCCACCAAATATTGGCATTACCTTGAAATTGGTACATAGCTAGTACCACCTTTTTTCTCTTCATTGCACATTAGAAGCGCAAATGCCTTCTCCAGATCCTGTACCCACAAAGACGCAGCCTCGGGTTCTGCGGTACCAATGAATCTCGATGGTTTCAGCTTCAGAAACTATTCCACTAACTAGTGGATCAGCCTCCCAACGGCCACAACTCCTGGCAGCACTTTAGCAAGGGCGACGACAGGTGCAACTGCAGTTACGGCAGCAGGGGCAACTCCAGTGGCGGCAGCAACTGTGGCAATAGCGGCTTGAGCAGCAGCTTCAACAGCAACGGCCTGGTTCTACATTTGCTAATCCATACGATTTCCCATTACTTCTAGGACTTGCATGATCCCATCTATCCTGGGATCACCAGGGCCTACTACCCCAGCATCTACAACAAGTGGAGTCACTCCACTCGCACTAGCCATAGCTAGCGCTTTACCACGGCCTCCTCGGGCACCAACCTTGGTCGGCATTCTTCCCCGAGTCACGGCCCTACTAGCCCTCTTAGCAGGAGTTCTAGGCTCCTGATCGCTCATGGTGTCGCTTTAATCTACTGACACCTGCTTTCAATTCAATACCGAATTAGAAACAGAGCAATCCAAACAACAAGTAATTCTAGCATCCAGCTAACACAAACATGCACCAACATGAATTTAAAGGCACTTCTTACTACTATCCCAAGACCCATTGCTCCTTATCACTCCAATCTTGAACTTTGCTTTAATACCACAAAAAGGGGGATGTCACGCCCCGATCCTTAGGCGTGCGCACATCATTCTACTTGGTCGATTTTAGAATGCGATATCCCAAGACTATGTATCGCCGACCCTTTCCTTTTTAATAGAACATGCGTAAATAGTTATAAATCCCCAGACAATAAAACAATGGCATAATAAAGCAAGGCCATAATTTTTCATATCAAAATTCACAACTACACTTTTATACAAGGCAAACTATAGTATAATACAATACTATTCACAAGTCTAATCTACTATATATTCGATCAAAACCTAAAGTTTGCAAAATGGGATGGGATCTCAGTCCTCATCTGGATCCTATTCAGGATCCTCCTTGAGGTCATCCTCCTCCGATTCCTCTTCACTAAGCTCATTTTCTTCCAGCTCTTCATCCTCTTCAGGCTCTTCTTCTACTGGCTCCTCCTCAGCTATTCCCCGGTCCTCGTCCTCCTCTGGACCTTCCACTTCTTGTTCCACAATCTCACCTTCCTCAAAATTTTCATCCTCTACAGTGTATACAGGTGAAGTCGGCTCACTCCAAAGCGCAGGATCTCTAGCATCATCTACGCCTCCGCCCTAGGGGTCTACAGTCCCCTCACCAAAAAGCTTTCTCCAGGACGGGGTAAGGTATATTCTCTTCAGGGATGGGACCTACTCTTCACCCATCAAAATAGTAGTGATACCAAGACCGATACTCATGGGACATTAGGTCGTCCTGGCTGACATCAACCCACACTGTCGACTCAATCAAAACGTATTCTAACCCTTTTGGATGAGGATGAACATGGAAGTGAGTTTCTTTCTCCGTGATGTCCACTAGAATGCCAAATTGTTCTAAAGGAGGGGGAAGTGCCGGTGCTGCCATCTATGGACCTGAAATTGGTTATTTAATAACCAATGAGACTACATCTCAGCGAGTTCTACCCCATAAGACTCGATTAGTAAACCAATATGCTAACCAGGCTGCCTAAGCACACACGGGTCAAAGGACTTACCTTGGCCACAGATTCCACCTGCAATTCAAGGTTATACGCATATGCCTCATATATTACATCAAACGATCAATCAATTCATGACAAACAAATCAAAACAATTATCAACGACCTAATCGATTACATGTCAGTCGGACCATCTCTAGGTCATTTCCAATCACCAAATCACACATACTCTCTCGGGCGCCGTTTTCGCCAAGGTGGTGTATGAAATGGACAGCATTCGTGCGTTCTTTAAGGCATCGTTTTCACCAGTGATATCCTTAATCACCGAACCATGTATGTCCATAATGATGCATGCAATAGACAGTACTCGTGCGTTCTTTAAGGCGTCATTTTCACTAGTGATATTCCAAATCACCGAACCACGTATGTCTATAATGATGCATGTAATAGACAGCACTTGTACGTTCTTTAAAGCGTCGTTTTCGCCAGTGATATCCTTAATCACCGAACCACATATGTCTATTACGTCGTACCTGATTGATCTCAGCCAAGAGTATTCTTAATTAACTCTCACGATTCTCTCCACTTTCCAACTCATCAAGCATTATCAATGCTAAATAACCAAACTCAGCCATCTACCAATCAATCATTCAATTTCACTCAATTTAGGATAAATTCCTAAAATATCACATTTAATTCAATTTCATGCAACGTAGATCTCAAATAAATAAATGGACTGCACCACGGCAATCGGCATAAAATTTCGGTTGTCAGCTATCCGAGCCTTATTTTTGAAAAATAAATAATCAATTAAATTAATTTCGAAAATTAATAATTAAATACTAAAAATCCAATTTAGGCCCGTTATGCCTAATTGAAGTCCGAAACGGGTCGCAAAAAATCCCGAGATACATTCAATAAATAATATCACGTGTCTATTTACTAATCCCACAATCAAATTACCTAACATGCATCACAATTAACTAATAATCACTAATCTACTCTAATCTAACAACCTAATCCTACTTAATTAACACTAATCAACTCTTAAGCATAATTAGGAAACTAAGCAAAGATTAATGAGTAAAACTCACTTGATTAGCGAACGAGTCGGATCAAACCGACGAGAACAACGCGGGGGTCGTTTCTTTCCAAAGCAAGCCTCGGGTTCGGGGCCTGGAAACGCCTCAAAGCGAGCTTGGATCACTACTGGAAATCCACTTGCTGGGTTGATGTTCTTTGTTGCAAAACAAGAGGAAGTGAGCTGGTCTGGCGCAGTAAAGGATCGGGAAGGGCAGACGGTGGCTCGGTGAGGCAGAACGATGGTCCATGGCGGCCGGAGGTGGTCGGACAGTGGCTGGACAGTTCCCACATGAGCTAGAGGAGTTGCTGGGCGCACGGTTGGGCGGCATGAGGTGCGAAGGGTGCGCGGCAGCAAGCGGCGACAACGTGCGAGTGGCGAAGCGTGAACGGCGACGGCGAGTTGCTACGGTCTTCATGTGGCTACAGCTTCTTCCTCTGGTGCTGTTGGGTGGTGTCGCACGAACAAGAGGGAGAGGAGAGAGGGTTCGGCTAATGGTGAGAGAGAGATATAGGGATGAGAGGGATGAGGGCTCCACTTGGTCACTTATTCCACAAGTTTGTCCCCCACATCTTGCCCCTCAAGCTAGCCATCTCTTGGCTGCAAATTAGCCACACGAATTTTGGCTTCAATTCCCTCTTGATTTTCTCTCAATTGACTCTCATAAAATCAATTAATGTCTCATTTATCAAATTGATAATTTTCCTCATCCAAGAATCCCTCATGCTTCTCAATTTTGCAACTCGAATAAATCCTTGGCTTCAATTGCACGAAAACGGTCCCGAGCTGACTTTTTCCCAAAAAGTGTCGGTTGTCATAAAAATCTTCTGAGACTGAGTCATGGGTCCTAGAATTTATTGTGACATGACAGAATCTTCAATTTCTGAAATCGGACTTGAATTGATGATTAATTTCCATTCGGTGTGTTTTTAATGTAACCTAGGCTACTTGGTAATTTTCAGGACTTTTTAAGGCAAATGACTCATGATCAATTTTCTTCGAGCCACAATGAACCCACTCGACTCAATGGCGACTCTCGATTGTAGTGAAAATCTTGAAGATTCAATTACAGATATAGGGTATCAAAACGACAATAAAATCAAATTAGTGTCGGTCGACGAGAATTTCCCAATTTAGTGGAGTCACCCACGATCGGCCACACATCTCAATCAAACTGACCTATCTCTAATCTTAATTCGATTTTTAACTGTGCCGTAATGACCTCTAAAGATGGCCACGGTCGAGAAGCCAATTTCTAGTCAAGTTCTCAAGTCTATCTACTTTAAAGTCTTTAATAGCTTCCCCATATAGTCTAGTTATCTCGAGAGTGATCGGCTCTGAGAATAACCCTATAGAAGTGTCAATGAAATGCCCGATCAATTCAGTAGAAAATAGGTTGAAAAATTCAAGATGTCACACCCCGCCCCCTTTTTTAATTTGTTTGACACAATTTTTCTGTGTAAATTTTACTTTAACTCACAATTTATGTCATCACTAGTAATCTTAAGAATCAACCTATCTTGGATCATGCCCGAGACAACAGCGAGAGCCCTAACCGTGAGATTGAGACCAAATAGAGAGAGAGGGCAAGACTGCCAGGATTTTTATTTTGTGATTGTAAGTTTTGATTTGACTAGAAAGAGATTGGATTTGGTCTTAAGGCTGGGTGTGTGACCTTGTGAAATTGCATGTCTTTGTGGACTCTTTACTTTTTGAAGTTGTTGACGTGTTACAATACTTCCTTAAAAAAAAAAAAAAATCAATAATAGCTTCGGACCAATTTTACTTTGGATTCAGCCAAGTCGATACAGATCTCACATAGAACAGGTGAGTTCAATGCTCGACCTTGGAAACCGAACCAAACCTAATTGGTCCAGATTTTCAATCCATGAACCTTTTTCAGGAATCAACATTCAATCAAACTCGCAAACCCGTTCAAGCCGGATCTTGAGTTAAATCAGAATGGTTTAGGACCATGTCAATTTCCAAATTCTTCATTCCTATTTGAATTGTTTTCTTTGTCTATAAAACACCAAATCATTTTGATTATGGTTTCATTGGAAAGATATCACGTAATACTACAATTCGTAATGAGGATGGGCCCTAGTACTAATATAAAAGGATCTTATTTCCAAGAGATGATTATATGTTGACTAGCCTAACTAGCTAGCTTTCGGGATTCAAAGACTCATAATTTTCAAACGATGCATCTAAATCAAGTATCATCCATCTATGATGTGAAGTATTTGCTCATGCCATGAGAGCCGCTGGAGTTTCATTAGAGCATTGCCAACAAGGGCAAAATGGAGGGTTGTTAGCAACTAGTGTTTTAACTTTAGATACTTGAAATTTCTTTTGCAAGTTTGAAACCAAAAGAAAACCTACTACGATTTGAGCTAGCCTCCGACCTTGGGCCTACATGGTAACGTTTCTATTTCTCCCGATTTCTATTCTTTTGTTCCCATAACAAAAAAAGAACGGAAATATGTTCAGTAACACCAACTTATTTTTCTAATCCCCGGAATAGAAAAGTGGCTAGGGATAGATTTGGAACATAAATAAGAAACAAAAAAAAGTAGCTTCTTGTTCCCGGGAACAATTTCTAAAAATAAGTTTTTTTTTTCTATTTTTCTTTTGTTCTTCTTCCTTGTTGCGGCCATGGCCAGACGCCTGCCAATGTCGGCTACCTCCTGCCACCCGCGGCCACCATCGGTAGCTAACCGCCAACAACTGCCGCCGACGGTTGCCGCCGCCCATAGCCCACCAGCCGCTACCCATGGCTCACCGGTCGACGATCGCCACCGTCCGTCAGCAGCTCGCCATCGCCAAGCGCCACACAATTGCCGCCGCCACAGCACGATTGCCGACCATTGCTGCCGAATGCCACCATAAGACCATCGCCCACAGCTCATCGGCCACCGCCCTCTCCCACGGCCGGTGGGCTATGGGCGGCAATCCCAAAGCAACGGTTGGTGTTTGTGCAGCGATCATGCGACGGTCGTGCGGCGGTTGTGTGGCAGTGAGCAGCGGTCGGCGATCCGTGAGTAAGAAGAAAAAATAAATAAATACAAAAATTTATAAATTACCAAACACTTTATTTTTTCTGAAAAGAAATAGTTCTCCAGAATAAAAATGTTACCATGCGTACCCTTAGTGACTGCCCCCTCTTACCCCCTTTCTTTTTTCTTTGGTTTAGGTAGAAAGGCCAATTGTAGCCCTTGATATAAATAAATTGGAACCACAATGAGCAAGACGAAGTCCCATGGTTCCCTCTCCTCTACATGTCGAGAATGTCCTACTCAATCATTCACATTCTCTTGTTTGCATTTCCCATTGTCTTTCAAAGGAAAGTACCAATATAGAAAATAGGGGTGTTAGAAAAAAATCAAACCGCAATTTCGTGTTCAGTTCAGTCAAAGCAACGAACCCCCACTTTGTGTTTCCTCTTCCATCTTTCAGTTTCCCTCACAAAACAACACCTCATCATCTTCCTTTGCATCCCTTTCTTTTTGGGTTTTCTCTCTCTCGAGCATTCCCATTCGAATAGAATGGAAATATGTTCAGTAACACCAACTTATTTTTCTATTCCCCGGAATAGAAAAGTGGCTAGAGATAGATTTTTTGGAACAGAAATAAGAAACAAAAAAAAAGTAGCTTCTTATTCCCGAGAACAATTTCTAAAAATAAGTTTCTTTTTCTTTTCTATTTTTCTTTTGTTCTTCTTCCTTGTTGCAGCCACCGCCAGATGCCTGCCAACTGTCGGCTACCTCCTGCCACCCGTGGCCACCATTGGTAGCTGACCGCCAACAATTGCCGCCGATGGTTGCCGCTGCCCGTAGCCCACCAGCCGCTACCCATGGCTCACCGGTTGACGACCGCCACTGTCCGCCAACAGCCAGCCATCGCCAACTGCCGCACAACTATCGCCTACCGCCGCACGATCGCCGACCATTGCTACCGAACGCCACCATAGGACCGTCGCCCACAGCTCATTAGCCACCGCCCTCTCCCACAACCGGTGGGCTATGGGCGGCAATCCTGCAGCAACGGTCGGTGTTCGTGCGGCGAATGTGCGACGGTCGTGCGGCGATCGTGTGATGATCATGCGGCGATCGTGCAACGGTCGTGCGGCGGTGAACAGCGGTTGGCAATCCATGAGTAAAAAGAAAAAATACAAAAATACAAAAATTTATAAATTACCAAACACCTTATTCTTTCTGAAAAGAAATAGTTCTCCAAAATAAAAATGTTGCCATGCGCACCCTTAGTGACTGCCCCTCTTACCCCTTTCTTTTTTCTTTGGTTTATGTAGAAAGGCCAATTGTAGCCCTCGATATAAATAGATTGGAACCACAATGAGCAAGACAAAGTCCCATGGTTCCCTCTCCTCTACATGTCGAGAATGTCCTACTCAATCATTCCCATTCTCTTGTTTGCATTTCCCATTGTCTTTCAAAGGAAAGTACCAATATAGAAAATAGGGGTGTTAGAACCGAACCAAAAATCAAACCGCAATTTCATGTTCAGTTCAGTCAAAGCGGCGAACCCCCACTTTGTCTTTCCTCTTCCATCTTTCAGTTTCCCTCACAAATCAACACCTCATCATCTTCCTTTGCATCCCTTTCTTTCTGGGTTTTTCTCTCCTTCCCTTAAAGGGATGTCCACCCGAGCTCAGGGATCCTCGCTGTCTCCTGGAAGTCCTGTCGAATAACCTTTTCGAAGCAATTGTTGAACTATCTCTATCTGATGAAGAAGCTTCGTGGATGAATCGACGTATGGGCTTTCGATCTTCAAAGCACATCAATCGTATTGTGTGCATAAAGAACGGTATTCATTTCTCATTTGAGCAATGTGACAAAATTGTTTAAGCTTTTGGGATAAGCATACAGTATATCCCGATATCGGTGAAAAAGTCTCTTGATTATATCTTGAATGGAGATTACAACAGCTGTCACTGTTTAATATTATAGCTAATTTACACCAAAAAATCCTAGACGACCCCAAACATGAATAAATATATATTTATACGCATTTAAATACACTAAAACTCAGAAAGTAGTTCAGACCGATGATAATGAAGGATTTTTAAGTTGCAAATATCCTCGAAAGGATACTGAAACTTCTCCTCGATATCCCAAGTATCCTCCAAAGGATACTGGAATTTCTCCTTCGGGCGAAATTTCGAGATTGGTATTACAGGCCAGGCTCCGTAAGAAGAAGAAAATTGAGGGTCAATTGAATATATGTCGCAGAATTTTAGTCAAACCCGAGTAGTTCGTCGTGTTTATTCATTCTCAACGCTTCACATCCTTGTCTAGGAATCCCAAGTAAGTTATCTTAATCTATTTCGTTTTCCAACTCTTCTATATCAAAATGGACGAACACTTCAAGATTAAGACCTTGTACTCATTCTGTGCACGCCCAGGGCACAATTGAGGAATAAGGTGCAACTTAAATAGCTAAGATTAGAAAATTGAAAAGTTATCAGAGGCATCAAATTCTTATGATTCGATGTCATGGTTTTGCATGCCCCACGCCATCGTTGCTCCTTAAACATATATTACCCGATCTATAAATTATGAAGATGAAACCTATCCTAACATCATGTGGTCCTCAAGGTGACGCTAACATTATCAGTGGTTGAGATTATATTGGTCCGCATTTTATGAGCAGTCCGCACTATTGTGTGCTCTTGGATGATATAGTCCATGTGATCATGGTATAAGTAGCTCCTGAACTTTCTTTTAATGGCATTACACAATTGATAGACTGTTGGACCAATATAGTTCACGTTCTCATCTTAACTGGACAATGTTGTGAGTAGCTCAATATTCATTATCTCTTTTAACTTATTTGATCAACCCAGTCCCTAAACTATTCAAAATCTTAATAATGCAATATTCAGTGAGATGCAATGCCAAATCACGAGCTTTTTTGCTTATATGGACCGCCAACACGAACACCTTATGAGCCACCTCACCCAATGGATCCCTTTAATGATCACATGCGTCAAATTGTACCTGAACATTTAATGATCGATTCACGATAGTGGACACTGCATTAGCAATTTCTATTAGTCTAATTGATGGAACGACAACATCGAACCTAGTGATAAATTTGAATCATTAATGTTTTATGTCATGTATCATGTAGCTATTGCCATGCTATGCCATCTCCAAGTTATATTCTCATCATGTTTGTATTATGAATTTCCATACATGTAATTATTATCATGTCATTGCATTTTCTCATCACATTTTGAATTCAAAATTTTCATGTCCTCATTATCATGTCATATCATTTTCTCAATATGTTCCCAAACATATATTTTCCATGTCATGTATTTTTCTCTGTATGAATTTCGAAGTTGCCATGTCATTGTCAAGTCATGTCATTTTCTCAAATAATGATTAAATGTTGCATCTAAATTGAAATTTACATGCACACTTTCGCACAAAAAGAGAGTTGACCCACTACTTATGAGAAATATGGCCTTGTTATAACAACATCAATTAAGTGTTTTGTAACATTTGAAATAATGCATCAAGCATGAATTAAATAATGGATGACTAGAACTTAAACTAAATAGGGCGGTGGTACCGAAAGAGTGCCACAGGACGCTAATGCATTCTACACGGAAACAAATCCTTGAACCTAAGATCTCTAGGTTTCCTATCACTAGTTCCTTCATACGTGCACTTAGGTAGCTAACTTTTCCATTATTATCTGAGCATTAGGTGTCCAATTGATCTAGAATTTTCCAAAATGATAGCTGGTAACTCTTGTTCGGTATCTACCCAAAAAAAATCTATTTCTGTATTTATGTTCATGATCACTTTTGCATCTCATAGACAATCCTTGCTTAGGATTTATGAAGATCCTAGGAATCGAGGTGCCACTAACCGGCGATGCCTGATTTGCAAAACTCAAGATCTACGACCACTGTTAGCCCTCCTCATCCGCTAGCACTTGAGGGGCTGATAGTCGATCCCAACTGATCCTTTTGCACAAATCGTTGCATAAAGACATGCCAATTGCCAATACTAGCTCTTATTAAAAGCTCATGAGCAGATCGTGAGCCAATCGATTTGACTTGCAATTCCAATGGGCCTAGTCAGTACATTCATAGCTGGATTGCCGGTTCATTCCCTTAACGGTGGCTCTGAACCGCTGTCCAATACTAGTCCACATCCGTTAGACTGCAAGAACACATACGAACGTGTCAACAACGCGTTACTAACTTTTTTCTCCTTCTTTTTGCTGTTTCGTAATGAAACCATTAGTCAATTCTCCACGTATAAGAAAAGTCAAATACACTATCGTTCCAATTTCTAATAGTATAATGTACATTCTTCATAAAAAAAATGGTCATGGTATTGGAAAGCTATTTCATTGTGCGCCAACAAATATTCCTCAGTGTAGAAGTATCCTTCTTATGGCTGCTCTTCGACTCCACATATGTACTTAGTATTTAGCTATCTCGACAATAAATGGATATGGGATACAATTAGTTTGCGGGTAATTGCAATCAATGGTCATATTCCTCTATGTTCCTTGAAATGTGCAGGAAATAAAGCTGTTGGGGTGATGGAAGGCTGGACAGACATGGACTATCGAACCGATGATTAATGTAGGTTTTCTTTCGGATAATTTGTTTGTGGTCTTCTCTCGAATTATATTTGCTTTCACTAAATGACCCTTTCTCGAAATTCACCCGTCTGACAATTTCCTAGTCGGAGGTTAGCGTGATAGAATGTGGCCTAATGGATGGACTGCAGTTACAGGCGATGGCAAACGAAGCGCCCAGTTCCAGCATACTCTCTTCGTAATAACGTTTCATTTTACCTGCAAATAAAAAAAAAATGATAGAAGAGAGAGGTTGTGATCACATAGAGAGACAATGATGAGTTTTGAGTTGAGGGAATTTCGTCGGGGTGGCATGGCAGTGGTACCCTGCTGATTTTCGTATAACTCAGGCATCTCTCTATTACTAGATGGTTGCATTATGCACGTAAAGCAATCTCAACGAATTTACATTACGGATAATACCACAATATCGTCACTATTTAATCACCAACTCCAATCAATTAATGATGAAAGAGAAATCGGGTTCAAGATAAAATATAAATCAAATACGCATTCAATATATACAAATCCCCACCATCTCAGGGAGGGATGGGGTGGGGATGCGTAAGTTTCAGGAGTGGGTTTCAACTCCCATACCCTGCAAGAGGCAGGGCAAAAGTCTGAGAGTGAGTGTAAAGTAGGATTAGAGTAGGACTAACCAAAAAAAATAAAAATCACCCATTCAAGATGCCTAGATCACAGTTTGAGGGATATGCTTGCTTCTAATCTCTATGAAGCAATTCAAGAATGCTTTTCTCAAATCCCAATTGAAGCATTTACCAGAAATGCCCAGAATACTACTAATGTATAAAGATTACAAATATTTACCAGCAATGAGAAGGGCCAAGAAAGGAAACTGCAGATCTTGTTGGACTAACCTGCAGCAGGAGGGAATTAAATTTATTATCGCTAAGCATATCCTCCTTAATTTGTTTTGAGCGCACTTGAATAAAAGAAACATCGTAACCGCAAAGCAGAAAGAGAAAAAATTCAAGTAGTCCTATATTGCTTGCTGTCACTAATTCAGTAAAATACTCAACTCGATAAATAAAATAAAAAAGTAATCATTGTTGTTGTCCTTTGACATGTCTAATATACATATTTCCGCCAACTACGTGAAATTCCTTAGTATTAACATTTACCTCCTTCTCTTTTAACCTTGCAATTAAAGCATGGGCCTCCGTATAGTGGACGCGAACAATAGACTTGCCGAAGAGCCCAGCAATTTTTCGAGCTTTCCGCAAGCCAACTGCACCGCAAAAAGATGAAGACAAAAAAAGAGAGCAAGTAGCCATATACCTCATAATATGATGCATTGAACTGGATGATGCAGATGTCAGTGACTAAAACAAAAACAAATATATATATATATATATCCTTGACCCGAGCAATCCATCAAAATGTAACGACAAAAGCTTCTCAGCTCAGTTCATATGGCTGCTGCTATTTAAGTTGTGTGGTGACAAGCGCTTTTTCCTCTTTATGTGCATACACAAGTGCATCACACAAACTGATTCTCATTATTTCTTCTTAGCCGACTCATACCTCACTCGAAGGCATGCTCATTCATATGCGTACGCCATGAATCCTAATATTGCACTATACAACATGTCGGGAACGACCCTTAGTCCATAACTTGAGCCGAACACATAGCATTGATCCCCGCATTGAACAAGGCTCAGAAATGGCACGTCTCAATGCCGATCCAAGACCTTGAGGCTTAGGTATACCTCGCCTTCACAAATCCTAAGCTCGACGGACCTCTACTTCAACCTGACGTGAACACACTTCATGCCATGAATGACCCTTAGGTCATGGCTTGATTCAAATGCCAAGCACAAAGTCCCCGCACCAACCAAGGCATATAATTGGCATGCTTTAGTGCCTTATCACAACCTCGTGGGCTCGGGTGATCCCCGTACCGATCAAGACTTAGAACTAGCATGCCTCAATGCCGATTTAAAAGCTTGCGCCCTTGGGTGATCCCCGCATCGAACGAGACTTAGAATTAGCATGCTTGAATGCCGATCTAAGGCCTTGTGGCCTTAAGCGACCTCACCTTGAATAAAACTCAACCCAAGCTAACTTCGACCTCATTTTAGGCGTGAACAACCTAAGCACACATTCAAGCACAAATATGAGCAAAACCATACAAAAAATCTAACATCCTACCCACGGCTTGACGGGTGAGCACCTAACTAGACTCAACAATGGAGTATACCACCCTAGAGAAGAAATAGGGACCTTACTTACTTGGATGAACCTTTAGAACTAGCTTGAGCGACTTGATGAGGGGCAATAGTGCAAGGTCGAGAGAAAGAGGAAAAATGGCGTGTAAAAAGCAATAGATGAGAGTATGGTTCAGGTGAGAATGAATGGGGTAGTTCCCCTATTTATAGGCTCAAACCTTATTATTACCTTTCCAAGTGGCCCAATCATTTTTCTTGAAGTCGTGTGGCTATAACTTCGAGGTGGCATGCTTAGAGTCCTAGGAGAACACTTGTCTTCTTATTGGACCACCTATTTCATGCCATCATGACTTAGTCTATTTGTTTTCCAAGGAAAATTTTATGGTAATGATGACCATATCTTTCATGGAGACCTAAGCCAATGAGTCACCAACTTTCTCCAAGGTAAATTTTTGGCCATCATTACAAAATCTTCATGTGGACACCTAAGCTAATGACTCATCATTCTCATTAAATGCCTAAATTTGGTTAATCATGATATTTGAATATTTAGCACATGCCTAAATTATATAAGTTGCTTTCTATGTTTTGCCCATCTAGAATATTCCACCAAATTCCCTTTTAATTGGTCCACTTAAGATCTTGAGTCCTTTGCTTCTTCTCCATGGAAAATCTTGGGTAATCATTACCAAATCTTCAAGGGACACCTAAGCGAGGTGACTCATCCTTGCATTTAAAGAGGTATTATAGAATCTTCTATTATGTCTTCTCTTGATTAGCCCACTTGTCCAAGAGTCTATTACTTAATTCCCAATGGTGGATCTTTGGTAATCATTACCAAATCTAGAAATATCTATCTAAAATGGTGAGTCATCCTTCTTCAAGAAGAACCTAGGATATTTTAGAATGTTCTATTTTGTCAATTTCCAAGCAATATAGCAACCATGGGAAATAGGCCATTAGAAATGCAACCAGGACTGGGCAAGGGCTTTTCGTGTACATCCCTAAACAACCATTTCGACACATCCGATGTTTGTGGCCAAGCCATCCTCGGTGTAGTTATTGTAGGCAAAGTGCCTACTTCGGCTAAGTTGGTGACCTAAGGTGTGGCTCAATGGCCGACCCTTGGATCGACTCTAACCATGCATACCAAGCTCGTGACCAACTTGGAGCTTGGGGTAATATAGGGCGCAGAACTTAGCATATAGCAGGGTTCTTAGTCAGATCCAAGATCCATCATAAGGGGTCCATGGCATGTCCATGGCCAATCCATGACTGGTCCATGGTCAAGCATACCTAGTCCATGGTCGGCTCTCGATTGTTATGTGGTTGCATGGGAGTGGTCAATCCGTGACCAATGCACAGTCGCACCGAATCGACTCATGGTCATCCACGGTTGGTACATAACCGAGCAAAATCACCCGCAACTAGAACATGACTGTTCTAGATCAATCCATGATCATCCATCAATCCGCGGTGGTACGTGACCTTCCAACAATCAACCCTTATGGTTGAGGAGCCTTTCTATGGCCAAATGGCTCGGGTCCACTTGCATGGTCAGTGGATTGGTTCAAAGCCGATCCCTTGATCAATCCATGGCCAATCCTTTACCTCCCTTCTAGTCGAGCCAATTAGTCCATGGTCGATCCTCGGAACTACCATTAGCAATTCTTATCGTTGGCACACTGAACTTATAGCCATTTCTCATAAGGTGAAAATCGAGATGTTACAGCAAGCGTCGTAGATATTTTGAATATGGCCTAAACCATGACCTTTCCTTAAACCAAATCAAGCTTTGAAAAAGAATTTCTAAGAAATTATTTTCAGAAACATCACATGTACCAAAGTGATTTCAAGATATGATTTAGAAGGCCAATTTACTAAAAGTTACTTGACAATGAAAATCAAGGCATTTAGAACAACTTTCGTGAAGATGACATGATCTAATTTCATGCGCAAAACCAACCTAAGTGGTTTAGCTAAACAATTGCAACAATAAATTCATGTCAGGAAATTTCAGACCAAGCATGACAAATCAGCAAAATTGGATGGTACCATTGAAAATTTATTCATAAAAAAATTCCCTAACATGTCATGATAACGAACAACTTTCATGAAGAAAGTTTGCCTAAATGAGCTAGGCATGATTTTTTAAAAATCAGATAACAAGCTACAATGCATCAGGAAATTGTCAAAATAGCAAAACACTTGGTCATTATCACCGAGATTTAACCTACCAAATGAAGTTTAAAAATTATGAAATTTTCACACATCATAGCCAACATAATGAAAAAGAAACTTCATTAAGGGACTAAATCAAGAATACTTACAGAAAAAGTGGTACAAAAATAGTGAATGTCTGTTCAAACAGGAGTAAAAAACAGGGGTCCGAATTTTGACCATAAGTCCAGATTCTATCCTATATTAGGAAAAATGGAAAATGGACTGAACAATGGGCAATTGACATGAAATCAATGGCATTACGAAGCTCTAGGTGTACTTTACAACTTCCTAGAAGTGCTCCTGTCTAAACAAGGTCAATTTGGTGTGTTCTAAGACCATGGTTTCTAAAAGTGCGCATATCAGTAATTAAAAACCAGAACATAAGCATACATCATTTAGACCTCAAAATCATTCAAGTAATGTTCAAAAGGCATGAAAAATCACACACGACTTAGAATCAAATACGAAAAATAATTTGGGTAATCATCTAACCCTAAGTCAGCATGTGAAAATGTTATATAATTCAATGACAATACGAGATGATTCAAGATTCATAATGACGTGCTTGGAGGTTTTCAAGTGTAATAATCACTTTCATGACACAAATTTAACATGCGAAATGACACTGAAATGTAATGACCTAAATATGTGCACAAAGCTTGTAATATGTCATTCAAATGTCAAAAAAGCATTATTGCAAGATTTGACCTCTAAAAGACTCAAACAGGCATGGCAAAACATATACGTCATAAGATCTCATTCTAACCTTAATACCACAGAACAAGCATGATTTTGTTCACCTAAGATCATGTAAAAATCTGACAAAAAATCTCACATGCAGAACACATGATGAGAAATATTTTTCATTGAGAACTCGAAACCAAATTGAGATTATGCAAGTTGTGACAAAAATGACAAAACAGACATGCATCTTCAATTTTTATGTTGCTGCAACACCTTTAACATTGATACATGCAATTGATGCACTAAAAAAAATCAAAACTTTGCAAATTTTGCATCAATTGAACATATACAACATGTAGTTCATTCATCATGAAGGTCTTGAGGTTGAAGAAGGTCAATTTCATATTCAAATCTACCTAAATTCATCTCGAACCAAAATGTGGCAGATTGACCTTAGCTCAGATCTAAGTGTTTTCAACATAGCTAAATCTGTCTCAAAATTCCAAAAATAAAATAAAATTATAGGATATTTACCAAACAATGACAAACAACTTTCAGCCAAAACAGCAACCTAATCCAGAGACACGAAATTCATAGATTTGAAGCCAATCAAGTTCAATCATCCATGATCATTCAATCAATCATATTCACACTTCAGAAAATCATCAATAAGTATATAATCTTTAGATTTAAGACTATTTCATCGATCTAAAGGTGAATCCTAGCCCTAGTTGGACAATCCAACCTCGCTTCATGGGATTCCAACTTTAGAAGTTGCCTTTTATGCGATTTTTGTTGGTTTCGATCTGCAATAGGACGAAGACTTCACCAGAGCGTTGATCAGACCCTAAGGATGCACATTAGATCACCTCGGAACTAGCTCGGGATCCAACAGACCACTAGCTTGAGTA
This sequence comes from Eucalyptus globulus, assembly GCA_014182545.1. Taxonomy (NCBI): domain Eukaryota; kingdom Viridiplantae; phylum Streptophyta; class Magnoliopsida; order Myrtales; family Myrtaceae; genus Eucalyptus; species Eucalyptus globulus. The sequence goes on from CM024721.1 coordinate 42,847,285, forward strand.
TTCAGCAAAAACCGATCCAAAGATGGACCGGTTTAGGCACCGGTAGGAATAAGAGCCTTTAGAGATGATCCGGCAACCGATCTTCTTGATCCTGACCATGCCTTGGTCGGGAATAGGTTTAGGACCAAATCGGATCAGATCCAATGGCAACTAGTCCTCCATCGACCGCCGGTTCGAGCTGAAGACGAGATTAGTCCGATTGGACCAATCTTTGAGTCGCCGGTATAGATCAGGCCACCGGAACTGTTCCTATGGCTGATTGGGAAATCCCTTACCACCAAGAGGTCAAGGATAAAGCTAGAATGGAGCTGGACTTGGTCCGACATTGGCTTGATAGCCACCGATCATCGATCTTCCAGAAATCGCAACCAGACCAAGAGTGGACCAGGTCAGTTATGATGGAGCTTTACCTGATTAGAATAGCTTCGACCAAGGTTGAGCCTATTTGCGATCTCCTGAGGAAGATTGAGCAAGAGGAGATGGCTACTGAGGGGGCCGATCGGTGGCCACTCGGCCGCCGGCATGACTCCGGCAAAAGGCCGATTCGGTTGAGAGAGAAAAGAGAGAAGAGAGAGGTGGGAAAACCAAAGAAGAGAGAGAAATATTTGAAGAGAGAGAGTGTATGTGTAGAAATGAGCCCCCCCTAAAAAATGAAGGGAAAATTGGTATATATATCACCCTCAAATTGAGCAATCTCAACCGTCAAATCGATCCGATAATCGAAATTTTAATCAACCGGTCAAAAGTTGATATCGAAGGTTTAATTATGATCTTGAGGTGTCGTATAATCAATCTAATGAGTTTGATTTACGAAAACCCAAGCCAAAATCGAGAATTGTGTTCAAATGTCCAATTATGGGTCAAAATACAATTTTGTCAAGTTCGTGAACCAATCTGAAAAATTATAGGAAATTGATGGTGTAAAAGTGAAATTGGCATAATGAAGGTCCCGAAACCAGTCACCGAGATCTAGAACCACCTAGCAAACAGCTAAACTAGCCAACATCGTCAGCGGTCGATCAGACCGGTCAAATCGATTCATGCTGGTTTGACCGATTCTTGACTAGTTTGGTATGGTTCTAGCTAGTTTGCCCACTTATGGTCGTTATGGGTTCAAAATTTATGCAATTTGGTCCCTCAATGATCAATCGAAAGGAAAACTTACCTAATTTGAGGGGAAATTGCTCGATTGTGATTCAATTAAGCTTTATAGATGCGATCTAGGGGTCTTCTATTGACTTAATTGACTAATCATTGAGAAAAATAGTGGGCCAAAGCCATGGGTGCCTAGGATTGAGCTTAAAGGGTTAAAATGAACAATTTTGCAATTCATTGGGTAAAATTGCAAATTGATTGAAATTGAGTTGAATTATTGTTGTAATTGCCCCCATATACAAGATCACTTAATGCATTGAAATTGGCCTTGAATTGAAGTACTTAGGCTTAGGTCGAAAATGAATTTAGGCCAAATATTAGAATTGGACCTAAATTTATAAAAGTAAACTATAGCTTGAATGGATCAACTCGATTTTGTTAATTGAAGCTCAATTGTTTGACTTTCTTTTACTTGAAAGAGTAAAATTCCTCAAATTGAGAAGTTCTGAGGTGAATTTCTCATAATCGACTTCTGATTTGGACTTATCTTGAGAAAATAAGTAGAGAACGATCATCCATTCGCAAGTTATAAAGAATCAATTTTAGTCCCCTAGTTAGGGCTTAAAACAACAATTTGTGTTTTAACTCGACAATTTGCGAAATTGAACATACGAACGGATTTAGAATAGTTCTTAAACCAAATATTGAAGAAGAAACTATGTCTAATTATGACTACAATGAAAGTAGTTTGACTTTTGGCCAATTTAGAACCTAAAATCGAAAAATTTGGAAAACAAAGTTCTGAACCGAATTTTATGAAATTTTCAACACACTAGTCAAATTGACGCTAAAATGAGTATTTTTGTGAATTTCTTTATTTTTTTCAATTTTTTGATCAAAGATTTGACCAAAAATTAACCCTTTAGTCGACTTTTCCTAAAATGTTGATTTATTGGTCAAATCTTTGAATTTTTTAGAAATTGTCTTGATAAAAGTGAAATTATAGTTAAATGACATCTTTTGGGTGAAAAATCAAATTTTTTACTTAGGGTTGACTTTTGGTCAAAGAGTTGATTAAAAAGTTAACCCGAAAGTCAACCATCAGACTTTTTGGATTTTTCTCAGAAATGAACTATAAATTGCTTAAGAAAAATAAACCAAAAGAAAGAAATGAAAGACAACAATTTTTTGGCATAGAAACAGGCTTTGTCGCGATTAAAAACCTAAATCTTGATTTTCACCTTTATCGATACGTCGACTAAAAAAATCAAGTATTAATAATCACAACAACAAATCACATGCCACATATCACCGCACAATCGTTTATCACCCTCTCATAACATATCATAACTTGTCACACTTCACTTATCACATCTTAATAACTTATCGTATAACTACTTATCGCATATTAATAACTTATCGCATAACTACTTATCACATATTAATAACTTATCACACGGTGAGAGCTGGTCAATGGCTTGGGCAATAGCACAGGGATCGGTAAAGCGACAGATGGCCTCCAGACTCTGCAGGGACCAAACCATGAGTAATGGGATAGAGGGAGCTATGGCAAGGGGTTGGACAGCCGCCTCCTTGGCTCCAAAAGTCTGACTCGACTATAGGAACGGTGGTTCAACAATGGTGGACAGTCATCGATAAGGAAATGAGAGGAAAAATGAGGAAAAAGCTTGTGAGGGAGATGGAAATGGAGAGGATGATGGTCAGCTAGCACAAAGGAAGAGGAAAAGTGAGAATGGAAGCCAAGTGAGAGAATTGAGAGAGAGAGAGAGAGAGTGAGAGAGAGAGTGAGGGTGGCTAGCGATTCTAAAGGGGAAGAAAGGAGAGAGAATGAGAGTCAAATCTTTGCCATTAAGGCCTTGTACTTCAAATCCCTCTCAATCTAGCATTTTTGCTTGAAGAGGAAGGCTTATGATGATAGAAATCCAAGGCCACTAATGAGAAGATATGTACATGGGAATTAAGGGGGTAGGCTAAACTAGACTAGGCTTAGGAGGTCCTTATCTTCATCCCCCTAGCTGCACAAGGGTGCCCCTTCCAACCATTTTTCCCATCTTGCCCCTTTAGTCCTTAGTTGTATAAGAGGGCAATTTGGTTAATTCATGAAAATTGCACACTATTCACACACATGGGTGCATTTATTGCCAAGATTTTGCAAATGACCTAATGGGCTTGCAGAGCTCATAGCCCTCCCTTGGGCCACCCATCTCCTTGGGCATAGGGCCCTTGGGCAGCCTAATATGGGCGTGGGCCTATTTGGGCTGCCCTTTATGGGCTTAGGCCCATCGGGCCTATTTCGCCAATCATTATTGTTACTATCTATACAAATTTCCTTGCATGGCCTGCTCAATATCAATCTAGTCATCATCATAGTCATCTCAATCACTATGAAACAAACTGTAGCGGTCCACCTCCAAACTTTGAGGGACAGTTGAAGAGTCTATTTAGCATGAGGTCCATGATTTGTTTTTCTGTTTCGTTGCTTGTTTTAAGGAACAAAGGGTGCGTTTGGGAAAGTCTTTGGGGAAAGTCATTGAGAAAATGCAAAGGCCCTTGAGTTAAATGAGTTTTTCAAAATGCAAATTATGTTTGGTAAATCATATTTGTGAAAGTCTATTGTGAAATATCTTTGAGCAAAATAGTGTTTGGACAAATTAAATATGCAAAAGACTTTTGTTATTAAAAAAAAAATGAGGAACAAAATGAGAGTTGGTAGGTCAAGGGCTTGGCCGGCGACCGCTCACGAAGAGCTAATAGTCGTTGGCGAAGGGTAGGCGGTCTGGCGAGGGATAGGCAATGCAGCGAAGGGCAGGCGTCCAGCTAGGGTCACCATGCAGAGGACGCAGCGTGGCAACCCTCGCCGAACGGTTGTCTGACCTACCGCGCCACGACCTCCATGCGGAGGTGGCCAGGGCCATGCGATCTAATCGCCACAACCCAGATCACGCAACCAAATCTGGGTTGTCGTGACCCTCACTGCGTCGCATCCTTCGCACGGTGACCCTCGTCGGAGGGTCGCGGGACCCTAGCCGGACTACCTGACCTTCGCCGGACCGCCTACCCTTCGCCCGCAACCGCGCATAAATACTAGTCATGTTCAATAGAGAGAAGGGAAGAAGATGAAGATGATGAATAGTTACCAAGGGTAAAACCGAAAAAACAAAAGATTAACGAGGACAATTTCGAGAGAAAATTTTCACTAGCCTTGAAAGCCAGCACGCTGAGAAAGCCCAAGGTAGCTCTAACCTACCTAAAAGCTTTTTCAAATGAAAATGATTCTCCTCAAATCACATTTCCCTAAAGTCCCACTTGCAAGTAATCCATGTGGTGGTAAATGAACTCTTCTCAAGGTTCTAGTTTCATATGATCTCAACCATTACGGTTTAACAAGATATTAAATTCCACCGATGCAAGAGATGACACGAAGTTCATGTATATCTACATCATGTGGTATACTCACAATAAAACCCATGTCCTAGAAGTGGAATAAAGAACAAATTCCTCTTAATTCCTCCAAAATATAAAGTAAGTGGATTGGAAAAGTAGCAACCTTGTATAATGGTACAAAAGTTGTAGGCTATGGATAGATTCCTAGTTATTCCTCCATGAGACCACACGCGACCACAGGCTCCTCTCCTCCCGGCCGGCTCGACAAATCCGACTCCGAATTCGAATCACCTTTGCGAGAGAGCACACACCGAAGGTCGGAAAGTCGGATCAACGAAGCATATCAGATAGGAGGATGGCCGCGTCAGCAAGGGTCAGGTAGAGGACAATGCCGTCGAATAGGAGAGGGTGAAGTATGAGAGGAGAGAGGCTATGGCTCGATCGTGCGATAGGTGTTAAGGCAGTGGCACATGGGGGCAAATGGAGTGGCTCTCGACGGTCCAGGACACTAAAACTAATAATTGGGCTGATGGGCCAATCCTAGGCAAAGCCCATTTCATACAGTTCTTCACATTATAAGAGCTATGTCCTAAAATTTTAGGGGTTAATTAAAAATAATTATCATCAAATTACATGGCATATAGACATTAGGAACATTTGCATTACTAGTGTTAAAATTTAAAATAACAAGTAATTAAAATATTATTATCATATTTTTATTTTTAAAATTTATTATTAAAAAAAAAAAGAGCCGATCTGTACTGGGGATGAGCCGACCCTGACTCCTTCCCTCATTTTCGTTCTCTTTCATTGGGCTTGGTTTCTTTAGTTTTTCCTAGCCCAGTCCTCTCATCTTTCTCTCTTCCTCTCTTCCTCTTTCACACTAGAAACAAAGGGGGAAGAGAGAATGACGACGCACAGAGGTGACAGAGGGCAGGGCGTCTCACGCAGGAGACGTTCGGTCGGGGTCAGGCCAACAGCGCCAGTTGGCACAGCAGGAAGCCATGCTCGCCGGTGCTTAAAAGTGAGAGGGGCTGGCTCGTTTGAGGGGGATTTTTTTGGGGGGCTCGGTTTGGGAGAGAGAGAAAGAGAGATGGGAGATCCGAGAGAGGGAGAGAGAGCCGCGAGTGAGAGTGGCCAGCGAGAATGGTAAGGCTTCAGCCGACATCTTGGCTACGCGCGAGCTCCCCGACAACTCTTTTCTGTCGACGCCATCGAGCCGAACCGTTAAGCCCTTTGTCCGTGCCCTGCTTTGGGCACGACGGCCAGCGTTTGCGTGCTCGTGGCCGACCTGCTCGTGCAAACTCTAGCCCCATCCATTCCCCCGTTGGTTGTTATGCGTTTTGTTGCTTGTTTGGCGAGTCTCATTTTGGGTTCAAGTCCTAGTTGAGCTGGAAACCGCATGATTCGCGAGCGCCCTTCACCTGTTCGACGAAATGCCTAAGCAAGATCTAGTTTTCGTCCTCCCGTTAGTGGCCGAAATCGAGTTATCCGGGCGCATCACGTTCTATTGGGATGTTCCAACGGTGTTGGGTGACCTTGGGCGTCGACCGTGTAGTCGTTCACCACGTTCCCATCGTTGCCGTAATATGTTCGATGTTTAGCCGTGGTGCGGTTCTCGGCCGACGGCAGGGAGGTCGACCGGTGAGTGGTGGTCGGAGTGGACGGCCAGTGAAGGGTAGTAGCTCGGTAGCAGCTTGAGATTTGGCCGAGGTTTGTCTAAAAACGTAGGAGCTTCGAGGAGGGCGTGAGTCTCGTCGGGGAAGACGCCCAAGGAAGAAGACAACCTACCAAAGGGGAAGAGAAGAAAATTAAGCAAAAAAAAAAGAAAGGAAACAAAAGAGAATAAAAAGAAAGCTGGAAAAAAAAGGCTATGTGGACTTGAGCATGAGAGAGAGCAACAACGAGGATGGGCTCGTTCTGATGAAGGAGGGGAATATGACTTGGGTCTTGGGCTTAAGAAGGCTTTATGAGTTTGGGCTTCTCTTGGGCTTTAGAGGAATCAGATTGGCTTTAGTCTTAAGGGTGCTTGGGATGATTTTTTTAGCAGATGGGCTTAGTGCTTTTAATTTCAAGAAAATAGGCTTGGTGATTTTTCTATTCGAGTGGGCTTGTTTCGGATAAGCCTATTTGTGTCCATGGCTCAGACTCGCGAGATCAGAGCCAGCCCATATTGGGACTGGGCTTGACAGCCCGACCCAGGTCTCATTTTTGGATTTAAAAAAATAAAAATTCCGAAAAAAAAAATTATATTATATATATATATGTATATATATGTAGTTTCTCTTAAAATGTGTTAAAATCTTTGATAAAAATGTGCTCAAAATTAGATAAGCTGTTAGGGTTTCACCATAGAATTTGAGTGCTCTTAGAGACATGTTAGGGCATCGTTTGCGCATTTCCATTTCGACTATTATGTGATTCCGCTCTTTTAATATGTTAACTATGGTTTCATTTTGGTCTAGTTAGGAACATGAATGATATTTGTCTTATTTCTTAGGGTTAGATGGCATTTGTTTTATTTCTTAGGGTTAGATTCTTGTTTTTCCTTGCAACTCATTTGACACTTCATCAATTGTTGATTGTTAATTTAAATATTGTGTACTTGCATGATCATCTCATATGTTACTGGATGGGTTTAAAACCAATTCAAATTGCCTAACAAACATTTCCTTTAATAAACAAGATTATGTACCAAAAATGCACTAGTTAACTAATTAATGTAAAAATCCAAGTTTTATTCAAAATTTAAATCCAACATATTAAGACTTAAGTTGTCTTCTATAGACAAGTGAAGATGTGAATTAAAGTGTGGTGACATTGGATTAATTTTATGGACAAAAATTCTTTTTGGTTGTGTAGGAAGTAAGGTATTCTCTCGTGCTTTACTTGATTTTGGGCTAACCCCAATAAGCCTATGGCAAATCCTCTTAATTTATTTAAAGTTAAACCTTGATGTTTTAATTATTTTCGAAAAATTTTTATAAATTCCGGAAAATTTTGTCAGACCCTAAACTCAGAATTTGAAGTTGACGTCATTGAATACCCACAACGTCATGCAAGGTATAGGCCTAGGATAACTGAAAAACCACCTACGAGAGGTCGTGCCCGATGAGGCCGTGATAAACCACCTATGTGTGCTAAAATGAGAGCCATAGCCTGTTTTTTAATAAATATCCCTAAACCTATGTCTTTGCCCCTTCAAACAGAAAAGGTAGGTCGCAAGAAATGGAGTTGATTGATAACCTCATAATTGATTGAACTTGCACCATATAAGATCATCATATATCACAATCTCGGCTGTTTGTTGCTGTAATTATGAAAGTGAACTAGGGTAAGTTCATGCATTGGCTTAATCCAACTTGGCGATTTATAAGGGTAAAATGTGTATATAGACACTTGGTATGTTGGCTCCTTGTAGGAGGTTTTAATTTTTGTCAATTGGAGTAGCTTGTATTCTTATGTTGGTGAAATGAGATGTTCTTTGAGTTTTCAGTGATCTCTCTTAGAATGACCTGGAATCGTAAATTCAAAATAACATTACTAGAGTAGTAGATGTTGGAAGGTGAAGAAGGGTCTATTTTACTTGGTGCTATTGTTATTAATTCAACCAAATCTTGGCTATAATTTAATAAGTTGAAGTTATCGATGATGTAGAGAGGCTGTCAATGCAGTGGACAAGTTGTCTATATTACTGTTTGTTGATTGGTCACCTAATTGATTGATGTCAATGTCTAGTTAGGTCTTAAGATTGGGGCACAAATTTAAGAGTCCTATTGTAGTGTTATTTTTCAAAAGTCTGTTTCTATCTCTATGCCTAGTTTGATGTTTTGTAAATTCCTAGGAATATATCTCCTTGAAATGCTAAATATATTTATGAGTCATTTAAGAGTAAGATTCATACCACAAGCCTATATAAAGGCAAGTCTTGTGATCATTTCGATAAGTTGACAAAGTGAAAAAAAATAAAGAAAACAAAAAGCCTATTCATCTCATTTTCTTCCTTAAATTGTGTGAGTTGTGAGTAAAATTTCACCTTCAAATTTTCCCTTAAAGATGGTATCAGAGCATATGGTTTATGATCATGGCCTCAACAAACACCCAACCTCCTTTCCAATTGTGACACCCCTAGTGCGTCATGGCTAATGTGGAACTATTTTCACCATTATCCTTTCCATTTCGCTTTTTCTTAAACATGCTGAAGCATAAGAGACTAAAGTAATCTTGGGGTACACATAATTTTCTGTAACCATAGCAACTTCATTTCTTATTTATTTATATATACATCAAACGACAAGTGGATTACACTGGGAAATTCAAAATGTCAGGTTTACTAACTACACTGGATTATATGTCAATCACCCATCCCCACCTAACTGTAGACGTGTCGGCCCCTGACCCCTAATACTGTCAAAATCTCCTTAGCTCCAAAAATCCAACTTCCATCCTACCTCCCTTTTATGCTACGGGGCTGCCTCCATCTCCTAGCTAGTCAGAGAACAATGGGAGTGCACCCACCGCATGCCTATTGACACAACATACATCTCGATAAATCAATGGTGACTTGCCCCATCGAGGGCCCCACATCAACAACCATGCAAGATTTGATTCGATAAAAATGGTATTCAGAAAACCGGAGTCTACGAACCTATTCTCTGCCCACATGAAGTGTACTAGCACCTCGTAATGGACTATCGAGGAGATGGGTGGGATTGACATTTTATTGATATAAAAAGATGAAGTCAACAACCAATAAGTTACAACCCAACAAGAAAAAAGTCCACTAGTCTATACTACACAAATCGAGCACCGTATTAATAAAGAAAGCCTCAATAGAAAGTTCAATAAATCACACGCACATCAACTTACCCAAGAACCTTTTCAAAATACATGACAGACCAATATAGTTAATAATGTTTCCCAACGTATAACCAGTAGTTCAATTCAGAAATACTTGGGTCATAATCAATATAATTTCATGCTGTCATCATCATCCAGGGAACGTCGTTACCCTTTCGGGCATCTTACACCCATTTGGCATCGCGAGGGCATTTAAGAGAAACCACGTTACACCCCCTAGGCATCTCGAGGAACCCATTACTCTTCCAGGCATCCCTACTACAACTCGAGGCATTATCATCTCAAGGTCTGACGGCATTCTCAGTCCCACATTCACACTATGATGTAATAATTTCATAATTCCATTCAAGTACGTTAATGTCACTACTATTCAAGAACTCAAGCGTGCATCTAATGAATCATCACTCGTTTTCATCCCATAGACTAATGTAAATTATTCGTACAAATATTAAGTGAACTGTAAGGAAGGTCCCACATCCTATGCCTAAAATAGCCTTATAGGGTGTCCCACGCACCTTTAGAAACGATAGTTGTTGTCTAGGTAAATGGCTTTCAAAAATTATGAAATTTTAATATGAGGTAGAAAAGACCTAGCAGGACATTTTTTGCAGGGGATCGAAGTCCGATTCAGCTCATACAATTCTAAATAATTTTTGTAAGCCGGGCCCAAAGCAGTCAAAATTTCCAGAACAAAATTGAGTAGGAAAACAAATATTTCATAGACCAAATGAGACCGAAAAATTATGGAAATTTAATATATGGTAGCCTAGGATGTACTCTACAACTTTCATGAGGACTCATGTTATAATTCTAGACTGAAAAATCTACGGAAAATGGAAAACAAGGAGAGGTTGGTGTAGTAAGTTCAAAAACATAATTCAAATCTCAAAGTTTTTTAAATATATCTTTGTCGTATGAAATCCAAAAATATTGAAATTAAAGTATGTCATAGAACAATCAATAAATGATGATTTTTGTGAAAAACGCCCCATGAAATTTGCACCACCTAAGTTAGTGCAAAATTAGCAAACTTTGGGGTTAGGCTAGAACCGAACCTACCCTTAGTCCCAGCACGGATTTAATTCAGAATTTCAACTAACTCAGCCTCCACACGTGCTAAATATCGACCGATCGTGCTCCTATGATTCAACCACAAGTTTGACTACTTCGAACTCAACAAGGTATCTAGGTGACATAATCGAAACTTTTGTGCAAACGAAAATCTAAACGACGTTTATAAATTTTCTAGGAAACTATTCATGTTGCACGGTAAACACTTGACATGGGATAGAATGGAGGATGTCTAATTGTCTCGGATCCCAGAGGCACTATCGCATGGCTTGATGAGGTCCCAGATGTCTCGACTTGTTGTCCTTTGGCGAGTCACCCCAAGCCGAGGGTGCAGTGGATGAAGACGCGTTGTTGGCTAGCTTCGGGGTTGTGCACGAAGAAAAAGGGAGCGACGGAGATAGAGCTGCGATTGTGGAATATATGGAGCTGAGATCGGCTGAAAATAAGGGGCGGTGGCTGAATTTGCAAGATTAAGAGGAGGAATGGTGCTGCTGCTGCTGTTGAAACCCACCCACCCCAATTTTTAGGCTTCTCTCCCTTCACCGCCTTGCTATTGTCGCCCGTGGAAGTGGGGTGGTCAACGGTCTTCATAATTTCTTGCCAGCTATGAAAACGTGTCACTTTTCCGCAGCAAATGCGGCAGCATTTGCTAACCGTTCGAGCAGGCCATCGAGCGATCCTCGCAATTGCCGAAGATAATGTTGACTGGAGAGCAGTGTGACTATCGCGACCTCTTTTTTTCAGCGCCCACATCAGAGGCGGGCGCCTTGCGGAGGCTAATAGCTCGGCTGAAATTTGTTATGCCTAGACTCTCCCAAGTCCACCAATTCACGACTTTAATAGTATGAGTTTTTAACCTGTAAATCAATTTTTAAAATGGATTCGCCACTAATCGATTTGGGGTGGGTTAATTAGAAACCCAAGTGAAGTATCGGGAGAAATACTCACTCCTACGCACAACTAGAGAAATTAGGATCGGGGGACTTGATTACACTAGTTAATCACTAATGCCCTTTAGATACCTAATCTTGTTTAAACCCTAAGGCTTTTGGATTTTTGAGGGATTTTCCATGCATTTTTGGGAGGAAAACGTTTTTTTTAGTATTTTTCTAATTTTTTTGGATATAAAAGGGATTTTTGGACCTTTTTTGGTATTTTTGGAAAAATACATGTCTTTTTGGCTTTTTCATGAATTTTTGGCTTTTTGGATTCTTGGCCTTTTTTGGAAAATATGAAATATTTTTTATTTTTTTTCGAAAATAGACATTTTTGGAAAATAAATTTTTTTTTTTTTTTCCGACAATAAAATTTTTTTTTTTTTACTGTTTTTTTAATATTTTTTGAAAATAAAACATTTTTGATTTTTTTGAAAATAAATTATTTATTTATTATTTATTTATTTAAAATATTATTTTATATTAAAATAATATAAAAAGCCGACCCGGTCGATCCACGTGTTGTGTCCGACTCGGGCCGGCGACCCAAACGAGGGCCCGACTCGGATTTTTTTTGTCTTTTTTCTTCTTCTTTTTTTTATAATTGAAACGGTGTCGTGGCCTAGGAGCCCGTTTTCGAAAAGAACCGGGCCGACCCGCTGACCCGGTTCGGCGAAACCCTACCCGACTCGTCGACCCGGATTTCCGCCGCCCAAAAACTGCGGAAACCCTACCCGACTCGTCGACCCGATGACCCAGTTTTCATCCACCTCCCAATTCGCAAAACCCTACCCGAACAGTGGCCCGAATCCGACCCGGGTTGGGTCCGACACTATGCTTCTTCCCTCCTCGTCTATCCGCAGCGCAGATGGAGGGGCTAGGAGATCAAATGGCGGTGGTCTGGCGTTCGGTGGCGACGGAGGCTAGGGTCTCGACGAAAAGGGGGGGCAAGCCTCCGGACGGCGGCGACGGAGGCGACTGCACGGGTTGAGACGCAAGGCGAAACGACGATTAGGGTTCTGAGAGGGAGGGGAGCTTCCGTTCGGTGGCGACGGGGGTGACAATGGCGTACGGCGGCAGACGGCGACTGAACTCGTACCTGTCTTAGCGAGCTGCACCAGACAATTCCGCGATGAAGGGCTTTGATTTGGCCGAGTCTTCGAATAGTTGCAGGTTTGAGTTGGGGAAGTAGCGATCGGCGTCGGGAAAAATAGCAGCGGCGAGGCGCGAGGGCAACAGTACGGTTTGATGATGTCGGGACTGGTGCTCGGTCACAGCAATGGCGGTGGCCTGGCTCGGGGCGACTCGGCACGACGGATTTTCAGATCTGCGCCCAGATCTCGACCCTCTCTCCTCCGAATCTGACCTCGTTCAACCTCCTCACGCTCAGATCTGCCCCCTTTACTCCGGTCAAATCCGAGCCTCCACCGGCCAGATTTGACCTCCTTGGACTCGCTCGCCGGCGGCCTCCCCCGAAGTCTCTCAGTGGGAGGTCGACCAAGCTCGCCACCCGATTTCTCTCTCGCTCGCTCTTCGATTCCTCCCCCGAAGTCTCTCAGTGGGAAGATCTCGGAGCTCACTCACTTGTCCCCTTGACGATGGAAGTGCTCCGCTATTTATAGGCGAGGAGGTCTGGTCAACGGAGAGGCTCGGCTGCCGGTCTTTGGCTTGCCGACCGGACCCCCGCGACCAAACCGGCGTCTCATCTCAGCATTAAAGGCGCGCATTGAAGGCGCATGCGCGTTGTCCTCTCCTTCAGCGGCCTACCTCCGTGCCTCTCTGCCGTAGGCTGCCCTTGAGCGTGTCGCCAGCCATCGTGCGTGAGATGCAGAGGCAAATGAAGAAGAAGAAGACAGGAGGAAGAAGAAGAGGGGGGGCTGGGTTGTGTGAAGGGAAAAAGAAAGAAAAAGGGGCTGGCTGCTTTTTTTTGCTTTTTGCTTTTCTTGTTTTTTTCTGTTTTTTTTTGTTATTTGTTTATTATTCCGAAAAAGATAAAATAAATAAAAACTTAATTAATAAAATAAACCTAATTAAAATTGAGGCGTCAACAGCTGCCCCTCTTTGAAGGTGAGTTCACAGAGGTTGCATTCAAAGATAAACTGATGCTTAAATTTTATCCATGCATGCGTAATAGATTATATTTTATTTGGGCCTTATTATTCTATACGGAAAAAGAGCAATATAACTTTACATATACTGAGACAAGTGAGAAGATACATGTAGTTACTTACTGGGAGTGAGTGAGATAGGGTGCGAACCCTAAGTTTGGCAAGTATCAAGGCGTCAGCTTACCTGGTGACATGAGGAGGTTGCTTCTTCAGGGCTCGAACCATTCTTCGGTCGCCTGTTAGAGCAATAAGTTGGTTTTTCTAGGACCCGAACCTCTCTTTCGGTCGCCTTGACGGGGAATTGTTTTTCCAGGACCCGAACCTTTCTTCGGTCACCTTTCTTCGATTGCCTTGACGGGGAATTGCTTTTCCAGGACCCGAACCTTTCTTCAGTCGCCTTGACGGGAGATGCGCCGACCTTTCTCAGGGCATCACTTGTGGGTGCTTGATCCATATCGAGGACACCAGTTGGTACCCGACCTTTCTCAGGAGATGCGCCGACTTTTCTCAGGACATCATATTTGTTGGGGTGTCTGACTTCTGTCAAAAACACTGGTAGGAACCCGACCTTTCTCGGGAGGATGCGCCGACCTTTCTCAGGGCATCGATTTGCGGGGTGTCTAACTTCTGTCGAAGACACTAGTTAGAACCCGACCTTTCTCGGGAGGATGCACCAACCTTTCTCAGGGCATCAATTTGTTGGGGGTGCCTAGGACATTCACAAGCATTGAGAGAGTACCTGGATATTCACAAGTACTAACCTGGAGGATATTTGGGCCTTTGCAGGCGTCGAAGGGGTACTTGGATGATTGCAGGGTGCCTGGATTTTTGCAGACGTTGAACGAGTACCTGATTGCTTGCAGGTGTCGAAAGAGTACTTGGATAATTACAAGTACAAACTCTTGAAGGATACCTGGCGTTCACAGGTATCGAAGGAGTACCTGGGATATTCATAAAGGTCCCTCACCTTTTGATAATTGGGAATATCGAGGACGCACCTCGCATATTCATGAAGGTCTCCCACCTCTTGGCAATTGGGGAATATCGAGAACGTACCTCGCATATTCGTGAAGGTCTCCCACCTCTTGGTAATGGGAATATCGAGGATGTACCTAGGATATTTGTGAAGGTTTCTCACCTCCTGGTATGGGGAATATCGAGGACGTGCCCCGAATATTCATGAAGGTCTCTCACCTCCTGGTAATTGGGAATATCGAAGGCGTACCTGAGATATTCGTGAAGGTCTCTCACCTTCTGGTAATTGGGAATATCGATGACGTACCTCGCAGATTCATGAAGGTCTCCTACCTCCTGGCAATTGGGGAATATCGAGGACGTGCCCCGAATATTCATGAAGGTCTCTCACCTCCTAGTATGGGGAATATCGAGGACGTGCCCTGAATATTCATGAAGGTCTCTCACCTCCTGGTAATTGGGAATATCGAGGACGTACTTTGGATATTCATGAAGGTCTCTCACCTCCTGGTAATTGGGAATATCGAGGACGTACCTTGGATATTCATGAAGGTCTCTCACCTCCTGGTAAAGGGGAATATCGAGGACGTACCTTGGATATTCATGAAGGTCTCTCGCCTCTTGGTAATTGGGAATATCGAGGACGTACCTTGGATATTCATGAAGGTCTCTCACCTCCTGATAATTAGGAATATCGAATACGTACCTTGGATATTCATGAAGGTCTCTCACCTCCTGGTAATGGGGAATATCGAGGACGTGCCTCGTATATTCATGAAGGTCTCTCATCTCCTAATAAAGGGGAATATCGACTACATACCTTGGATATTCATGAAGGTCTCTCACCTCCTAGTAATGGGGAATATCGAGGACGTGCCTCGTATATTCATGAAGGTCTCTCATCTTCTAATAAAGGGGAATATCGACTACGTACCTTGGATATTCATGAAGGTCTCTCACCTCCTGGTAATTAGGAATATCGAGGACGTACCTGAGATATGCGTGAAGGTCTCTCACCTCCTGGTAATGGGAATATCGAGGGCGTGCCCCACATATTCATGAAGGTCTCTCACCTCCTAGTATTATAAACTTGAATGTGGTATGAGGCTTACCTGGATTGCCGCAAGCACTTAAAAGGGGTGAAATACCTGGATGGCGATGCCAAGCAAAGCAATGGAATACTTGAACAGCTGCTATATTATTTGGGGACAACTCAGGCAAGTTGAGTGTCATGAAAAGGAAGTACCTGGACAATGGTGGATACTTGACGATATTGGGATACCTAAACAGCAGTAGGTATTCAACGATAAAGGGATACTTGGTCAATCACAAGCATTAATACTTTAAGGACAACTCGAACAGGTCGAGTGTCAGGAAAAGGGAGTATCCGAACGGTGGCCGGTACTCAAAGACAATGGGATGCTAAGACAGTTGCAAGCATCCAAACTCAAGGGACGACTCGAATAGGTCGAGTGTCAACAGAGGGAGCACCCGGCAAGTGGTGGGTACTCAAAAACAAGGGGGATACCTGGATAGTCGCAAATATCAATACTCTAGGGACAACTCGAACAGGTCGAGTGTCGGGAAAAGGGAGTATCCAAACGATGGCCGGTACTCAAAGACAATGGAGATACCTAGACAGCAGTAGGTTCCCAAACTCAAAGGACGACTCAAATAGGTTGAGTGTCAATAAGAGAGTACCTGGATAGTGATAGGTATCTTAAGACAAATGGGGACAAGGATATGCTTACCCGGCTATATCTCTTATCTCTGAGAGTATGTCTGTTATTTGCACAATATGCACACATGATTGTATATGCTGTAAATTCATGAGTTCAAATGAGATTCATGCATGATAATTTTGTCAGTTTTGTATCATCTGATTTCCACTAGGGAAGATTTTGAAAGACAACCTTCATTTAGAATATAGATGTCTTGAGCATGTCAGATGAGGGAGTTTCAGTCTGAAAGGACTTTTCACTCACTTTCATGGAAAAGGCTATCATGACCATTAATGCAGGATTTATAAGGACCACACTATCTCATTGTCATCATGTCAGCAGGGGTCTGAGTATTCTCGCAAACGGTACGACTTTACCAATGTGAGAGGTCTTTGTTGAAATTGTGATGAAGTCTTTGTCAGCGGCTCATCAAAGGGGACCATTAAGGTCAAGGCTTATGAATGGAGTGCTGCACGATCATCTCCGGGTTTGCAAGTCAAGAATCCTGTGAAAAGAGATAAAGTAATCTTGCTTGTACTTCTTCGAGCGATGCTTATGAACATATGAAATCCTGCGTTAATTGAAGTGCCCCTAGTCTGAAGAGACTTTTACAATGGGATGTAACGTAGACTTGGCTCACATGTAAGAGGGTGAGAGTTGGTGACTGTCTTAGCATTTGTCACTAGTCTTTCTTGTCAGATGGAGGTTCTATGGACCACAACAACAACTTTTTCTTGGCTGTATTTTTTACTTGAGGGCATTGGCCTTGCTTTTACCAGGCACACTGTTTTTTCATGCCCTTATTTTTTTATTCCAGTTCTTCATTCATGGGCATTGACCTTGCTTTTACCAGGTACACTGCTTTTTTATGCCCATATTTTTCATTCTAGCCTAGGCAAGTTCAATCACGACACTGTTGTTGGACTCTTGAGTCTTCGTCTTCGGCTAGCGCTCCGAGCTATGCTGCTTAAATGGTAGTAACTTCTGTTTTGCCTCCACGTGAGGGTGAAATTACAGACTCAATTGGGTTGTACAATGAATACAAGTGCGTAGAGAAAGAATTGCTCTTTGTCATTCTAGGGCACTTAAATTAATGCGAGTGTTCATATGCGATAAAGACACCCGAAGATTGATGCAAGTGCGAGCAAGAAAATTTCTATCCCTCTTCTCACCTTGTGATGCTGCTTTGCCTCTGATCTGCCCCAGTGTGGGGTGGTTCTTGATGAGGATATAAGAGAAGCTTCACCAGTGTAAGGAGCTCAAAGGGGTGAGCAATGAAATGCCTCTCACTATTTTGGTTATCGTACCATTCGCGAGAGAACTCTTTACCCTGCAATCATGGAATCTTCTGCACTCATCTCACAAGTGTATTGATGGGGGACTATGTGTAGGATATGGCTCGCCTTTCATCATTCTGACACACCTCATTCAGCATGCTCAATTAATCTTGTATTCTTCACTTAGCAGTCTACTCTAATAATCCTTAATGGAATCAGTGATTTAGACAGACAAAATCATCATGCAAAATCCATTTGGAAAATGCATGCAGTATTTTAAACATGAGAGAGTTTGTACTCTCAAAACAAATGAATGGTTTTTGCTCAAAAAGATCTTGTTGGCAGCTTTAAGGGTCAACAGAATGGTGTTTCCAAATATGTTGAATTTTGAATATTAAAAGGGTTATTCACAAATGGGTGTCGATAGTCGTCCCTATTGATTAGGGATATGACACACGAATGATCAGTCAATGTTGGGGATCTGATCATTGATTTGACGGGTCTTTCTGCTTTTGCCCCTGCAAAAAAGAAGATGTACAAGTAGATCAATTAGTCTAGCCAAAATCAAATGTGAGTTGAGGCCTGAAGATTTTCTATCATTTGCTTTGGCGATACTTGAGACACCATTTTGTTTGGAAGAGCTTATCAAAGTCTAACATGTCTCTTATTGATTTGTTATCATTGCTTTTGACAGTCAAGTGATCCTGCAACAGACAAGAGGGAATGTATTAGTCATGAACTCTTTCGAGAGTCAAATAACTGGAATCGATACAACTTTACCCTTCACTGGTTTGCAGATGATTGGGTGAACTTGAAGTGAGAGGGGGACACGAAGTCCTATGTCCCTTGCTTCATTAGGTCAATTATTCTCTGAATTGGCTCCTGGATGGCGCATCCCTTTACACGAAGTCAAGTGAATTTGATGCAGGTCATTTCCGTATACTAGCTTGGCTAGTATTGATTTGTCAAACCTAACCGTTGAGTTTGGTTCTTGAGTTGTGATGCTCCTTGTCAAATAAGGAAAAATATGTCAAAAGCGGGTTTAGATAGTGAGAGTATTGGAAACGATACCAGATTACCCTTCCCCAGAGTTTGTCTGTGCTAGCTCCTAAAGATATTTGAATGTCGATGATGGCCTCTTTATCTTGGCATAGTTCAATGTTTCCTTCAATTGGCCTTCCTCATTTGTGACCATGTATGCATGATTGCTGGTTGTTGATTCATCTTCAACGCCTTCCTTTTGTGGAATTTCTCCTTCTGTCTTTAACTATAGCATCATTGGGCAAAATTCATGTACCTCAAACTTCTATGGAATCTGAGATCAAAATCTCAAGCTTTCTTATGGCAATTACTTCTTGCGAGAGCATGCATCTGAATAGGAAGTCAGGTTTCTAGGTCCTTATTTTGAATATGGGCTAGAGACCGCTTCAACTGTCTGGATTTCTTTCTTGTTGACAGTAGCCAATTCAAAGAAAGAGAAAAGATCCATTCCTTGTGCTTCTGGGCTTGTCGAAGTTGGAAGTCTGCATCTGGTTGCTCGGGCACATTGTGGGGAAAGGATGTTGCTCTGGCTTGTGAAGGAGTTGGGCAGGAGCAAGGCGGAGTGCACAGAGCTCTTAGGGACGGCTTGATTTTCAACCGTATGCCTGTACCTATTACGTCTTATCCTTCATTTCCTGTAAATAGAAGAGAGAGGACATCATTTCCAAATTATATTCAGAAAATAAGACTTACCCTCTTTTGGTGTAGGATGATTCTTTCTATTTGCCCTTGTTTTCTTGGCATGGTGTTTTTGAATTTGGCGAGTTCACCTGATGCGCTTGCTTCAAATGCCTCCTGTCACACTAAGTCAAAGGGGACGGGAATGATCTTCTAAGACATGAAGTGAGAGGGTTAGAAAGACAAACGTGTTTAAATTTATCATCTTGTTTTGACAAAAGCTTTCGGGTGACGGGAATATTTCTTATTTTCAAAATACGTCTTTAGGGGAGAAAAAGCATGAGGAAGCCCAGCCCTCAGTATTCTCCTTGGATGATATTTTCTTTTCATGGTTGGATAACATCACTGGGCTGGTTTGGAGTACCGCCTCATGCTCTTAAAATATTAGAACTGTACAATAGAGTACTTGGAATGGAAAATACAACAGTAGCACACTAGACAAGATAAGAAACATGAAATTATAAAAACAAGTAAAACCCATGAAAACTCCTATGTAAATGAGTGTTTTGATAGTGTTGGTTCCAAAATCAAGCGCCTTTGAGTTTCTCGCCTCCAGTAGACTCGAAGTATTCGCATGAGAGGACCACTTCATTGAAGCTATGGAAGTGCAACCCATGCAACCAACAACGATGCTTGTGAGGTAAAGCCCCTATGAACAGCTTTATCATTTCTTCTTCAGCTAGTTGAGGGTAAGTTTGCATCATAAAAGCCTCCCATCTCCTTGCATACTCTCGGAAATCCTCCATTGGTCTTCTTCTAAAGTGAACGAAGTTTTGACAAGGCACTTCAGTCCTAATCTGGCTTTGATACTGAAGCAGGAATGCAGAAGACAGCTCATTCCAATCTCTCATGAGGTAGATGTATGTTGTGATGAACCATTGTAATGCAGACCCCGTAAGACTTTCTTGAAAGGCCTGAGTTGCGAATGACATCGGGCTATAGTACCGACTCATTTCAGCGTGGAGATATTGCAAATGAGCCACGAGGCAAGTTGTGACATTATACTTACAGAGATTAGGTACCCACATCTCTCTAGGGGTCATGATCCTATGAGCGCAAGACGAGCTTGATGTATCTTGGTTAGGCCACTGGTTTTCCCACTGCATATCTGTTGTAGTGGTGAATTTTCCTGTTTAAGGGAAGTTGGATTCTACCGAGATTACCCCATTGCTTTCTTCTTGGTCAAAATTTCCGAATGAGGATGAAGTATTGAAGCTATTCTTATGGTCAGAGGACGAGCTTAGTACTTCGTTAGGATCATAGCGGATAAAGACGTATGCTTCCTCTTCTGACGGGCCTTCATCCCCGGATGAGAGTAGGAAACAGTTATACGATGAATCGTCAGTTTCATTGTCGAAATAACGATGGAAGTCTTTGGGATTGTATTCTAGGGCCGGGAAGTCTTCAGGGTTGTACTTTAGAGGATGGTGGCCTTCAAAGCTGTATTCTTGGGAATGCTCGAAGCTTTGGTGTGGTGGCTCGTCGATAGATGCTGAATTGATCTGTTTAGGCTTTCTTTTCTTGACTTCTGGTTTAGACCTTTTGAGTAGGGCCCTTCATTTTGCCAGCTTGATTCTATCAAGGGAAGTGAGAGACATTAGAGTTTCATCGTCTGATTCACTTTCCAAGTTGATAGGGGTTGGTATTCTTTGGACCCTAGCTCTCGGAGTAAGCTTAGGGAGTTGTCTAGTCGTGCCCCGCTCTTGAACAAGCTCTGAGTCTTTGATCTCGTACAAAGGCTCCTTGCCTTTCCTAGTGGGAAATTTTCCAGTAAAAGATGTTGCCCAGCTGCCCATTTATCATGCAAGGCTTCATTGACATGCTCTTCTCCTATCTCAGCGACTAATGGCTCCTCATGCTCCGCGATCATCGACTCTTCATAGGGCAAGGTGATGTCAGGGGTGATGTCAATATTCCTGACAATGTACCATCGCAAGGCAGGGCCAGTCAAGCTCGATTGGTACGATTGAATCATCCTTCGAACCAGGTAGGCCTGCAAGTAGGTCTCTGGGCGGGAGGTATCAGCATACCTTTCGCATTCAGGTGCTTTGAGTTTTTCAGGGATCTCAATGCTGGCATGATTGGACAGGTCCATGGGATTCTGCTCCTGCAGCTGGCTTAACTTTTTCATGATCCTTTCAAACTATCTATGGTACTGGCTATTTTCTGGCAAATTTGCGGGTGTCATGATGGTGTTTGAGGCAACTATAGAGTTGGGCTCAGCTTGAGTGGATTTCATTTGTCTCGAGAGTTGTCGAAGGACAATGGACATCTGTCCTACGCCGTCTTCAATGTTGGCGAGGCAATTTTGTACATCGTTCTGATCGACCCCTATTGCATGAGGCCATTCACGGGCGATTGGTGGCCGACGATTCATAATTACCTGTCGTTGCGAAAATAATGAATGAGCACGAAAGTAAACAGAGATTGACCCATGACAATGGTCTAACTGCTTTTTTATTTATCAAAAAATGATTTTATAGACCGCAAACTTCTGACATCTAAAACTTGAAATTGAAATGACAGAATGAAATACTAGATATTAAACAAAAGTCCCTAAACAATGGGACAAAACTTTCACAATATTAACACTAAGGGAGACATGACTGCTAATTTATATGCGACAGGGAGCCTTGTTCCTGCAAAGGCTGCTTGCTTTCTTGGATTGGCTTTGAGATGAGCATCTGGCTTATTCCCATATCCTCTGCATAAGCTCTACTTGCTCGTGCAGGCTACTCTCTCTGATTGAGCGAGGGACTGATGGCTTCCACCTTGTCGGGATGTGATGATTGTGGATGTAGGCCGCAGAGGCGTGGTGGGCTTTTTCTTCTCCCTCAAGCCCTTCAGGTACCACGATCCTTTTGCGATGGCACTTGTCCCAAGTTTCTTCAACGATAGAAATTTCGACCGCATAGTCACGGCTTGTGTTGAAAAGAACTGGAGGAATTCTCCTCCTAGAAGGCGGTGGAATCTCTTGAAGGGCTCCAAATTGTCGTGCCACCCAATATGGGTAATAAGGAACAGCGCCGGTGCAGCCAAGCAACGGAATTGGGTGGGTGCGTTTGTAAGCAAAGCGGGCCCTCTTTTCATGGAACCAACCAGCACACCATTGGAATGCCTCAGGAATTGGGTTTCTTAGGAAGTCAACCCAATTTAAACAGCTTTGATTGGGAATATACGGTCTTAAAACCATAAATTTTTGTAATGGATTTTCGAAAGCATTTGTTTCGGACGATCGCATGAAGTCTCGGAATTCGCTTAGGTGAGAAAAGAACCAGACTTGTAAAATTTCAGGAGTGGCTCACATGATTTTCTCCGAGTTGTCTTTAAAACGATTAAAGGACAAGAATGTTTCAGTTAAAATCATGTTGACATAATTCCCCCTCTTAAGATCTGATCAACTATCCATGCCATCTTAGGATTTATGGCATTTTTTTGATGAGGGAAAATGATGAGCCCGAAAAAGGCCAGGAGGAAGATCTCACTTTTTTGGGTCATAGGCTGATTTTGAAAACAAGCATTCATAAATTCAAATGGGCAGGTATTATGGTTGTTTTCAAGAATTTGTATCATAACATGGACTTCAGTTCTTAAAAGTCACGCCAACCAACGCAACGGGATGATGCCTGTTGACGGCCTAACAAGCTTTTTCTCGAGAGGCATTCCAGTGATGATGCTGTATTCTTCCAAAGTTGGGGTTAGCTCGAACCCCCCAAACATAAAAGTAGTCGTCTTTGGGCACTAGAAATGCGCCATGGCTTGTATGACTTCGAGAAGAACAGTGATTTGGATCAGTGATAGGAGATGACAGACTTTGGCCTTCACGCGGTCTTGGGCAAATTGATCCAATTGACCCCACCATCTGAAGAGTTCCGCTTTGGGAGCAGGAATCAACTGGATATCGTCTTTCCCCATCGGATATAAACTAGGACTTTGAAAAGCTTATCCTAAATTGCCATGGGCCAATAAAAAGACTAAGTTAAAGAAATCACTTTGCTTTTAAAGAAAAATGGCAAGCACAAAGACATGCACATGGGACGTGCGTCTCGATTTCTAACTGAGAAGGTTTATTGAAATTAAAAGGGTATCCGCCCATCGCAGTCTCACGTTAGCAGCAATTCCCCCTTAATCTCGGCTAAGAAATTCGGGGGAAAGAAAGGCAACCTCTACATCGCAGTCTCGCGTTCGAGGTCATATATTTCTTAACACTATCCTAGAAATCCTATGGCGGCCAAGGTCCGGCGGCCGGGTTGTGTGTGCCATGTGTAGTGCTAAAACATTTAAGGATGCACAACAGTTTATAATCACAAAACCATTTATTTTAACAGAATTTTAAAAAAAAAACTTTAAGCTATTACCCTGTACAAAAGAAAAAAAATCCAAGTTAGCAAAGCATTTAAACAAAGATAAAATGGCCTAAGTCCTCAAAGTCCCCAGCGGAGTCGCCAAGCTGTCGCGACCTCTTTTTTTCAGCGCCCACATCAGAGGCGGGCGCCTTGCGGAGGCTAATGGCTCGGCTGAAATTTGTTATGCTCGGACTCTCCCAAGTCCACCAATTCACGACTTTAATAGTCTGATTTTTTAACCTGTAAATCAATTTTTAAAATGGAGTCGCCACTAATCGATTTGGGGTGGGTTGATTAGAAACCCAAGTCAAGTATCGGGAGAAATACTCGCTCTGCTTAGCAACTTGAGAAAATTAGGATCGGGGACTTGATTACACTAGTTAATCACTAATGCCCTTTAGGTACCTAATCTTGTATAAACCCTAAGGCTTTTTGGATTTTGAGGGATTTTCCATGCATTTTTTGGAGGAAAAACGTTTTTTGAGTATTTTTCTTCTTTTTTTTGGATATAAAAGGGATTTTTTGGACCTTTTTTGGTATTTTTGGAAAAATACAAGTCTTTTTTGGCTTTTTCTAAAATTTTTTTGGCTTTTTCATGAATTTTTGGCCTTTTTGGAATCTTGGCATTTTTTGGAAAATATGAAATATTTTTGATTTTTTTTTCGGAAAATAGACATTTTTTGGAAAATAAATTATTTTTTTTCGAAAATAAAATTTTTTTACTGTTTTTTTATATTTTTGAAAATAAAACATTTTTTTATTTTTTTTGAAAATAAATTATTTATTTATTTTTATTTTATTTAAAATTTATTTTATATTAAAATAATATAAAAACTAACCCAGGTCGGATCCACGGGTTGTGTCCGACTCGGGCCGGCGACCCGAACGAGATGGGCCCGCGTTGCGGGCCCGACTCGGATTTTTTTGTCTTTTTTCTTTTTCTTTTTAATTGAAATGGCATCGTGGCCCAGAGCCCGTTTTCGAAAAAGAATCGGGCCGACCCGTTGACCCGGTTCGGCGAAACCCTACCCGACTCGTCGACTCGGATTTTTTTGTCTTTTTTCTTTTTTTTTTTAATTGAAATGGCGTCGTGGCCCAGGAGCCCATTTTCGAAAAGAATCGGGCCAACCCGCTGACCCGGTTCGGTGAAACCCTACCCGACTCGTCGACCCGGATTTCCGCCGCCCAAAAACTGTGGAAACCCTACCCGACTCGTCGACCCGATGACCCGGTTTTCATTCGCCTCCCAATTCGCGAAACCCTACCCGAACAGTGGCCCGGATCCGACCCGGGCTGGGTCCGACGCTATGCTTCTTCCCTCCTCGTCTATCCGCGGCGCAGATGGAGGGGCTAGGAGATCGAACGGCGGCGGTCCGGCGTTCGGCGGCGACGGAGGCTAGGGTCTTAAAGAAAAAGGGGGGCAAGCCTCCGGACGGCGGCGACGGAGGCGACTGCACGGGTTGAGACGCAAGGCGAAACGACAATTAGGGTTCTGAGAGGGAGGGGAGCTTCCATTCGGTGGCGACGGGGGTGACGATGGCGTACGGCGGCAGACGACGACTGAACTCGTACCTATCTCAGCGAGCTGCACCAGACGATTCCGTGATGAAGGGCTTTGATTTGGCCGAGTCTTCGAACAGTTGCAGGTTTGAGTTGGGGAAGTAGCGACCGGCGTCGGGAAAATAGCAGCAGCGAGGCGCGAGGGCGAAAGTACGGTTTGACGGCATCAAGATTGGTGCTCGATCACAGCGACGGCGGCGGCCTAGCTCGAGGCGACTCGACACGACGGATTTTCAGATCTGCCCCCTTTACTCCGGTCAGATCCGAGCCTCCACCGGCCAGATCTGACCTCCTCAGACTCGCTCGCCGGCGGCCTCCCCCGAAGTCTCTCAGTGGGAGGTCGGCCAAGCTCGCGACCCGATTTCTCTCAGTGGGAAGATCTCGGAGCTCGCTCACTTGTCCCCTCGACGACGGAAATGCTCCGCTATTTATAGGCGAGGAGGTCCGGTCGACGGAGAGGCTCGGCCGCCGGTCTTTGGCTTGCCGACCGGACCCCCGCGGCCGAACCGACGTCTCATCTCAGCATTAAAGGCGCGCATTGAAGGCGCATGCACGTTGTCCTCTCCTTCGGCGGCCTACCTCCGTGCCTCTCTACCGTAGGCTGCCCTTGAGCTCGTCGCCGGCCACCGCGCGTGAGATGCAGAGGCGAATGAAGAAGAAGAAGAAGACAGGAGGAAGAAGAAGAGGGGGGGCGGGTCGTGCGAAGGGAAAAAAGAAAGAAAAAGGGGATGGCTGCTTTTTTTTGCTTTTTGCTTTTCTTGTTTTTATTTGTTATTTGTTTATTATTCCGAAAAAGTCAAAATAAATAAAAACTTAATTAATAAAATAAACCTAATTAAAATTGAGGCGTCAACAGTATCCACGCTCGATGAAAACGGACGTCGGAGTTGTCGATGATGAGTAGTGGCGACGGTTAAGTGACATAGACGCGTTCCCAAATGAGATGGATATGGTGTTGCTCGATGACAACTTGATGTAATGTGAATAGCATAGTCTGACGACGAGCTTGTTAACGTGGTGTGGGCCATTAGGCATCCGGGTCTCACTATTTTGTAGAGTTAAAAATCCGGATGTCATATCAATACCCTCATCTTACTAAAAAAATTGTGGTAATTAGGTTGTTAGAATTAAAGTGCTATCGGAGACCCATGGTGTATGGGAACTTGTCAATACATGCTATGATGAACCAAAGGACAAGGCTACTTTTAGTCAAAATCAGAAGAATGCCTTGGAGAAGGTTTCAAGCAAAATATTACTATGCCCTATTAATCATCTATTAAACTTTAGATGATTCGATGTTCGAGAATATGTCGAGCGGTACTACTTCTAAGGAGGCATCGTAGACCCTTAACAACACAAACCAAGGAGTACAAAAATTCAAGAACATATGCCTTCAAACTTTGAGAGGCGAATTTGAAGTAATTCATATGAAAAAATTTGAATTGATTCTTGATTATTTCACAAAAGTTCTTGCGATTGTTAACCAGATTGAAAGAAATGATGAAAATGTTCTAGACGTTTGAGTTGTTGAGAAGATTCTATGGTCCTTAGACAAGTACG
Source organism: Eucalyptus globulus (assembly GCA_014182545.1). Lineage (NCBI taxonomy): Eukaryota > Viridiplantae > Streptophyta > Magnoliopsida > Myrtales > Myrtaceae > Eucalyptus > Eucalyptus globulus. The sequence goes on from CM024721.1 coordinate 42,873,917, forward strand.
ATCATATTGGTGTTGTAATCAAAGAGTCGGGCTAATTCCATAAAAAAGCATCAACTTTAGGTTGATGGACAAATCTGGCCAAAACTTTTTTCTCATTAAAAAGCATAAACTTTAGGTCGAGGGACAAATCTGGCATGAACTTTTTTTGTCTCGTAAAAAGCACCAACTCTAGGTTAAGTGACAATTCGGCCCCAATTTTTTGAGTGCGGGACACCGGAAATGCCATAACTTGGCAAGACGGGACACTTAAGTGCCATAACTTTAAAATGGTACACTTAAGTGTAAAATGGGACACTTAAGTGCCACTCCGGCGAAAATCCGGCCAAATGGCTGACGTGGCGACTTTCCGGCGAGCTTGGTCCAAAACGGCGTCGTTTTGCATGCTGACGTGGCGGAGAAAATGCAAAAACGACGTCGTTTTGCGTCTACGTGTAAATAATAGTATATAAATTAATTAAATTAGATTTAAAATATTCAAAAATTTTAAAAAAAATAAGAAAAATTTAAAAAAAATTTAAAAAATTTTTAAAAATTAAGAAAATTTAAAAATTTTAAAAATTAAGAAAAATTTAAAAAATTTAAAAATTTTAAAAATTAAGAAAAATTTTAAAAAATTAGAAAATTTAAAAAAATTTAAAAATAAGAAAATTTAAGAAAATTTTAAAAATTAAGAAAATTTTAAAAAATTAAGAAAAAGTTAAAAAAATTAAGAAAAATTAAAAAAATTAAGAAAAATTTAAAAAAATTTAAAAAATTAAGAAAATTTTAATTTTTTTTAAAATTAAGAAAATTTTAAATTTTTTAAAAATTAAGAAAAATTATAAAAAATAAAATTATAAAAAGTTATAAAAAGGGGGTGGGAGGCCGAACAGGGCGGCTCCCTTGCCGCCGTCGGCGCTCCCTCACCGCCGCCACCTCCACCGCCGCCGCCTCCCACCCCCTTTTTTTAATTTTTAATTTTTTTTAAATTTTTTAATTTTTTAAAATTAAAATTTTTTTTAAATTAAAATTTTTAAAATTTTCTTTTTTTAAATATTTTTTTTTTAATTTTTAAAATTAAAGTTTTTAAAATTAAAATTTTTAAAATTTTCTTATTTTTTATTTTTTAAAATTTTTTTAAATTAAATTTTTAATTTTTAATTTTTTTTTAAAATTTTTTTAATTTTTTTAAATTTTTTTAATTTTTTAAAATTAAAATTTTTAAAATTTTCTTATTTTTTAAATTTTTTTTTAATTTTTTAAAATTAAAATTTTCATAATTTTCTTTTTTTTTTTTTAAAATTTTTTAAAAATTTTTAAAATTAAAATTTTTAAAATTTTCTTATTTTTTAATTTTTTTTTAATTTTTTTTTAAATTTTTTAAAATTAAAATTTTATAATTTTCTTTTTTTTTTTTTAATTTTTAAAATTTTTTAAAATTAAATATTTTAAAATTTTCTTTTTTTTTTTATAATTTTTAAAATTTTTTAAAATTAAAATTTTTAAAATTTTCTTTTTTTTTTTTTTTAATTTTTTTAATTTTTTGAAATTGAAATTTTTAAAATTAAAACTTTTTAATTTTTTTTTTTTTTTTTTTTTTTAATTTTATGCTGATTTGAGCTCCCATGAGCCACGTAGGCAAATAATAATAATAAAATATTGCCACGTGATTCCTAGGGGTCGGGAGGTGGCACTTAAGTGTCCATTCGAAAAAAAACTTAAGTGTGCATTTTGAAGTTATGACTTAAGTGTCGTCCCTACGCCACAAGTTATGGCACTTGTGGTGTTTTCTCGCCCAATTTTTTTTTTCTCATAAAAATTACAAACTTTCGCTCCTATCCAAAATCTAACCCCTACCATTAACTTTCTATTTGAAGTTAACCTTATTTCAGGAGAAAATGTTCTAGCTATGAGATTGGTGGATCTTGTTGACACCTAAATTTCGCCATTTTACTTAAAACTTAATTGCATACAAAACTAGAATTAGTTGCTAAAAAATCCAAAAATATTTTAAAATTTTAAAAAAATTTTAAAAATTTTCGAAAATCCAAAAATGTAGGTTTTGATTAGGAATGACCATGTATTGCATTTATAGTGTATTTAGGCCTTAAATTGCTTTTATATTGATTATATTGCATGTTTAATTTACATGTTTAAGTATGTTTGCAATTACTTGGTGGTATGTGTTAATTTTACTGCAATTAAGATCTGGGTAGTTATGATTTACTTTAATGATTGCGCACCCGCATGATCACCTCACATGTTAGTGGATAGACATAAAATCAATCTAAATTGCCTGCCAAAAATCATTTTGTTAAAATGAACAAGATTAGGTACCGAAAGGGCACTAATTGGTTAATTAGTGTAATCAAGTCCCCGACCCTAGATTCTCTGGTTGCATAGGAAGTGAGGCACACTCCCATGCCTCACTTGGTTTCTAGCCGACCCCAATAGGCTAGTGGCGACTCCTTTTGTGCAAAATTCCCTAAGAATATTCCAATGTCACGCGGGGTATGGGCTTGGGAGAGCTCGCGCCTAATCATGGGCCTTAGGCCCGTCTTTTAGGCAATACCCCTAAACCTGTTCCCTCCCCCGAGGGCAAGTCGCGACAGCTTGGCGACTCACTGGGACGTGGTTTTAAACCTTAGAGGACTTAGGCCAAAATTAATTTTGTTCAAAAATATTTTTGTTTGGCAGCGAGGATTTCAGGTACGCCCCTAACATGAAAGGTGTTAAATGTTCTTACAGAATGGGAGGTATAAGGGGAAGTGTTTGTTCATTTTTGTCTTGCAGGGAGGCGTAGGAATGTATGGTTTATTTTTATGTACGGAGTGTTGTTTGCTTATAAATTGTTGTGCATGTATTCTCTGCATTGCACTACACCTTGGCACACACAACCTGCCGCCGGACTCTGGGCCGCATAGGATCACTTAGGATGGTGTTGAGGTGGATACCACTACGACTACAAACGCGTAGTACAAGTCGCCCATCTCTACCCCGAAATTTCTCCCTTCACATCGAAGGTACCCACCCCAGTCTGCAACCGCGCGACACGGGTCGGTTCCTTGACGAAGCCGGAGTCATGGGTAACCCGACCTAGCTGCGACCTTGCTGGTTCAGTCCGGTAATCCTATGGCTCCATTTTGGGCTATATAGAGTAGAAATCGAACCACATCTCATGTGCATGTCTATGTAAAATAAAAATAAAAAAACAAAACAAAGGTCGGCACCCATTGTAAGTGTCATTTTCCTTTTTATTTGTTCATTTTGTATTGTATTTTCATCTTAAAATTCGCGGAAATCAATCGCATGCCCTCGGTGATGTAAGCTTATGATTGAAAAATTGGCAATCACTTTTGACAAGTGAGCATTTCAATGCAAGTTCTAAGCATTTTGATTTGGCCCTTTTGAACACATAGTTTTGTTTAAACTTCTAGTTATGGGCTCGAAATCATTTTGAAAAAAAAAAAAGAAAAAAAAACTTTCAGGTTGTGATTTTATATTTGGGCACAAAAATTGAAATTGTGATTTTTTATCAAATTTTCTCATTCTCATATTTTGGGACTATAATGCAAATCATTTTGTGTACAAATTCCTCAAAATAGAAATCACTTCATTTTTCTAAGAGTAAAATCACAAATCAATCTTTCAAAAATCAATAACACTTTTGCATACGAAACTTTTGGAATAAAAGTGAACATTCGATTGATGGCCGTTGATTGATAATTTTAATGATATCTTCTCTTATGATAAAATCTTGGCGAAATACTAAAGTCCTGTAATAAGGATTGTGGGGCATGTATCGTCGCCTCGATTTTATTGTAAAGAAGACGTCATTAAAATATCATTTTCTTTATTCACATATTGACATTGTCGTCTTTTTGCAGGTTATGCGCAATGCTCTTTGACATTCTCATGGTGACCATTCAAGAAAGTGAATTCTAGAGCGAGGACAATAGTTTTTTTTTTTACTTTCATCTGTAAAAGAGTCTCTTGTATTTTATCAGTCTTTATTCTTGTTAGGAAACATGTTTTCCGTTTTGGGTTTTGATTTGCAAATCCAATTGATGCTCTTGTAAATCGTGCGACTCACATTTTTAATGATGGAATTCGGAAATCATCATTTAAAAAAAAAACACACACAAAAAAAGAGCAAATTCAAAAGTGTTTTAAGTGAACCTATACATTTACCTTCCAAAATGAATCTAAAAAAAAAAATTTGTTTAATGCCCTCTCTTCATGTAGTCGTTTTTTTTTTTTTTGGGCTTATGGAACTCAAGGAGCAAGATTGCGTCGATGCTTCATTGGCGCCAATCTTCCAATAGAGGGGAAAAGAAATGGAATTCCGTTCAGGAAAGTTTCTTTATTTGGAGATGCCTTAAGTGCCAAGATAGCCCATCGATCTCGTTCACTTTGCATGATGAGACAAATGAAGGGAGTTGCCAAGTATCCAAAAGGGCGAATTCAAAGAAAGAGTAAACTGCATTGATTCCAGTTATTCATTTCTAATACCGTTTCTGACATAATTTTATTTTCATTGTCAAGGAGATATCAAGAGTGCCAAGTTTTGTAACGTTCCCAACAAACGCAATGGAGCACTTTTAAGTCTTGTTCATCTTAAACAAAAAAGATTCAAATGAAACAAAGTGGGCAATATTGTCTATTCCTCCATGAGAGATACATTGGGATGTTGATCACTTGACTCTGAAAAGGATGTATCTCGTTCCTAAACTTGATTTCTCTTCAGCATAAAAAATGACATGTCCTTTTCTTTGATACAGGACGGGTTCGAACATAACAAAGGATTGTCAAATAAAGAGTGGCAGAGCAACGTTTGATTTATAAAAAAATCTCTCATCTCCCCACAAACAAAGTGTGCTGGAACAACATTGTCAAATTCATCAAGAAGGATGTATCATTCCTTAGTTGAACCTAACTAAGAATAGAGATAACTTATTTCATCTCCCTTTCTTACAGGGTGATAAAAAAAAAAAAAGGGGTTGCACCTAACCGTAGAAGCAGCGCCTTCTACCAAGGAATCAGGAAAACATCAAACACTTAAAGGCAAATGCAAGGGAAGGGTATTGTTGAGTTACCAAATATCCATGAAGGTGAATCCAAGAGATGTTAGCGCCAAAAGGATGAAAGCCAGTGAAGGGTAATAATGTATCGTTTCCAACATTTCAATCCCTAAGGAGCTTTGCATTAACATATTCTTTTACATTCTTTACAGGATTATCGGGTCGCCATGCTATAGGTAAGTACCCTTCTTCTCAGTCTTTTTTTTTAAGTAAAAAAAAAGGGGAGAAAAAAAGAGAATTTCCATTATAAAAGAGAACTTTTGGGCTTTCCTAGAGACAAAAAAATGAATAATAATTGAGAAAAGAAAAAAAATTACAAACCTTTTGAGCATCCTTTCTATCTCAAAATTGTTTTCTTGTCTTGTGGATTATTCATTTTGAATCAAAATTCCCTATGGAGATTGATATACTTGAATGATCTCAGTAGAGTGAAATGGAAATGTTAACCATGCCAAACAAGAAGTGCTTAGGATGAAGAGAGGCAAGCTCATTTCCAAACACGTCCTTCAAACACTTTTGAGAGTTGAGCATTATTCAAACACTTTTGAGAGTTGAGTGGAAAGAGACCTTCTCTTAGGACGAATGATTCATTCGCATTGAGCGTAAAGATCGAAATGATAAGGCATTTCCTTCATCAATCCCAAGCATTGCACTGATCCCTTGTTACCCATTTAGGCTAAAAAAAAATATGATCATTCATAGTACCCCTATCGAGAACGACCCTACATTGGGGCAATATAGGAGGTTACGGTCGTGTAGTAAAACGAAAGGTTGAGAAAGATTCTATTACTTTCACTTATATCAATATTCTTGTGGTAGCTTCAGAAGAATTCTCATCGGAGCTTGACTCATCCCAAGGTGAAGAAGAGCATTTCCTTCTCTACCCAAACACTAATACCCATTGCTTTAACCAATTTGGGCCTGATTATTCATTTCCGAACCTCGAGCGGTGGTCATCTTCCTTCACTGGGGCAAGGCATAAGAATTGACCAAATACAATTGACAATCACGGGAAAATGTGAAAAGCGTCTCGAAAGTCATAAGCTACCAAAGTTCAAAGAGCAAAAAGCTCGACAAACTAGGGGGCATAAAAAAGCAAGCAGTTCGGTAAAAGCAAGGCCAATGCCCGTCAAGAAAAAGAGCCAAAAGGCCGCATCTTATGTGAAAGAAAAATTATCAAAATCCAAGTGCCTGCGAAAAAATCATCGCAAAGGACAAAGGAAATTAGAGAAAAGAGCAAAGCTCTCATGCAGAAATGATCAGTGAATGAACTCGAGATGTGCTGTGTTTCAAGAGCCAAATGCTTTCGAAAGGTCAAGTGACCCGGTCACGATGCCATGATGATCACTAACTCTTAAAGACCCTCTTGAAGATTTTAAGCCTTTCAAGCCTTTCCCGAGCCAACATTATAACCCTTTTCCGAAGCCTCTTCTGATTGGGATGATTTGAGTGAAAATGAGAATACCACAAAGAAGCTACTGCTTGAAGGAGTGGAAATAATTATATCTTGTCTTATCTTCCAAGTTCTCGACTCGTAAACCCAATGAAGATAGCGGCAAATGTTCCTTTATTGGCCTCAAAGTAATCATTCCTTTGTGTAAGCCCTAACCAAGCCTATATTGCGGTCCTTTCAAAAGACCTTTTGATTGATCAGATTGTGCTCATTGCGAATGTTTCCGAAAGCCTTCGACATAGGCTATGTGAGATACTTTCAGCAATCAGTTACTTCTCACGTGAATGGATGGGATCAAGTAGCCATTTTATCGAGAGTATGTGAGAAGCCCTTTCGACTAAGAAGCTCCAGGTTTGGCATGCTTAATGAGTCTTTTTCACGAATAGAAATCATTCTGGTAAGAACTTGACTCATAGAGAATTTGATGATTAACGATGCATCCACGAGCAAGATGACAATTTTGTGCCACATGATGCTGATTGAAATAAAATGTTTTTCCAAAGCAGTCAGACTTAGCTTGATTAGCTTGTTCAATTAATGCTGCAATATTTCTAATACGACGTCCCTAATGACATTTGCCCAAGTTGAGTGTCACAGATTCCTCGGTGAAGCCATGCAGTTTTCAGGGATTAGCGGGTGCTTCCTAAAAATCAAAGGTTCATGGTCAGCCTTAAACCATACCATCTCCAATGGTTCATGGTCAGTCTTAAACCATGCCATCTCCAAAAGTTCATGGTCAACCTTAAACCATGACATCTCCAAAGGTTCATGGTTAGCCTTAAACCATGTCATCTCCAAAGGTTCATGGTCAGCCTTTAACCATGTCATTTATACGGTTGGTGGGTTTATCCTTAAACCACGGGGTTGGTGGCTTTCCTAAACCACACGGTTTGTGGGTCTATCCTTAAACCACACGGTTGGTGAGTCTATCCTTAAACCACACGGTTGGTGAGTCTATCCTTAAACCACAAGGTTTGTGGGTCTATCCTTAAACCACACGGTTCGTGGGTCTATCCTTAAACCACACGGTTGGTGGGTCTATCCTTAAACCACGAGGTTGGTGGCTTTTCCTAAACCACACGGTTCGTGGGTCTATCATTAAACCACACGGTTCGTGGGTCTATCCTTAAACCACAAGGTTTGTGGGTCTATCCTTAAACCACACAGTTCGTGGGTCTATCCTTAAACCACACGGTTGGTGGGTCTATCCTTAAACCACGAGGTTGAAGGCTTTTCCTAAACCACACGGTTCGTGGGTCTATCATTAAACCACACGGTTCGTGGGTCTATCCTTAAACCACAAGGTTGGTGGGTTTATCCTTAAACCACGGGGTTGGTGGCTTTTCCTAAACCACACGGTTCGTGGGTCTATCCTTAAACCACACGGTTCGTGGGTCTATCCTTAAACCACAAGGTTTGTGGGTTTATCCTTAAACCATGGGATTGGTGGCTTTTCCTAAACCACACGGTCGAAACCCGTTTGTACACGGTGAGACTATCATCCGGTCGAAACCCGTTTGTACACGGTGAGACCTTCCTCTAGTCAAAACCTGTTTGTACACGGTGAGACTATCATCCGGTCGAAACCCGTTTTTACACGGTGAGACTATTATCCAGTCGAAACCCGTTTGTACACGGTGAGACTATCATCCGGTTGAAACCCGTTTGTACACGGTGAGACCTTCCTCCCAGTCGAAACCCGTTTTTACACGATGAGACTATCATCCGGTCGAAACCCGTTTTTACACGGTGAGACTATCATCCAGTCGAAACCCGTTTTTACATGGTGAGACTATCATCCGGTCGAAACCCGTTTTTACACGGTGAGACTATCATCCGGTCGAAACCTGTTTGTACACGGTGAGACCTTCCTTCTAGTGGAAACCCGTTTTTACACGGCGAGACTATCATCCGGTCGAAACCCGTTTGTACACAGTGAGACCTTCCTCCCAATTGAAACCCATTTTTACATGGTGAGACTATCATCCGGTCGAAACCCATTTGTACACGGTGAGACTATCGTCCAGTCGAAAACCGTTTGTATACGGTGAGACCTTCCTCCCAGTCAAAACCCGTTTTTACACGGTGAGACTATTATCCAATCGAAACCCGTTTGTACACGGTGAGACTATCATCCAGTGGAAACCCGTTTGCACACGGTGAGACTACCATCCGGTCGAGACCCGTTTTTACACGGTGAGACCATCACATCAAGTCAAAACCTGTTTTTACAGAGTGAGACCTCTTTTTTCCAGTCTAAATCACACGGTTTGTGGGTCTTTCTTAAACCACAAGGTTCGTGGGTCATCCTTAAACCCCGCTTTAAAAATGTTCATGAGTCTATCTCTAAACTGCGACTTTTCAAAAGGTTCATGGTCAACCTTAAACCATGTCATCTACAAAAGATCATTGGTTTTCCTCAAATCATGCCTTTTAAATCCGGTCAAAACACGTTGCTACACGGAGAGACCTCATTTCTTTCCTTCCTCTTATTGACACAACGTGCTTCCATAACTCGACTTGACACGTGCTTATGCACCCAAGGTCTCTCTACCGCCGAAATAATTTAGGTCTCTTCTATCTTTGAATGGAACCTCTTCGAGCTCCCATTCAAAGAGGCAGTGAAGAATGTTGACACCTAAATTTTGCCATTTTACTTAAAACTTAATTGCATACAAAACTAGGAATTAGTTGTTAAAAAAATCCAAAAAATTTGCCATAAAAAAACAAAAAACAAAAAAAACAACGAAAAACAAAAAAAACAAAAATGCTTAAGGGGGTCAAGTTGGGCCTAATTTGGCTAGGCCCCAGCCCTTCCTTTCCCCTCCAGCCCATGCCTGGTCTGTCTTCCTCCTTCACATGCGGACCTGCAAAACAAAATGTAAACAGGGGCAACAAGGGAGGGGGAGGAGAACGGCAACAGGGAGAGAAAACACGGAGAGCTCGAGAGAGAGCTCGGGGGAGAAAGAAAGGAGGAAGAAAGAGAGATCGAGGGGAAGGAGAGAGACGACCGAGAGAGGCCGAGCCGCCGCCTCGCCAGAACCCACGCGGCCACCGCGGCTGGCCACCGAGCCTCCACCCGACGCCGGCTAAGCCCCATTGATCGCCCTCGCTCCACCCGTCATCCGCGACCGCCTAGCACCGACCTACATCTGCCCTCCGCCTCATCGCAGCCACCAAATCCCGCGTCCGCCGAGCCCCCTTCGCGAGCTGCGCGCTTCGACCCGGCGTCCTCTACTACCTGAGCGGCCGGCCGCCGCTGCTCGGCCCTTCGCAACGCCAAAGAACCCGTGAAGCCGACGCCGTTGCTGCCCGAACAAACCAGATCTGAGGGAAGAGGGCAGTGGCGGCGCCGCGACGCCGTCCAAGCCGCGCCCTCCGAACGCCATCCCCACAAGTCGCGGCGACGCCCCTGCCGGGTCTCGCTCGCCTCTACTCTACCACGTAGCCTCCCTTTCCGCAGCCGCCGCCGCCACCTTGAGCATCAGTCCAACCCCGTTGCATCACCGGCCCGTTGCCGCCGCCACCACCGCGTCGTCGAAGACACTCGTCGTGTCGCCGCCGCCAAGAAACCCTAGAGAAGAGGCATAAACGGGTAGGGTTTTTGTTCTTATTCGGGCCGGGTTTAGGCTGTTTTGCTTGTGGGCTTAGGGATTTATGGACTTGTGGGCTTATTGTAGACTTCTTCTTCTTTTTTAAATAAAAGAGATTGGGCCCAATCCGAATCAAAGAAAGACCCGACCAAGGCTGGTCGGACCTTGTCCTTCGACGGGCTGGTTCGGTCGACCCTCTCCATTTGGACCGAACCGGGTCCGAAAACCGGACCCGACCGGTTCGCTTTTTTTTTAAAAAAATTAAAATTAATTTTAAAAACAAAAAAAAAAAAAAATATTTTAAAAATTAAAATATTAAAAAATTAAAAAATTAAAAAAAAAAATTAAAAATTTCGAAAATCCAAAAAATGTAGGTTTTGATTAGGAATGACCATGTATTGCATTTATAGTGTATTTAGGCCTTAAATTGCTTGTATATTGATTATATTGCATGTTTAATTTACCCGTTTAAGTATGTTTGCAATTACTTGGTGGTATGTGTTAATTTTACGCAATTAAGATCCGGGTAGTTATGATTTACTTTAATGATTGCGCACCCGCATTTATCACCTCACATGTTAGTGGATAGACATAAAATCAATCTAAATTGCCTGCCAAAAATCATTTTGTTAAAATGAACAAGATTAGGTACCGAAAGGGCACTAATTGGTTAATTAGTGTAATCAAGTCCCCGACCCCTAGATTCTGACGGTTGCGTAGGAAGTGAGGCACACTCCCCATGCCACTCACTTTCTAACCCGACCCCAAAGCTAGTGGCGGACTCCTTTTGTGCAAAATTTTCTAGAATATTCCAATGTCACGCGGGGTATGGGGCTTGGGAAGCTGCGCCTAATCATGGCCTTAGCCGCGTCTTTTAGGCGATACCCTAAACCCGCTCATCCCCCGAGGGCAGGTCGCGACAGATCTCATTTGTGGTTTCTCTTAACAAAGCGGTGATCTACGAATTCATATTACGACAAAATGATAAAAGATAAATGCTAGAGAAATTCAATCTGTAGATTTTTTTACTTGTGATATGACACAGTTTTCACGTTATTGTTCAAGCTGTAGCTCAAACAAGAAGACAATTAACAGTGTTAGCCAGTAAGTGCACATGGATTTATTGATAAAAACAATCAATGAATTTAAGTTAAGGGGGGCCAGATTTAGGATTTAAGTGAAAGTTGGTGATTTTTTTTTCAAAAAAAAAAAATGGGCCAAAATTGTCACCTCGACCAAGTTGATCTTTTTTTATGTGACGAAAAAAAGTTCGCTAGATTTGTCACTGACCAAAGTTTGTCTTTTTATGAGGCAAAAAAAGTTCGAGTAAGTTCCATCGACCTAAAGTTGGTGCTTTTTTTTGGAATTAACCCTCAAAGAGTCCAAAAACTTGGATGTAATGACGGATAATGATTTTCTAGAATTCATTGCCAACCCATGAAGTAAAATTCAAAACAAACAAGCAAGAGCCGGTGAAGGAAGAACTCCAAACTTAGTTGACCATACTAGATGAGAAGGAGCAAAGTAGAGATCCCGTGCAAATTCAAAAGACTAATCAAGATTGGGGTCGAGATTGAGGTCAAGGTCACTATCAAGATAAAGGTCAAAGATGAAGTAGAGATTTCTCAAACATCTTTTTTAATAACTTTAAGTACAACTACAAGGGCGGTGTGCTAACACATTTTTTTCTCAGCCACATACTTAAAGTCATCTTTCTCTGTCATTATTCATTGTGATTTTAATTCAGAGAGAGCGATGCTACTAGGGCGGGAGGGCCCTAAGAAAGCTCTTCCCATAGTGACTTGACCATGTAGAATTCATTATTAGCGTAACAGGGGAATCTTTCATTTAAGATAGGGACCCAGCTTCTTCCATGGCTATGATGGCCTTGAGGTCTATGTAGTCCCCGTAATTGTAGCTCTCCACACATTCAAATGAACTTTCCAGAGTTTGGCCTCTTGATTGGCATTTAGGTGTGTTTAATAATATCTCTTCTCGAGAATAATTTCATTCGAAATATTTTCTTTTATTTTTATTCTCTAGACGAGTTTCTAAGCAAAAAAAAAAAAAAAAAACGTGTTTGTTAACTGAAGGAAGAACTCCAAACTTAGTTGACCATACTAGATGAGAAGGAGCAAAGTAGAGATCCCGTGCAAATTCAAAAGACTAATCAAGATTGGGGTCGAGATTGAGGTCAAGGTCACTATCAAGATAAAGGTCAAAGATGAAGTAGAGATTTCTCAAACATCTTTTTTAATAACTTTAAGTACAACTACAAGGGCGGTGTGCTAACACATTTTTCTCAGCCACATACTTAAAGTCATCTTTCTCTGTCATTATTCATTGTGATTTTAATTCAGAGAGAGCGATGCTACTAGGGCGGGAGGGCCCTAAGAAAGCTCTTCCCATAGTGACTTGACCATGTAGAATTCATTATTAGCGTAACAGGGGAATCTTTCATTTAAGATAGGGACCCAGCTTCTTCCATGGCTATGATGGCCTTGAGGTCTATGTAGTCCCCGTAATTGTAGCTCTCCACACATTCAAATGAACTTTCCAGAGTTTGGCCTCTTGATTGGCATTTAGGGTGTGTTTAATAATATCTCTCTTCTCGAGAATAATTTCTATTCATAAATATTTTCTTTTATTTTTATTTTCTAGACGAGTTTCTAAGAAAAAAAAAAAAAAAAAAAACGTGTTTGTTAACTGCATGGAATTTCTACTCCCGAAATAGAGAAAGAACAAAAATGCATTTGGCATGGACCTAAAAATTTATAATCCCAATTTTTTATTTAATTATAAAGAAACTTAACATTTCTTGTTTGGATAATACTAGGCTTTTATAATGATTTAGTTGATCAAGATATTATAAAATGACCTAAGAAAATCCAACATAAAAACTAGTCAATGATGAATAGACGAAAATAGTAATAGAGAGTTCCGTTGGTTTATAACTTATAATATGAGGAGGTTGATAGTAAATCTTTGAGCATTACAACAAAATAGGTGTATAGATCTTTTGAAAAGAAAAGTAAAAGTTGCTTGGAGTCACCAAGCTTTCACGATCTAGCATTGTCTCTAAAGGAAAACGACATTCAAAATCCAATTGTAAAGCCCTAAAACTTATTCAATCTTGAATCCAATTTTTATCAAAATATTTTCACATTTTTTATGCTAAACTAATTCTAAATGGAAGTTAACATTAAAATCTAGTAAAACTACTCAACATCTAATTTCTAAATTTTTTCCTGAATTTTTGAATTTTTATTTATTTTTATTTATTTTTTATTCCAAAAAATGGGAACTCATATCAGGTCAGGAGACTGAACATTGTCACGATTGTGTAAATACGAATATTTTTTGTTGAGTTTATTTTTCTAAAATAACCTATCTCTTTTTTTGTGTTTCCAAAACAAAGAAGAAGAAGTAGATTTTTTCAACTTCTTATTTTTATTTCAAATTTAATTCTCCGGCTACTGATTTGTTTTGAGGAACAGAAAAATTGGTTGACATTACTAAACTGATTTTTATTATTTTTCTGATCTGAGAAACGAAAGAACAAAAAAATAAAAAAATAAAAAATTATCAAATAGGGCCAAACTGTTTAAAAGCAATGTGAAAATCAATTGGAAGACGTGAAACTACTAATTTAGAGGCAGCTTTCACGAGTGTTTTGAGAGGCAGGATGGTCCGAATATGATGAGTTAAAAACACACTGCGAAATAGAAAAAGGGAGGAACGTGTGAATGACCTGACTAAGAACGACAAGCCCAATCCACAACCACATAAAATGAAGTACTACTGCCTTGGATAAACTAGGTAAGGTTGGGCGCGCGCGGACCACAAGTGCTGCACACGTTCACAGGAACGATCTTCACATTTTAATTCAGAAACAAATCAGGAACCACACAACGCGGTAAATATCTCCATTCTTAACGATGTTGCCAGCACCGCAACTGGGCCCACTTCGTGTCCCTCTCCATACACGTGACACCGAGTGGTCTGGGACCACGCGCTGACGTGGCAGTCCCAACCCAATATTTTTATCGTAAATATCTCCATTCTGATGTTGCCACTGCATGGGACCGTGAGGTGACGATACAGCAGGTGACGATAAGGTAGGCTAGATTCTGATGGGAAAATGAACGGTGGAGAAGCAAAACACAGCTTCCAAGATTTCTCCCGACATTCTGCACCATTCGTAGGTTAAACAGCCTTTCCAATTCTGTACGGTACAGACGTGCTAAACGCCATACATCAACCGGCCTGTACGACAAAGCATTTACTAAAAATCAACCGTGCTCAGGTGCATAACCTGGACCACTGGCATGCGGCACGAAAAAGTCCAAAATAACAGTGCAATTACTGGAATTGCTATCCTTCAGTAAGGTCCTTGGCACTCACGAAAAAGCCTCTCGTGCTCTTTATCAATTGATCAAACATCAGAATCTCATTAGAGATAGCTAAAAAAAAAAAGAAGAGAGAAAAATGTCACTCAGTTTATAGATGTCGGCGGAAAGCGAAAACAAGGAAGACTAAATTCTGACAGGAAAATGAATGGTGAAGTGAAACACAGCATGCATGTTATGTTCCGACAGGTTTACGTACCTTTCCAAAATTGTCCACTGTGCACATGTCAAACCTTGTCCATCAACCGGCCCAATAGAGCCCGACAATGATCCATCTGTACTCAAGTGCATAACCGGGCCACTGGCATTTGGCACATCTTGTTATTTTGGGGAACGACAATTTCAAAATAACAGACCAAATGGTGCAATTACTAGGAAGGGTAAGCCATTCCTTGCCTATAAATACCCATCAATAAGGGTCTTTGGCACTCACGGACAGCCTCTCGTGCTCTTTATTTATTGGTCAAACACCAGAATCTCATTAGAGATAGCCAAAAAAGGAGAAGAAGAGAATGTCTCGTCCGATTTCAACAATTCCATCTGCTCCTCCAGCTCAAGCAAAAAGCCATGTGGTCGATTGCTCCTCAATGGTAGGAATTTAATACATTGCTTCTGACTTAACTATATATATGTATACATATTTTGTGAAGAGTAGTGACATAGCAAGTGAAATACATTTTATGCACTTCATCTAGAATAATACAAAGCTTCCCCATTGGACCTAAGCAGGTCCTTAAACTGCTTAAGGGAACAGGAGGAAGAACCTCCCAGGGGTGAGAGACCCCAATGTTTCCGTATTCCCTTTCTCGGGGAAGAAAAAACCTTCCGAGGAAACGAGGGGACTGCAGCCACCGGGGTAACAGTGGGTGTAGGAATACACGGTGGTTTGGATTCTAACCTCTTTAAATGGTATTAAACATTGATTTTAGGGAAATTCTGACATTCCCATTATAAATTTAACATCCATTTACACAGGAAAATATGGCACCAAAAAGAGCCTTATTTGATTTCAATATTTTGCTTTCATGTTCCTTGCTAGGTAAATAGTAAGGAATATGAAAGCATCGTTACCCGATTTTGACAGAGAAAAGATAAAATATGAAATTCCAAAAAAAGTATATACAAATTGCCTCAATTACCTATGGTCTAAAGCCTAGCCAAGGCTTTCTTGATTTATAATAGACCTTATCAATGAGTGAATTTGAATCTAAAAATCCTTGTCCACGCCTATCTATGATATTGAACATATTAAAATTTCTTTATAAAATTAACCTGACTTGTAGGTTTCAACAATTCCACGTTCTTCTCCAAATATAGGAACAGACCATGTGATTGAACGTCGATCGGCGGGTTATCATCCGAGCATATGGGGGGATTACTTCCTTAAATATGCTTTCCCCTCCAACTCAGTGGTTAGTAATTCTTCTGTTATCTTCTACTTTTGTTTTCTCGCAATTGCATTTTGTAGACTTACTTGATTTCCTTGAGTTCCTCCACATCGCATATATGATTTCTATTGGTCTCATAAATGTACATGTTCCTTCTCCGCACAAAAAGATGCAGTTGAAAATCCTGAAAACATAAAGAAGTTCGGAAAACAACAATAATTATTCAGTCCAAAGAACACTCTTAAAGCTTCATCGACCACTGTATGTCCTCTACTGCAAGAAACATCTCATTATGGCATCGACTCCCTCCTTTGGTATTCTCATTGTTCTCATGGATCCAATTTCACTTGTCATCTGAATGAGCATAGAACATGGAAATACCTAAATAGGGTACATAGACGGGGCCATCAAACTAAGTTTATTTTGTAAAGTATAAGTATTTCATGCTTGCTTTAATTTGAAATAGTGTACAATTTGTAGGAGTTCAAATTCCTTGGAAGAGTGGAGGAACAAATCGAGGAATTGAAAGGAGAGGTGAGGAAGATGCTAGTTAGCGTCGTGGATAAGCCTTCACAAATGCTTCACTTGATTGATCAAATCCAACGCTTGGGAATTGACTACCATTTTGAACATGAAGTAGATGAGCAATTAGAACAAATCCACAAAAGTTACTCTCAACTTCATCTTGAAGATTTCAAGGTAGATGACCTTCACATAGTCGCTCTTATCTTTCGATTACTGCGACAACAAGGTTACAATGTTTCTTCAGGTATGTCTTAAATGTAATGAACCAATCTGATAAGATACGTATTAAGATACTTCTATTGCTTTGTCAAATTTCAAGAGAAGCGCATACAAGAATATCTACAACGTTAACAACGCATATCCCCTTCCTAATATCTAATTGATTGCATCTTTTTTCCATGTTGGTTGGTTGCACAGAGATCTTTAACAATTTCAAGGAAAGTGAAGGGAATTTTCGAGAATCGCTTGTCACCGATGCACGTGGATTGCTAAGCCTATATGAAGCTTGCCATTTAAGGTGTCATGGCGATTCCATCTTGGACGAAGCACTTCCTTTTGCTACAACTCACCTTGAATCGATCAATGAAAGCAAAGTGAGCACTAGTCTCGCGAAACAAGTGAGTCATGCCCTAGAGCAGCCACTTCGCAAGGGATTGCCGAGGCTGGAGGCGAGGCGTTATATTCCACTCTACCAAGAGGAGCCTTCACATGATGAAGTTTTGCTCGCCTTGGCTAAACTAGATTTCAACTTACTGCAAGAGCAACACCATAAGGAACTTGGCGAGATTACTAGGTTCATTAACTTCATGTGATAGCATAATCTAAAATTAGCTTCTAGACTATGTTTTAACAATACCGAACTATCGATAATGTTATAAGAATTCCCAAGCTATCAATAATTCTCATTGTGTTTTCCAAAGGTTAACTCATCTAGTTTCAATTTACCCTTCTAAATAGTGTTTTTCAAAGTCCTTTACAAGTGAAAAAAGGAGTATATCTATGCGAAGTTATCGGCCTAAAGTACTTTCAGTTATGCTCATGTTCATTTAATCATAGGTGGTGGAAGGAGATTGATGTTCCAAGGAAGTTCTCATTCGCTAGAGATAGGATTGTGGAGTTGTTCTTCTGGATCTCAGGAATATATTTCGAGCCTGAATTTGCCATGGCCAGAAATATACTAACCAGAGTGATCTCCTTGACTTCAATTCTTGATGATATCTATGACGTCTATGGCACATTGGAAGAACTTGCACTCCTCACTGAAGCAATCCAAAAGTATGGAATCCGTACTCTTTCTCAAACTTCTGAATTTGATCAATTTTATATAGAGTCAAGTGTGTCATTTTCCAAGACTTGAATTCAGGTGGGATGTTGATGCCATGGATGGATTGCCAGTGTATATGCAAGCTTATTATAAGGAGCTTCTCCAGCTCTATGAATACATTGGGAATGAATTGGCCACAAAAGAAAGATCATACCGCCTTGTCTATGCAAAAGAAGTTGTAAGCATCATTGGTACCACTTTACATACATCGAAGGTAATCTTTAGTTAGAAACCCAACATTCTTGTTTATGTTTCCATCGTCGATGAAGAAGCTAGCAAGAGCATACTTTCAAGAAGCCAAATGGTTCCATACCAACTACATACCAACACTAGAGGAGTACATGTCCCTTCAACTAATAACGACTGGATATGGAATGTTAGCGACTACATCACTTGTGGGAATGGGCGATGTGGTCACTAAACATGCTCTTGAATGGTCAGTCGGTGATTGCAAGATTGTGAAGGCTGCACAAACCATATGTAGGCTCATGGATGACATTGTCTCTCACCAGGTATAATAAAACATAATTATCCTCTAGAAATATGATACAGTTTGATCGACCACCATTTAATCTAGAAACGCCAATGTTGTTTGACATACAGTTTGAGCAAAAGAGGGGGCACGTAGTATCTGCAATGGAGTTGCTCATGAAATACCACGGCATCTCAGAGCAAGAAGCTGGGGAGGAACTCCAGAAAGGAGTCATTGATTCATGGAAGGACATCAATGAAGAGTTTCTTCGTCCAACCACGGTCCCAATGCCGATTCTCACACGAATGCTCAATTTCTCACGGGTGATGGATGTGTTATATAGTGATGGAGATAATTACACCCATTCTGAAACAAAGCTCAAAGATTATGTGACGTTGCTCTTTGTTAGTCCCTTGCTGATGTGAAGTTTGGACCAAACGTTGTCAAACCAATTTGGTCATTGCAAATCAATAGTCTATAGGTTATGCCTTTGAAATCCTATTTTTCCTGATGTATGAGGGACAATATTATTACCATTATGTACTTTTAGATTGACGTGGGTGATAGAACTCATAAATAAACTATGCATATGTTGCTAAGTTTGCAAAGTTTAGTGTAACGTGTAATTGAAATATTTTAATAATTCCTAACTCTTGGGAAAATTATCCATAAAGTCCTAAACTTATTTTACAGTAGCCAATTCAGTTCTAAAACTTTCAATTGTGCTAATTTAGTACTATTCTTTTTAATAATTTGTCAATTTAGTCATAAACATTTTAATTATATCAGTTTAGTTTCAAAACTAATTTGTCAATTTAGTTCTAAATCTTTTAACAATTTTCCAATTAAGTTTGTTTAGCTAATAGTTGTCGAAAATCACTAACATTGACGATATTTGTAATTTTTTTAAAATTTTTTTATCTTTTCTTTTCTTTTCTTTTCTTTTCTTTTCATTTTTTCTTTATTTCTTTTCGCCAATTGCTAGCCATAAGCAAGGGTCGCCCTCACCTTGGTGAGGACCCTCACCATATGGGTGAGCTCTCTCCTCACCCAACCCTCACTAGCGGCCAACAATTGGCAGAGGGAAATAAAGGAAAAAAAGATAAAAAGAAAGAAGGAAAAAAGAGAAAGGAAAGAAAAAAAATTCAGAAAATTTTAAATTTTTTTATAAAAATCATCCATGTTAGCGCTAATCGTCAATGTCAACCATAACACATAAGACATCCGATGTTGGCTAGACCGTCAAGTCCACAATTTCCAACCAAATTAGCAAGAATGACTAAATTGGCATATCATTAAAAGATCTAGAACTAAATTAGCAAATTATCGAAACATTTATGCTAAATTGACACAATTTAAATATTTAAGACTGAATTGGCCACCATACATGGGTTTAAAATTTTTTGGGGAATTGTTTCCCTAACTTTTTGATGTCCAGCTTATGTAAGGCTCCGTTTATTTACTTCATGAAGGATACATAAATAATTGAACATAGTTCGTGGTTAAACTTGATTCTTCATTTCTTTGTTGTATGTATTCTCATTTGGCAATAATAAGTTGTACGAGCTTTTATTGCATGGCAAGATCAAGAGTATCGCTTGATCTGTTGGCCACGGTCAATCCCATTGTCTGGTAGAACTTCATTGATTCATGTACAAAATGTGGATTTTTTGCGTGCCTGTAAATTTCGATGTCTTTTTTTTTTTTTTTTTTGGCCAACAATTTCAATAAGTTCCAAAGTGGCAAAAAACTATTTGTAAAGAATATGACCTGTGTGACTTCTTTTGCAGGTAACTTACCAATAACTTATTAAAGCATTTGTAAAATTGCCAATTTTTTTAATGATAATTTGCAAATTAGTAATTTTTGCACTAATTTACTTGTTTTTATTTGCATAATGTACAAAGGCTTTGAATAAGCTAACTTTTACATGAAATTACTAACCTAAATTAAAATGGTTTACAAACTTTTGTCAAATTGAACTACTAACTAGTTTAGAGTGTCAACTTTCATTTGAATTACTTACCAACGTTCGATTTTTTTTTTAGCTTGTCCGTTGAGTTACATACCAATAATTCTTTTTTTCTTAATTGACCAACTTTTTAAAGAAATTGCCGAATTTTCCTTTGTTATGGGTACAAAAATAAGAAAACGCAGCTTGGTTGTTTTTCCTTTCTTTTTTCAGAGAATTACCGTCATCCTTTAGCAAAAATAATGGAAGCCACCAAACGTTCTCTTATCAGGGAACTACCAAAACTCCTTTTTCTTTGTCAGATGAAGACATGCATACCGTTCCCAGTCTTATATATAAGGATCTGCGAATGTATTGTAACACGCTAAATCTCATATCAAATTATAAAGGCCCTGTAAAGTGATTGATGAATAAGACAGGAAAAGTGTTAAAAAAATCCTAAACATTTTGTATTTGTGTCAATTTAGTCCTAAATTTTGCTTATTGGGTGCCAGGCCCACGACGTGGCATGATTGGAGTGGTCAACTTTTAATCATATTTTAATATTTTATGAATTTTTTTATTCTTTTTCCTTTGTTCCTTCTCCTTCTCCTTCCTCTAGCCGGTTGCCAGACCTCGGCAACCGGCCAAAGGCAACGGCTAGCGAGCCTCGCCAGCCATCGCCAATGGCCGCGAGGGTAGCCTTATGCTGGGTAGCGAGGCTCGCCCTAGCCGGATCTAGCAAGGTGGAGCCTCGCCCAGGTGTGAGACTGCCTTTGCGGCTGGTGAGGCCAGCTCGAGGCTACCCAAGCCACAAGGATGGCCTCACCCATGGCTGGCCAGGGTTGACCCTCGCCAGATCCAGGGAGGGTGAGCCTTGCCGCCTAGCGCAAGGTCGCCGCAAGGTCACCATTGCGGCCACTAGCGGGGGCTCGAGCCTCGATAGCCATCACCTTTGGCCAGTCACCATCATGGCCATTGGCAAGGGCTCGAGCCTCGCCGCCTGTCACCTTTGGCCGATCGCAAAGGTCCGGCAATCGGCTCGAGGAAGGAGGAGAATGAAAAAAGAAAATAAAAAAATTCAAAAATATTAAATTATTATTAAAATTTGTCCACGTCAACGTTGATTGTATCATGTCAACAAGCCGACGCCTAGTTAGCAAAATCCGGCCAAAATTAGCTAGAAATGACTGAATTGACACCAAGTAAAAAGGTTTATGACTAAATTGGCACAAATGCAAAAGGTTTAGAACTCTTTTAATACTTTTTCCTGAATAAGACTGACCCTCAATGGTTGATATGCACTGAGTAATGCCAACCACCTTGCACTCAGCGTTTTTGCCCATAAACACTGCACCACTCTTGCTAAACTGATTATCTGAAAACCAGTCCCTATGTAATGTCACGGGGGATGTGCATCCGAAATCCATGATCCACCTGCTGCAATCAAACCGACAGACATATAGCAGATGTAGTTCGAATCTTCCCTGCTGGCTTCTGCAACATTCACATCGCATTTTCGATCTCACCGCTTTCTTTAGCTCTGGGCAGTTCCTTGTATTGTGGCCCCACTTTTAACAGTTGTAAAATATACGTATGCCATGCTTGCTTCATATTTGAAATAGCGTATAATATATTTGCAGAAGTTCAAATTCCATGGAAGAGTGGAGGGACAGATGGAGGAACTGAAGGGAGAGGTGAGGAAGATGCTGACTGATGTCATGGATAAGCCTTTGCAAACGCTTCATTTGATTGATCAAAGCCAACGCTTGGGAATAGACTAACAATTTGAGCGTGGAATAGACGAGCAATTAAAACAAATCAACAAGAGTTTCTCTCAAACTTAATCATGGAAATTTTAAGGCAGATGACCTTCACATGGTGGCTCTTACCTTTTGATTGTTGCGACAATAAAGTTATAATGTTTCATCAGGTATGTCTTAAATGTGGTGCACCAATTTAATAAGATATCCAAAACAAATTAAAATATTTCTATTGCTCAGTCGAATTCCAAGAGAAACAGGTAAAAGAAAACCTAGAACATTAAATAGGATTTGAATTACATCTTTTTTCCCATGCTGGTTGGTCGCACAAAGGTCTTTGAAAAATTCAATAATATCACTCACGAACGATGCGCATGGATTGTTAAGCTTATATGAAGCTTGTCAATTAAGGTGTTATGGCGATTTTATGTTGGAAGCAGCACTCCCTTTTGCTATAACTTACGTTGAATCGATCAATGAAAGCAAAGTGAGCACTAGTATTGCAAAATAAGCGAGTCATGCCCTAAAGCAGCCACTTCGCAAGGATTTCCCAAGGCTTGAGGCAAGGTGTTAGATTCCACTCTACCAAGAAGAGCCTTCACATGACAAAGTCTTGCTCCCACTTGGCTGAATTAGATTTCAACTTACTACAAGAGCAACACGAGAAGGAACTTGCAAAATTCCAAAGTTCATTAACATCATATGGTAACAAAATCTAAAATTAGCTTTGAGAATATATCTTAACAATGCCTGAACTCTCGATTTTTTTGTTCTATTTTCCAAAGGTTTACTCGTCTAGTTTCAATTTACCCTACTAAATAGTGCTTTTGAACATTCTTTTCACTTTTACTTGAACTTTGGATAATTTTAGAATAAATGTTTCCCATTAAAAAAAAAAATTATACAACTCATTAATACTATAATCTGTTAGCTATTTGCCAAATAAACCATTTTTGGGTTCTACCAAAATATATATATATATATATATTTTTTATGGAAAAGAGGGACACAAATTTCGTCCCTAGTGGGAGAACAAAAAAGAAAACCAACGAAGAAGAAAAAAATATAACAAATTATCTTAAATCAAGAATAGGCCCCACATTTGACCTTTATCTTTGATGTTTGAGTCTAACATGGTAGATTTGTCTTTTAGTCAAACATGTTCGAGTCGAACATGGTAGAAAATGTTCAGAGAAAAGGACTAAATGGGCAACACCATCTCTAGACAACAGCACCAACCGATCTATAATGGCTATGTACTTCTTTGAGGCATCTTCAATGGGAAGATTGAAGATAACTATATAAGAGAAGATGGGAGAAGTACCAAAATGCCCTAATTAAGCATGCAACCTATCCTAGAAAAGTCTCTAATTTACTCTAAAATGATGTTTTTGGTATTTTATTTTAAGGAAGCAATCAAATAACTGATAAGCATCGCCGAGCCAAAATGCACGCACGGGTACTATTCATCGCCTCTCTTCCTCTGGGGTTTTGAACTGAATCTCGCCGGCTTCATCTGCTCAATCCGGCCGATCCAGACCTCCGATTGGCGTGAAAAGACCTCCGATTGGCGTGAAAATTGGGGGTTCAGCTCCTCTGGGAAGGCCCTCGCTCCTCACCGAACGGATTCGAGTCTCTTCATCTCGCGCGACGAGCTGCCTCTCCACGAGAATCGCCTGGCTGCTGCGCTGCTCGGCCCCTTGAGGTGCGGTCTTTGGTGCGGCTCGGGTGCGCTAGCGGGAGGTTCGCGGGCGTCCCAAAGACCCTCGGGTAAGCCTTCCTCGGCGCTCTCCTCGAACGATTGCTGGTGCTCCCCCTGTCCCGACCCCTCGTTGTGCCGCGCCACACCGACCCGGCTGCTGCGTTGCTCGGCCCTTGAGGCTTGATGCTGGTGCGTCTCGGAGCCTGCTAGCGGCGAAAGAGGGCGTCAGGTAAGCTGCCTTGCTCTTGAACGAACTGTTGGTCCATCCACCCTGCCCCGTCCTTGCTGCTTCCGGCCAACCCGAGAGGTGTGAGGCGTCCGACCGGCTAGTCTCTCGCTCTCTAGATGGCTGCTGTGTAGAGGTCTGGGTTTAGCTGGCTGGGTAATGTTATGGCTGCTCCAATGGCTATGGGTGGTGAGCCGAGTAATACGGCACAATTGAGAGATGAATCGGAGAGGACTTCTAGCCCCCTCAATCGAGACAAGGAGGCTCGGGCCTCCATGCTCACGGGTAAGGCTCCTGCACTAGCAGAGACCTCAAACCGTGGTCCCAAAGATGTAGGTCGGGATAGGCACTCGAGAGGACGAAGTAGAGCGAGGTCGGCTTCCAAACGGCCCCAAGCCTCACAAAAGCAAGTGAGAAAACCAGACGCCCGGCTGTCCTGGACGTGGGCAAATGTTGCGAAACTTGCAACGAAAGGGTATGACCTTACCTTTGTTCCTCCCTCGTTTGAGGATGATATCCTGTGGTGGATCTTCCCGAAGAAGTGTTAGATGCGGTGGATCCCAAATGGCATGAGTGTCTGGTTGGGTATTATGTAGGAAAGAGTTTGCCGTTCCAGCTCACGGAGAACTCGCTCAAGCTATGTTGGGGACCGAAGCTTGTTGAGGTTTTCGCCGATGACCAGGGTTTCTTTTTCTTTCGCATCCCTGACCCCGAGTTCCGAAGGAAGATTTTGGAAGAAGGTCATATAACGGTTGCAAGGGTTGCACTTGTTTTGCAACAGTGGAAGCCGCTCCTAGAGTTGAAGAGGGAGAAGCAAACCACGGTGCCGGTGTGGATTCGCTTGAAGAACCTACCTCTTGACTTATGGACAGCCCGGCAATTAGCGCCATCGCGAGCACCATTGGCAAGCCGTTATTTGTTGATCAATGCACGGAGCAATCTCAAAAGGATCTCTTTTGCAAGAGTTTGTGTGGAGCTTCAAGTAAACAAGCCGAGGTTCTACTTGACCAAGGTAAGACTAAACGGAGTTGTTCGGTCGATTGCCATCGAGTATGAGTGGAAGCCAGCGGAATGCTTGAAGTGTGGCTCCTTTGGGCATAATTGTGCAGCCTCTTTGACTGGTCGGAAGGCGGTGCAAGGCCAGAAGCAAGTTCAGCCCATCCCCCCCCATCAGTGGAGGCCCGCCCCTCTGAGACTTCACCGATGCTGGTGGTAGATCTGAATGAGGCTGAATTTGGATGGAAACAAGTCAAGGGGAAGAAGAACAAATCTCCCCCCCCCCCAAGGAGACATATTTAGACCGTCCGGCCAGCTCTGGAGAAGAGGAACCATCTCTCAAGCAGACAGCAGCAGCTCTTAAAAGCTTGCCATCAACCTCTACCCGGAGGGCTCAGAGTGGGCTTCAAGCACTAATCAGGGTGGATGACCACACCTCGACAATGGAGGAAGATCCCATTAGCCATCCAGATGCGGGCCTAGGGAGTGGAGCGGAGTTGAATGAGTCTGTTAACCACCTTAGCTCAGATGATGATCTTCTCTCGCCTTGTCAATCGCCGAAGGCCCCTCCAGGTCTATCACCGAAGGCTCCTCCAACGAGAAACAAGGAGGAGAATACCCACGACAAGCCCCTGGTGCTTCCCCCAGACCCACCTCCTCCATCGGCTCGAACGGCTCCCACTCCGAGCCGTCGCAGGCCACCGAAAATGAGGTAACCCTTCCTCGTTTTCTCTTCTGTACATATGTATATAGGATGCTGGAATATTAGAGGTATGGTTGATTCGACTAGGCAAGCGGAGATTCGTAGTTTTATTACTTCGAACCACTTGTGCTGTGTTGGTGTGGTGGAAACTAAGGTGCCACAGGATCGCTTTAACTCCATATCCGAAGCTCTATTGAGAGGTTGGTGTTGGACTGCAAACTATGACTTTTTCCCCAGGGGTAGAATTTGGGTCGGATGGGACCCCGTCGAGTCAAGTTTGAAGCCTTCTCTCTTACCAAGCAGGCAATTCATGGGAACCTTGAGAGCCTAGACTCGGGTGGCTTGCTGTGTTTCTTTTATTTATGGAGATCACTCTTTTTCGCCGAGGAGACCGCTGTGGGAAGACATCATCATGAAAAGCACCCATCTCCGGGACACTTCTTGGCTTGTCTTGGGGGACTTCAATGCTGTTAAGGATCCATCGGACCGGGTCGGTGGCTCCGAAGATTGGCTCCCTTGTTTTAATGAGTTTGGACAGTGCTTGGAGCAAGCTGAGCTGGAAGACTTGAGATTCGTTGGTTTTAGATACACTTGGACTACGTCTTCAGGGCATTCTAGGAAAGCAAGGAAGATTGACAGGGTTCTAGTGAATGCCAAGTGGAGCTTGGATCTATCTTACTCGAAGCCTCATTCCTTGCTCACGGAATCTCGGACCACTCGCCTATGGTGGTGAAGGTACTTAATCCGACTCATCGAAGGAAGCCCTTCAAGTTCTTCGACTGGATGAAGCACCCGGAGTTCAATGAAATTGTCTCACAAGTGTGGGATGCGCCGGGGAGTGGTGTCCCTATGTATAAGCTTGTCTCTAAACTCAAGGCTCTCAAATATCGGCTCAAGCAGCTCAACAGAGATTCCTTCTCTAATATATCTGCTAGAACTCTTGATGCGCGGAAGATGATGGAGGCCACTCAAGCAGAATTACAACTAAATCCCTTCTCTGCTACCCTTGCTGAGGTGGAGAAAAGCCAAAGGTGTATCTTTACAGAGTTGCACTCCTCGGAGGAGTCCTTCTTCAGGCAAAAGTCCGAGGTCGGTCAGATGGCTCGGGAGGGAGACCGAAATACCAAATTCTTCCATCAATATGTCAACAAAAGACAGTGAGGAACAGAGTCCTCTCCGTCCTCGACTCTTCGGGGAACATAGTGATGGAGCCACGGCTGGTGCAACGAAGGTTTGTAGAGTTCTTTGAGGACCTCTTGATGCCGCAAGGGGAGATTATTAGACCTTCGTTAGAGGACTTGAAGGAGGTTATTCAACATCCACTTTCGGTTGATCGCTGCACTTCTTGCTCAACCGATTCTGACGAGATGGAGATCCGAAACACTATCTTCTCCTTGCCTAAGGGAAAGGCTCCTGGGCCGGATGGTTTCACAAAATGGAGTTTTTCAAAGAAAACTGGACACGGTTGGTCCTTTAGTAACGACTGCGCAGTGTTGGATTTCTTCAACTCCGGAAAACTCTTGAGGGAGGTTAACAATACCATCTTGGTAATGGTTCCGAAAGTGTTCAACGCCACTTGTGGAGGATTATAGGCCTATCGCCCGCTGCAACACTATCTACAAGTGTATTACAAAGGTGCTAGCTAATCGGGTGGCCCTAACTTTGAAGAACACGATAGGCCCTTTTCGGAGATCGCTTTTATAAAAGGTAGACGAATTAGGGACAATATATTGCTGGCTCATGAACTATTCTCTAGCTTCCACCTTGAGCCTTATCTACCTAAATGTGCGATAAAGGTGGACTTCAGGAAAGCCTATGATACTGTGGATTGGGGCTTCCTTGAGAATGTAATGCTGGCCTTTGGCTTCCCTCACTCTGTCACTAGTCTAATTATGACGTGTGTTCGCACTCCTAAATTCTCAATTGCTTTGAATGGAGAGCTCCACGGGTTTTTTGCGAGCGGTCGAGGTCTTCGCCAAGGTGATCCCATCTCTCCTTACCTTTTCACTATGGTCATGGAAGTGCTCTCAGGGATCATTCTTAAGCACTCCTCGAGGCCTGATTTCAAGTTCTTCTGGAGGTGCAAGGCGGTGGGTCTTTCACATCTCTTTTTGCAGATGATGTCTTCCTTTTTGTGAGGCGCACCTTCCTACGGCGACTCTCCTTAAGGAAGCTCTAAATATATTTTCCTCTTGGAGTGGCCTTTGTCCTAACTCGTGCAAGAGTGAAATTTTCTTGGCGGGTGGCAATCCCTCCCTAAGGAATAATATTCTATTGGAGTTGGGCTTTCAAGAAGGAAGCCTGCCGCTTCGGTACACTGGAGTTCCCATTATCACTTCAAGGATCAATAAAGCGGTGTTGTACCACGATCAATCGCATCACTGCAAGGGTTCGATCTTGGACCCACCGATTCTATTGCTGGTCGGCTTGACTTATCGGGTCGATTCTTCATGCTATACAAGCCTCTTGGGCTAGTGTCTTTGTCTTACCTACAGCTGTGATGGAACAGATAGAGAAAATATTTAGACAATTCCTTTGGAAAGGTCCGAACCTAGGCAGGGGTGGTGCTAAGGTAGCCTGGGATGAAGTTTGCCTTCCAAAGGATGAAGGAGGGCTAGGTGTTAGAAGGCTCCAAGATTGCAATAAAGCTTCCATGCTAAAGCATATTTGGATCTTGTTTTCCGACAAGGAAGCGCGCTATGGTGTAGATGGGTCCACTCCACGTTCTTAAAAACAAGAATTTTTGGGTTGCTAGGAAGCCAACATCTGGATCTGGCCGGAAGAGCTTGTTGACCCTAAGAAGGAATTTCGGGATGGCCTTCTCTGAAAATTGGCGATGGCCAAACAACCTCTCTCGTGGTTTGACAACTGGCACCCTAGAGGGCCCTTGAACTGTTCTTCTCGAGATTCTCTTATCTATAGCTCGGGGCTCTCTAGACAAGCTTGTGTTGCTGACCTCTTCTCGATCTTTGGCCAAGCTCTCGGGTTGGTGCTTCAATCGTTGGGGCAACCTCTTCCAATCTGACGAATGACCCGGATCGTTGCTTTGTTGGCGAGAAAGCTCTTCGGGCCAATTCACTATGGCATCGGCGTGGAACTTCATCGGGGAAGAAGAGGACACGAGTCCACTGGTACTCCTTCGTATGGGACAACGCCATAGTGCCTCGATATCAACTCAATCTTTGGCTCATGGCCAAGCGTAAGCTTCCAACCCAGGACCTCCTTCTGGCCTATGGTATAATTGGGAATGCTGCCTGTGCGTTTTTGCAAGAATGTGCCCGACTCTCTTGACCACTTGTTTTTTGACTAACATGTCACGGCTAGCGTTGCTTTCTTTTGGGCGTCCGTATGCAATTTACCCCAGGCGCAACAGAGGTTGGGGGGAGAATTTCATATAGACAACTACCTATTTGATGGGGAAAGATTTCTATAAGTGCATAGCCCGTTTTTCCTTTGGCGCGATGTGTCACATCATTTGGAAAAATAGGAATGACATCATCTTTAGAGACCAACCTCTCTCAATTCCGGCCATCAAGAACCACCTCTTCAAAGTGGTCCAAGACAAGGCTATCACTTTCAGGAACGTCGAAGATAATTTCAGAAACAGAAGGCTGCAGAGAAGTTGGAGCCTAGACCCGATTATTTTCAATGGGGACCCATAGGTCCTTGATCTGACGACGCTCCTCTCTTTGCTTTTGTCTCTGTTTGATAGCCGGTCGAGCTAGCCGTGCTTAGTTTGGCCTTGTTGTTGTAGTTGTTGTGCCGCCTCTGCGGCTTTTGCATCTCGTCACCCTTCCACTTCTTTTGTTACTACATTTGGAGTGCAAGTTGCTGGTGTCGAGATCTTTTTTTGTACATTTGGCTTTTCTTAATATATTTCTTACCTTTTACCAAAAAAAAAAAAAAAATAACTGATAAGCACTCATCACAAAATAATATTTATCCAATCTGCATCACTGAATATCCCGTCCATTCAAATTTCAAAAAGAATAAACCAACCATCTTCAAAGGGTTATAGATGGCCGCTATTCCGCATGGACAAGAATCGTATCTTGAGATTGAAATCGGATTGCCATCCATGCACACATTATGAATTATCAAATAATCCTATTTTGAGTAATCATAAAAATCTTCCCAATATGCATTACATAACAAATCATTCAAATATCTCGATTTGATACCAATCATTCAGATTATGCAATAAAATCAGATATTCAACTTTGGATAATGATCATCACCTAACTCGAAGGTATGTTCCCAAGTCAAATTCAACAGAGGCACGTGGACGGAGGTGCTTCGGACGACGACCAGCGATGGGGGCACGGCTAGGTAGCCCACGGTAGCTTGGTCGCGGTGGATGTTTTGGGATCGATGAGGGATGTCACCGCAGCAAAGGAGTCATAGCCATTCCTGCCTACAAAAATGCAATAAAAAATGTGGCTCGACCTAAGGCAAATGACTTATCGCAAGACTCCCACGATCAACAAAAGGACAAAGCAAACACCGTGTTTCCAATCAATCCTCAGTTCCCAAATCCTGCATCAAGTGCTCAAGTATTCTCTTTTCAAGGAATAAAAATTTGGTCGTGAAGTTTAAGCTCTTAAGAACCTTTATGCACACTGAATATCAACGTTGAAGTCAAATAAGCTTAAGAAAACAATATTCTGCACAAATTCCAGGTTAGTCGTCTACTGAAACAGCGCTTCAACGAAACAAAGGAACTAATACTATGCAAAATCTGACAAATCAAGGGATACCATGTAAAGGCTGTGAAGTGAAACCGTGGATAGGTTTGGCGCGGGGGGATGATGGGTGACGCGGCGATGAATTCTGGTCTCGCTGGAAGTGCTTGAAGACTCGCCTGGTTTGAAGCGTGCCCGGCCATTGAGCGAGACGACAAGGCTTGGCGAAAGCGACTGGGCAATCACCAGACGGCAGGTGTTCTTCTATATCGACTGATCCGGACTTCACACCAAGGCCACTGGATGCGATGGTCTCGCCGGAAAACCTACCAAACGAGAGAAAATCGCTGGTCTCTCCCGAATTTCTCTATGAACGCCGGGACTTGCCAAGGCGCTGGTAAGTAGCTGGACACGGCTGAGCTGTAGTGAGGCAGGAGGATGAGCGTGACGACCAGGCCTGCTGGACGACTCGCAGGAGCCGTTGGGCGCAGCCGCGTGTACGCTGGAGGTGTTGGCTTCGCTACAGGAACTCGCTGGGCGCACTAGAAAGCCAGGAGATTTCACGGCGTCGTTATTTATATTTTGGAAGGACACCAGGAGGCCTCGACTCGCCGGGAAACAGCCGGATTCTTTACTGGTGCAGATCAGGTGCGAGGTGAGGAGCGGGCGAAGGAGTTCGGCGGCAAAACCCAAGCTGAATTGCAGGACTGTTTCTAGGAGATCACTGGAGGGTGCTGCTCCGGCGTCGTCGGGACTGCTAGAGTTACTGCTGGTCGGTGGCTGAAGCATGCTGATCACTTCACTGGGATTTGCTCGAACTATTGCTATGGTGAAGAGCGGCGGTGAAGGCGAGTAACGGCCGTAGGGGCAGCTTGGCAGCATGAGGTTCCAGCCTAGAGGGTTGCTGATGCGGGCGGGGCGTCAGCAACCCTCTGAAACAATTAAGAAAACGGAGAACAGGCCCAGCCCTTTTTGGTAGCCCTTCTTATTCGCACGGGGGAGATGTCTGTGACGCAAAACAAAGGGACAGGGCGACGTGCGGGTGACCGAGTAAGCGTGCGTCTGCGAGTGAGGGATAAGCAACGAGCGAGCGACCGAAGCAGACCCAATGGCAACCTTCTAGAACCGTGAGCCGGCGAGGGATAACAGAAAGATTCCGAGGCGTTCTGGAACCGTGAGCCTCCTCGCCAGAGCTCATCGCCGGCCTTCAAGGCTTCCGATTAAGGGCCAAGCCGTGGACTGTTCTCCGCTCATTCGTTGTTCAATATCGGGCCAAAGCTGTAGTTCATCATTGGCAGAAATCCAAATCCAGAACTCTTGATAGTCGTTCAAAGCTGTAGAATCGCAGAGGTAGTTGAACTCTTCAGGTTTATAAGGGAAAAATTCGATAAGATCATGGTTGAATTCCAAAAGAGTTTGAAGACAGAATGTAAAGGAAGAAAATCGAATAGGTGTATCCAAAGGTGAACGAATTAGTAATCGGTATACTAAAGGGAAATGATGAGAATGTCTAGAGTTCGCTAAAAGGTAATGTGGAAGATCATGAGAATATTTACTGAATAAACAAAGAAAATAAAGAGCCAGCCATACTTGCAAAAGCCAAAATGGACCGGACAATATACCATCTTTGGATTTCAATGAAAGAGATGCATGAGTAAACCCCTATATAATGAAGCCAAAACAAGTGGACCTAGAGCAAACCATTTACCCGCTGCAAGATCCGAGGCAATGTGTAGATGGTCCCTTGAAACTTTAAGAGTTAAAGAATACATATTTCAATAGTCAATAGAGCAAAGAGACAATACGTTTAGTGGAGTCAATGGGACCAAAAGTGCAGCAGAATCAATCAAGGAATTTCCCATGAGCAAGGACACTCTTAGAAATATAAGGTACTTCCAATGGTTCCAAATTTTCTACAAGAATGCCATTTAGCACAAAGCCAGCTATGGTAAAGATATCTAACAGAGTGACAATTTTGGGTCCCCAAGAGAAAAATAAGCAATTGGTTGATTGGGATAGAAACATATTGCAAAACCCAATAGTCCCCTGTTTAGATCATGGGACAACATACTAACCTCAAGTGTTGTCTCTATCCTTAATTTTTTCCAAGCAAACTTAACTCACAGATAATCCTTCATCCGTAAGTACGATGAGTGGAATTCCACTTCAAACAACGGAAAACCACGAAATCGGAAGGGCGCCGAAGTCCAAATGTCCATCAAGAAGAGTGCTAAAGTATCTCTTCGCGTTTCATTGGTAAACAAGGCTTGAGAGATGGTGGGATGTGTTGATGGTCTAAAAGGCAAGGCCCAAGGAGTAGGCCTTCGTGATGTTCTTCCATAACACTCAAGAGTCCAAAACGACAATTATCAGCATCCTCACTTTGTTCTAGATCATCAAAATTAGCAATGTAACTATCTGGGTGAAATTTGGAGGTATCGGATGCAATGGAAGATGCTGAAGTAGACGTAGAAAATGAGATGCAAAAGGTTTTAGGGTTTAAGGAAGAAGACAAAAGGAGTATTAAAAGGGAGTATCTAATGTGTATAATAGGGTTGAAGACGATGGTTCGAAATCGCAGTAATCAATTATCTACAAAAATTCGAAAGGACGCATCAAAATAATATAGGAAGTAAATTTCAAATTGATTAGGAAAATAAGTGTTTAAAGAAAGAAAGGCATGATTGTCACCAAGAGGAAATCGCACATAAGACAATATATTTTCTTTAAAATAAATAAATTTCAAATTTACTTATTTTAAAATGGGATATATGTTAACATTCAATATTAATCGTACTATCACTTGTTGATCACGAGGGCGAAAAACATGATGGGAGTCAAATGAAATTACACATGTGCGTCAATAGGATTATAATATATGGTTAACTATCGATGAGCCAGAGGATGAGGATTCAAGGATCGAGAGCAAAGTGAGAAGCCTCCACATGGTCAATTGTTAAAATAAAATAGCAGATATTAAGTGGCTACCCAAATGATGCTGGTGGTAAGTTTTGGACAAAAACATTCGAAATATACAAAGAAGCATCAAAGGAGGGCACGGTTGAAGAGCGGTTAACATCCAAGAATTTAGGTGTGAAGTCATTGTTGATAAATTAGGACACGATCAAGACAATTGTAAAAGGAATGAGCGGATTGATTACGAACAAGAAAGAACGTGCTTAAGGTTGGAAGCCATTATCAGAAATGAATAATTGAGTGGTGGTTACCAAGCTCTTGTAAAAATACCACCAATCATTCAACAAGAACCCCCTGAACAACACATCAAATGTTATTTCCTTATTGTATTTTAGTTTTCCCTAGCTATTGTGTGTAGATTTTTTTTGTCAATTAAATTTCAGCGAGTGTCTATATCTTAGTGCGGCATTGTTGATTAAATTCCGACATTGTATTCCTAGTCCAACGTTGTTGATTATATTTTAATATTGTGTCATCTATCCAGGTGCATTGTCACCGATTAAGTTCCGACATTGTTTCAAATTATCTTAAAGATGTACTATTGATTAGATTCCATCATATAATTTAAATTGGGTCTCAGAGTTAGTGAGTCAATTATCAAGATTGTATAGTGCTGTTTGAAATTGGAAATTCAATCTTAAAATTGCATTTGATATCTTTGTTCGGAATTAGCACATAACCTCCGTCCTTTTTAAAGGAAAGCCAAGAATAACATTCGGTAAACGATATTTCGTCACGAAATCAAAACCGGCGAAATAGCACTACTGCTGAAGATGCCTAGGGTTGCTAGATGGAGACTGCAGAGGTAGCCGGAGGAGTCGCTGGGACAAGTCTGGCCGCGCAAGAACAGCAGCAAGTGGCACAGCGTGGACTAGCGAACAACGGCTGCGAACGCGGTGTCGGTTGGAGCACCGCGAGAGGGCCACGCGGTTGCGGCTGGCGTCTGTGGGTCTTTTCCGCAAACCCCACAAAACCTGTACGGCACAACTCAAGATTTTCTCCATTAGCTTTCTTTTCTTCTCTGTTTTCCTTTCTCATGAAAACGTGCGGACGCCCTTTTTTTGTCCTATCTTCCTTTTACTTCTGTTGTGAACTGCCCCAGATAGCTTTTCTCCATTTGCTTTCTTATGAAATCGTGCAGACCTCTTTTCTTTTCCTTCCTTTCTTTTGCTTCTTTTGTGTAAACGTGGATGGAGACCAAAGAGGAAGAGAGGAACAGATCCCCTTGCGTCAGTCCATGGAGAAAAGAGCTTAGCTTCTATCCACCCTTTTGTCTCTGCCCTACTCGGAATTATAGCAGACCTCTCCTTTTCCTTCTGGGCGTATAAGGGGCAGGCAAGAGAGAGACCCCTCGTTTGTCTTTTGTGGCCATGGCATGATGTTCATATTTAGTAATGTCAGCCAATTTTTTATTTCATGAAACAGATCAATAGCCAGAGAATAAATTTGAAATAAAAATAAAAAATAAAAAATAGAAAAAACCTACTTCTTTGTTCCTGAAAATACCAAAAAAAAGAAAAAGAGAGAGAGTTATTTTAGAAAATAAACTCAACATAACATATTATAGTCTTTTCTGACACAATCAACGATGTTCGGTCCGGCCCAATATAAGTTCTCATTTTTTAGAATAAAAAATAAATAAAAATTCAAAAATTTAGGGAAAAAAAATTTAGAAATTAGATGTTGAGTAGTCTTATTGGATTTTTATGTAAACTTTAGTTTAGAATTAGTTTAACATAAAAATGTGAAAATATTTTGATGAAAATTGGATTCAAGATTGAATAAGCTTTTAGGGTTTTACAATATAAATTTTGAATGTCGTTTTCTTTTAGAGACAATACTAGATTGCAAAAGCTTGATGACTCCAAGCAACTTTTTTTTTTTCTTTTTTTCAAAAGATCTATACACCTATTTATCATAATGCTTAGAGATTTACTATCAACTTCCTCATATTATAAGTTATAAATCAACGGAACTCTCTATTACTATTTCCAACCCTCCATCTTCGACTAATTATTATGAAGATGGAATTGTTGAAATATGATGAGACATTCTTCTCTCTCTCTAGGGTATTTACAGGCAAGGAATGGTTACTATTTCCAACCATCTTTGACTAATTATTATGAAGATGGAATTGTTGAAATACGATGAGACATTCTTCTCTCTCTCTCTCTCTCTCTAGGGTATTTACAGGCGAGGAACGGCTTAGCAATTCTAGTAATTGCATGGTCATTTTGGGATTTGTCGTCTCCCACAATAACAATACGTGCCAAATGCCAGTGGCCCAGGTTATGCACCTGAGTACGGTTGATTTTTAGTAAATGCATTATCATCGGGTTCTATCGGGCCGGTCGATGGACGGCGTTTAACATGGGTACCGTGCAGGATTTTGGAAAGACTCTTTAACCTGCGAGTTCATGCTGTGTTTAGCTTCTTCACCGTTCATTTTCCTATCAGAATTTGGTCTTCCTTTGCGGTTGCTTGCTGCGGACGAGAAGGTTCTACATATTTTCTATTATTACAGTGCGCGGTAACCTTCTGAGTGATGAGAGTGTCGTGCCCATGCCTTTTCGCTTTCACGGCCTCATAAAGTGCTGCCATCTCGTTAAGAATGGAGATTCCTTTCGCGTTATGTGGTTCCTGATTTTTTCTGAATTAAAATGTGAAGATGTTTCTGTGAACTTGTGCACTTGTGGTCTACATCCACGCCCAACCATACCTGGTCTAACCAGGGCAGCAGCACTTCATTTCATGTGGATGTGGATTGGCCTCGCCGTTCTTGGTCGGGTCATTCACAACTTCCTCCCTCTTTCTCTTTCGTGGCGCGTTCTTAGCTCATCGCGTTTGGACCATCTCGCCTCTCAAACCACTCGAGAAAGCTGCCTCTAATTTATCAATTTCTAGCCTTCCAATTGATTTTCACGTTGATTTTAGACAGTAGAATTTTGGAAAGGCCCTTTAACCTACGAATGGTGCAGACTGTCAGACATATCATGAATGCTGTGTTTCGCTTCTCCACCATTATTTTCCTATCAGAATTTGGTCTTCCTCGTTTTCGCTTGCTGCGGACAAGAAGGTTCTACATATTTTCTGTTATTACAGTGCGGTCAACTACTAACTGAGTTCCGATCAAGGTCGGAAAAAAAAAAAAACTACTAACTGAGTGATGTGAACGTTGTCCCCATACCTTTTCGCTTTCACGGCCCATGCGATGCTGCAACCTCGTTAAGAATGGAGATATCTACCGAGTTGTGTGGTTCCTGATTTGATTCTGAACTAAAACGTGAAGATCGTTCCTGTGAACGTGTGCAGCGCTTGTGGTCCACATCCGCACCCAACCTCACGTAGTTTATCCAAGGCAGTAGTACTTCATTTTATGTGGGTGTGGATTGGCCTCATTGTTCTTGGTCAGGTCACTCGCAAGTTCCTCCCTTTTCTATTTCGCAGTGTGCTTTTAGCTCATCACATTCGAACCATCCTGCCTCTCAATGCATTCAAGAAAGCTACCTACCTCTAAATTAGTAGTTTCGCATCTTCCAATTGATTTTCACAATTCTTTTAGACAGTAAAATACCAGTTAAGAGTGCCAAACTCTGGAAAGCTCATTTGAATGTGTTGAGAGCTACAGTTACAGGGACTATATAGGCCTAGAGGCCATCGTAACCGTGGAAGAAGCCGGATCGCTATCTCAAATGTGGGATTCTCCTGTTGCACTAAAAATGAATTCTACATGGCCAAGTTCCTGTAGGTGGGCTTTCATTCCGTGCTAATAGTAAATCTCATTCTCTTCATTCCATACTCCATACCGATCAAAACAATTGGTTTTATAACCATACCATTCTAAATCGCATCCTTTGAAATTCGAAATGAAAATAGCTCATCAAAAGCTTGATTAATGCTTTCTGGACAGAGTACACCTGCATAGATGCATCATCTTTTGAACAATGGGTCCAGTTTTCTAATGTCCAGCTGATGAACTTCTAGTTCACTAATTGCATATCATAACTATTGCACTGGGTCTATGAGCACCGAATGTATGTAATCTTTCAGTGCAATATGAGGATTGGTATAATGATCTCCACCATCCTTGTACAACACATCCATCACTCGCGAGAGGTTGAGAATTCCCATGAGAAGTGGCATTGCGACAGCAGTCGGGCGAAGACACTCCTCATTGATGTCCTTCCACGAGTCATTCACTTGCTTGCGAAGGTTGTTTTCTGCTTCTTGTTCTGTGACACCATATAGCTTCATGTAACATTGCACGGCCGAGTCCACATGTCCTCTTGATTGTTCAAACTGCAAAGATATGTATAACAAGACATTTAAACAAGACCGTCTATATTCCATAGGAGTTGGGTTGGGTCTATATCTTCATGGAACACTTGCAAGAACAAAAAGTACCTTATGTGTCGCCAAATCATCCATGAGCCTGCAGATGATTGTTGAAGCCTTGAGGATCTTTGGGTCGTTGAACAACCAATCTAGATCGTCTTTTGTGACGATATCAGGCATTCCCACAAAGGACGTGAC
Organism: Eucalyptus globulus; assembly: GCA_014182545.1. NCBI lineage: Eukaryota > Viridiplantae > Streptophyta > Magnoliopsida > Myrtales > Myrtaceae > Eucalyptus > Eucalyptus globulus. The sequence continues at coordinate 42,911,673 of CM024721.1, forward strand.
AGCTAACAATGGGTAACCACTTGATACTAGCGCAATGGACATGTACTCATCCATGGTGGGCTTGTGCTGTTGGTGCAGCCATTTTGCTTCAGCAAAATAGGATCTCGCCTGCCTCTTCATCTGAGAATGCAAAAGATTATATTTCTATCAATCGAGAATGACAGTACTAAGATTGTAGAATATAGTAGGGGTGGTACGATCTTACTGCTTCTACCGCATAGCAGAGGCAGTATGATTTTCCTGTGCATGCCAGTATTTCTTCAATTTCGACGTAGATATTGATAAGTGCTTTGTAAAACACTTGCATGTACTCTGGAAGTTCATGTATGCAATCAATGTCCCACCTGAAATTATGAGATATTATAAGATAGGGTATAAACTACGTGATAATTTTAAACTTCAGATCGCACAAGGATTTGGGAATCACCATATTACCATATATGAAAAGGTTGATCAATCAAACTCCATCTTCTTTTTAACATAGAGTTACTGATCAGATACGTTTTGCCACATCATACAAGTAGTGGTGAAACATAATGTACGAAAAGTAAGACGCACATGCTACAAACCAAAAGGCAGAAAAGCGAATTTAACCTTTGAATTGCTTGAGTAAAGAGCTCTAGCTCTTCATAGGTGCCATAGACATCATATATGTCATCAAGAACTGAAGTCACTGCGATCACTTTGGTCATCATTCTTCTAGCAACCGCTAATTCGGGCTCAAAATGAACTCCCACAATCCAAAAGTATCCTTCCACGAGCCTGTCTCTTGCAAATGGTAACTTCCTCTTGAAGTCTAAACCCATCCACCACCTACATGTAAAATGGCTTATTCATATAAATCTTCCGTAGAGTGTAAACTCAAACTATTTAATCATGAGATTTCATTGTTGATGAACCTTGTAATATCAAATAACTCCTTCTGGTGTTGCTTCTGCAAGCGGTTGAAATCTAACTTGGCTAGTGATAGCAGGACTTCATTATGTAAAGGTTCTGCTTCGTACATGGAGATGTATCGTCTGGCCTCGAGCCTCGGCACCCCTTTACGAATTGTTTGCTTTAAGGCATGACGGACTTGTGTTGTGAGAGGAGGGCTTAGTTGCTCCTTAACGGATTCGAGATGGGTTAAACTGAAAGAAAGCGCTTGATCCAGAACATCTTCTCCATGCACACTCAAATGGCTAGCTTCGTACAAACTTAGTAGTCCCCTTACGTCACTTGCATGTTTCTCACTGAACTTTCCACAGGGGTCCTTGAACTTGTTGAAGATGTCTGCTCATAGATCACAGTGAAATAAGGATTTCTATTGTAAACATCTCTGTTAGACAGAGATTCTTCACGAGCAACAATAACAACCAACTTACAAACGATGGTTGAAGCCACTTGTAGTTATTATTTTTATCTCTTGCCAAGGACAGTCCCTATAACAATTGTTCCTCATGATATGAAAACCATGTGACCTATCATTTAGTGTGTATTAAGTGAACTATATGTAGAAATCACTCTCTGTATCTCTAGCATTTTCTAAAAGAAACAGTCGCAAACTAGTAGTATTCTAGGGTTTTCTAGGGATATCCGGCATATTTGGTCAAGAACGTGAAGTATGCCACAAGTTTAACACATTTATGAAGTTCCTTACGGTCAGAATTTTGCCTAGTAGGAGTACTATTTAGGTGCGTTATACTTTTATCAGATTGTGGCTTTGGGGTTCTGTTGTGCAATAACTTGGGCAGGTCGTCTGTAACTTCAGGTGATTGATTGTCGAATGACCTCGATCCACGGTAGAGAAAGGCAAAGGGGATAGATTTTTGACAATGGGAAAAGATCAAAGTATATAGATCATCAATTTTGTGGCTGAGTATTAAAAACAAAAGAAGGCGACTCACCAGATGAAACTCGGTAGCCTTGTTGTCGCAACAATCGGAAGAGGAGAGCAGCCGTGTAGAGGTCATCGATATCCCTATCTCCATTGTTGCAAACGAAACATGTCTCACTAAGTTGTTTCAACACGTGATCAATGTCACCTGCGAAGCGGTGTGCAATGCCTAATCGTTGTATTTGATCAATCATGTCCAGTTTCAGGGACGGCTTGTCGGCATCAGCGCATAGCATTCTCTTCACCCGTCATCCAGCTTCTGGATTTCTTGTTCCGCATGCTGATCATGGCCATTTTCCTACACATAACAGAGAAAAACATATGTCAATTTCTCTCTGGTACTAAGTGCATGAGAAGTTCACTGGCCCGTAAGGAAGGACGAGAGGGGCTTTCTATTGGTGTCAATTTCTCTCTGATACAAAAAAGTGTTAAAAAGTGATCCATTTTTGGAAAGCTGTAGACTACACCAGACTACACATGCTTAACATTCTCATATGTTGGAGAAATTTCTAGTACTATATGTGGGCAGCAAGTGTACGTGTGAAGAAAGAAAAGCTGAATAAAGTAAAAAAAGTGGCAGGGAGCTGCAGAAAATAAAAAAATGGAGAATAAAGGAGAAGTCGCAACAAGCAGGAGTCAAGAAGCAAGTTTGTAATTTTATATTAATTTTGTACTCAAAGTCGGTAGAGAAAGACGGTGACTCCCGCTTATAAATAGGAGTTGTGGATGTCTGTTCTATGTAGCAGAAAAACTAGAAATACTCCTTCCTTTGTAATACCAACTATCATAATAAAAGTCCTGTTTTTTTTTTTATCCCTTAGCGTTGTAGTCCACTTATATCCACCCATATTTCACAAATACACACTTGCACACACATGCTTCCACAAAAAGACTGCAGTGGACCGGGCCACAATCGATATCTTTGTGCATCACACCGCAGCACGTGGATATTTTACTTTGCTCTCACTCGCGCAAGGGCTCTCTCTCTCTCTCTCTCTCTCTCTCTGCTTGATGTTAAAGTCAATTGTGGAGCTCAAGCGGTCTCATGATCTCTCCCGGCCAGTGAGAGGCTGCCTCCTCCTCCAGATCCGGAGCCAATGCCTCCAGATCTATAACCTCAACCTCCATGGCCATGGAGGGCGGCGGCTCCGACGACGCTCCCTCCCGACGACGGCCTCTCTCTCTACTCCACAGCCTCTTCGCTCTCCAACGACGGCCGCGCTCTGTCCGACGGCCGTGATGCTCCCGCGCTCTGGCCGACGACCAGGATGCTCCCTCCCGATGACGGCCTCTATCTCTACTCCACGGCCGTCGGACAGAGCGCGGCCGTCCTCAGAGAGCGAAGAGGCCGTGGAGTAGAGAGAGAGGCCGTCATCGGGGGGGAGCGTGGCCCTCATCGGAGAGCGCTATTTGGGAGACAACGTTGTTGGGTCAGGAAAGAGGGGAGAGAGTGAGGAGAGAGTGGAGAGAGAAATGACCCGCTGAGTAAAGAAAGAGAGAAGAGAGAGCAGAGCGCGAGAGCGTTGGTTTGAAGTTGGCTGACGTGGTCGGCCCCGAGGACACGTGTCGACGTGTGAATGGTTCAGAGTAAAATTGTCGATATTTTCTCATGAGCCAAAATAGAGTTCTTTCCGGGATAATCGGAGCGTTGCTGTGCGACATCGAGTTGCGGTGCGCATGAGAGAGGAGCGTGTGAGAGCGAAAGGAGAGGGGGAATTTGAAGTTGGTACGAAGAGGAGGACTAGAGCTAGGTGGACAAGTACGGGATTTTTATGGTAAAAAAGTACGGGATAGTCCAAATAATCATAAACTGTAGCTAATTATCATCTAGGTATGGTCTGGAGAGGACGTGGGTATTGAATTCTTGAATGCATAAGGTAAAAAAAGAAAGAAATAGAGAAAGAAAGATGGTAAATATGGGATGACTAAGAGTGTTTGTTGAAATTGTGCACCAGGATATTCACGAAGATGTTATTGATAATGATAATTCTCACATTCCTTGTTCACAAGATTTGTTTAGATTTCATGTGGTTTCTTTTCACCTTACATCAAAGGGCTCTCTCACCTTTACCCAATATTTTCACTCTTTTTTAGCACAAATTTTAAATTTATAATGAGAATGTCAGAATTTCCTTGGTCATTATAGAGTAACAAAGTGAAGAACCAAGTTTAAGCACGAGAGGAAGCTTTGTATTATTCCAGATGAAGTGCATAAAAGGAAATTTAATTTCACGTGCTATACCACTACTATTCACGAAATATATATATGCATATATATAGTTGAGTCAGAAGCAATGTATTAAATTCTAACCATTGAGCAAGAGCAAGAAGCATATTTGAGGAAGTAATCCCCCCATATGCTTGGATGAAAATTTGCTGAATGGCGTTCAACCACATGGCTTTTATCTTGAGTTGCAAGAGAAGATGGAATTGTTGAAATCGGAAGAGACATTCTTTTCCTTTCTTTTATGGCTTTCTCTAATGAGAGATAGAGAGCACGAGGAGCTTTTCTATGAGTGCCAAAGACATTATTGATGGGTATTTATAGGCAAGGAACGGCTTAGGCTCTGTATGCTAACGTTTGTGTTCTTTTACTCTCCGCAGTAGAAAAATAATTAAAATCCGTTTGATAATATCAATTAATTTTTCTACTCCCCGTAATAATAAAGTGATTGAGGGATAGATTTGGAACAGAAATGAAAAGTGGAAAATAGTAGTTTCTTATTCTCCAGAATAATTTATAAAAATAAGTTATTTTTATTTTTATTTTTCTTTTCATCTTCTTCCTCGCCACTTGCTGCCCATTTCTTACTCCTAGAACAATTTCTAGAAATAAGTTAATTTTTTCTTTTCTAGGCGGCGAGTAGTGAAAAAGAAAAGATAAAAAAAAAAATTTAAAATTTAAAATTTTAAAAAATTTAAAATTTTTTTTTAAAAAAGTATACATTACAAAAGAAATTGTATATTATACTAAATGTATTTATATTCTTTTTCTATATCAAGAATAAAAATTTTGTGTAGTTAATAAATACGTTCTTTTATTCAAAAATTATTTTAGGAATTAGAAATAGAAAAAAATTATTTTAAAAATAAATGAAATAAAAATATCATTAAACACGTCCTTATTGTACTGTTATTTTCGAATTCATCGTTTCCCAAAATATCGATTTGTGCCAAATGCTAGTGGTCCAGATTTTTTCTTTTTGTTTTTTTGTCAAAATAGTGCCTAGGTTATGCACGTGAGTATGTGGGGTTCTATCGGTCCGGTTGATGTACGGTGTTTAACACGTGTATTGTATAGAATTTCGGAAAGGCTTTTTTAATCTGCGAATGGTGGAGGCTGTTGGAGATAACTTGCAAACTCTGTTTTGCTTCTCCACCGTTCATTTGCCAATCAGAATCTAGTCGTCCTTGTCTTCGCTTGCTGCGTGCTAGAATGTTCTGTTCTGCATGTCCTCTATTATTGTACCACGGTCGACTACTGACCTGAGTGGTGTGAGTGTTGTGCCAATACCTTCTCGCCATCACGGCCCCATGCGGTGCCACCGCCTCGTTAAGAATGGAAGTATCTTCCACGGTGTGTAGTTTCTGATTGGACGTGAAGATCGTTCCTGTGAACGGGTGCAGCACTTGTGGTCCGCATCCGCGCCCAACCTTACCTAGTTCCACCTAGGCAGTAGTACATCATTTTATGTGGGTGTGGATTGGCCTTGTCATTCTCAGTCAAGTCATTCACAAGTTCCTTCCTCTTTCTATTTCGCGGTGTGTTCTTAGCTCATCACATTTGGACCATCCCGCCTCTCAAAGTACTTAAGAAAGCTACCTCTAAATTAGCAATTTGGCATCTTCTGATTGATTTTCACATTACTTTTAGATAGTATAGTTTGGTCCTATTTGACAACATTTTTATTTCTTTATTTTTCTGCTCTTTTATTTCTTGAAACATAAAAAGAACAAAAATCTATTTAATAATAATGTCAGCTAATTTTTTCTATTCCTCAAAACAGATTAATAGCAAGGGAATAAATTGGAATAGAAACACGAAGTATTATAATAATAATAATAATAATAATAATAATAATAATAATAATAATAATAATAATAATAATAATAATAATAATAATAATAAACCTTCTTATTTGTTCCCGGAAACACAAAAAATGTCATTTTAGAAAATAAACTCAACATAATCTAATGTTTGTCTTTATACAATCAACACGAGGTTCGATCTCTAACCCGATCTCGAGTTCCCATTTTTCGAAATAAAAAATAAAATAAAATACAATCAAAAAATAAAAAAGAATTAGGAAAAATTGAGAAATTAGATTTTGAGTAGTTTTACTAAATTTTAATGTTAATTTCAATTTAAGTTTTACTGAATTTTAATGTTAATTTCAATTTAGAATTAGTTTAGCATAAAAAATGTGAAAATATTATGATGAAAATTGGATTCAAAATTGAAAAGCTTTTAGGGCTTTACTATATGGATTTTTAACTATTGTTTTTTTTTTTTTTAGATAATGCTGGATTGCGAAAAGCTTGGTGACTCAAGCAACTTTTGCTTTTCTTCTCAAAAGGTCTATACACTTATTTAGTGTAATGCTTAAAGATTTACTATTAATCTCCTCATATTGTGAGTTGTAAACCAACGAGACTTTCCATTACGTTTCCAAGGAGAAAGTATAAAAAAAAGTCATAAACCTATTATATTTGTACCAATTAACTCCTAAACATTTTTGCATTGGTACCAATTCAATCCATTCAGCCAATTTTGGCCTTGTGTTGATGCCCAAGGCCATTGGTGAGGTGGCTTCGCTTGGATCTGGGCGAGGCCACGGTGGCCATCGCCAAGCCAAAGGCTCGCCGGCCACTAGCGAGGGCCACAATGGCCTCGGCAATCACGGGCAAGGCCGCCTTTGCCCGCAGCAAGGCTAGGGCGAGGTTGACCTTGCCCAGATCCAGGCGAAGCCGCCTCGCTCGCAACCCCAGGCGAGGGCTACAACCTCGGTGAGGGCCAGTGGTCGGTGAGCCTCTAGCCTGGCGATCGCCACTAGTGAGGCTGCCTTCGCTAGTCGCGGGCAAGGCCACCTTCACCTAAGGCAAGGCTAGGGCAAGGTTGGCCTCACCCAAATCTGGGTGAAGCCGCCTCACCAGCGGCCCTAAGTGAGGCTAGGCAAGGGCTCCGGCCCTTGCTGGCCACCACAAGTACATCCAAGGAGGAACAAGGGAGAAAAGAAAATGGACAAAAAGAAAAAAAAATTAATAAACAATTCGCACAAAATAAAACAATTATTTAAGAAATTGCCACGTTAGCGTCTGTCTAGCCTTCAGCATGCATCCACGTTAGCGCCAACTGGCTAAAATTGGCCAGATGGATTGAATTGGTACCAATACGAAAATGTTTAGGACTAAATTAGTTCAATTAAAAAGTTTATGACTGAATTGGTACCAATATAATAAGTTTAAGACTTTTTTCGTACTTTTCCCCCATTTCCAACCAATTATCTGCACAAATTTCCTTGCATGTACGAAGTATTGCACTGATGGTCCGCTCAATATCAATCTCATCATCATCATAGTCATCTCAATCACTGTGAAACAAACTGCCCATTCTGCGGTCAACCTCCAAACTCAAGGAACAATTGAGGAGTCTATCCAGCGGGAGGTCCATGATTTGCTTTCTATTTCACTGCTTGTTTTAAGGGACAAAAGCTTGGTTAACTCTTTCTGTAGCTTTGTAGGATGAAATTGATTCTCCTAGAGATCTTGGTTTTCCCTGCTTCCCCTGAAATCACTTTTCCCACAGTAATCCATGTGGCAATCAATGAACTCTTCTCAAGGTTCTAGTTTCATCTAATCTGGGCCATTAAGGTTTGACAATATATTAATTCCACCAATGCAAGAGATGACATGAAGTTCATACATATCTAGATCAATGTGGTCTACTCACAATAAAACCCATGTCCTAGAAGTGGAATAAATAACAGATTCCTTGAATTCCTCCAAAATATATATCAAGTGGATTGGAAAAGTAGGCACCTTGTATAATGGTATAAAAGTTGTAAGCTCTAGGTAGATTCCTAGCTACTACAATCGAGATCGTCCAATCATGTAAGGAAATGATAAGCGCGTTCACTAACCATGAAAGTACCCGTTCACAGTGCATTTATGTAAGCAAGTCTAGTGTACACAAGGTAGCATGCTAACGTCGCGTTTATGAGTGGAGAGAAACAGATCAATGAAAGGCCTTCAATTCTACCCTAATGAGAGTATGGTTCGTTCTTAGCTTTCTCAGCTTTTGCGATGCACAGTACAAAGTCAAGAATCATCCAATACAAAGACATGCCCAAATAGTACTTATGGTGACAGGTTGCTGAAAACTGCATCGGCTTTACGAGTATGCTCCTCATATCTCATCACAACCTGTGTTTTTACCTTCATCTTGAGTCAAAGGATCGTGGAGTTTCTGGGATGGAGGTGTTGAAGGTGACTGAGGTGTAGATAAGATTAGTTAAGGTGGTTCAAAATGGCCGATGTAGGCATTTATAATTGGATACAATGAGCTCGTGGAAACCAGCTGAACAGCTTTTCTTGGTGGTTCCGGGTACCTGAACGCGGGCCCTCTCTCGCCACTTGACTCTCCAATGAAAACATATTGGATAAAGTCAATCCAAGGAATGCCACTTGACATATTGGAATGGAAGATCGCAGGCGTTAGAAACCAAGGAATGTTATTTCAGAGATTTTAACCAGTGTTTGACCCCAGATTGGCCTATACATTTTACAACCAATCAAGCAAGTTATTCAGCACCTATTAGCTTTGAAATTTGAGCGAATGGGCAGCCATCCCAACATGTACAAGACGATTCAATTGTCTTTCTTTCATTAAGATTCACGAATAAGCATAAAAAGCTAAGCTGTTTAAGCTGATCATGCATAGAGATTTAGAACTTCCTCTTGGATCGAGACTGGAGACAACTTACATGCACATCTTTCAAACATGTCACTCAGCGAACCATATTCATGATGTGCATGCTTTCGAAGCCAAAAGATCTTTAGATCTTGCAAAGACAGAACTATCTGTAATTTACCATGATAACACAAACCGCAAGGCATGTGACATCCTGATTTTTCAAATCTAATTTCAATTGAATAAATCGGGTTTTTCATCGACGCGTCTATAGTGCTATTCTTTGAGCCGATCAATCAAGAGATAACTAGACTATCTGGGAAAATTATTAATGGATTTTAACGCAAAAGGCTTGAAAATTCAACCAGGAATCGACTGCTCAACCGTGCTAATTTGCAATGGTCATTACGACACGATTAAAAATCGATCAGAGATTAGAGATAGGTCGATTCGATTGAGATGAGTGATCAAAATGTGGGTGATTCCACCTAATTGCAAAATTCTCATCGATCGACACTAAATTGATTTTCTATCGTTTTAGGTACCCTGTGTTCGTATTTGAAACATTGAGATTTTCACAACAATGGAGAGTCGCCAATGTGTCGAAGATGTACATTATGACTCAAGATAAATCGATCACGGCTCAATTGCACCAAAAAATCCTTAAAGTTACCCGATAGACTAAGTCACACTAAAAGCATACCATAGAAATGAAATTAACCACGAATTTGAAACCGATTTCGAAATTGAAAGTTTTGTGGTGTCACGAGCTATTTGAGGAATGTCGACTCATTCTCCGAAGAATTTTAAGAGATTCCGAGGTTTTTTTTTTTTTTTATGGAATATCGATTCGGACGTCACAGAAAAATAACAGAAATTCGGATTGGCCGAATTGAAGAGATTTTCGACTTGCAAACCGAGCTATATGACGAAGGAGACTTGTAGAAATTATGTGGGCTTTTTCTACATCAAAATTGGACATTGAATTTGGGAAAATTGTTAAAGAAATTGGAGACCAAAGAGTAAAATTCGGATCAAAGAGAGAAGGGCTGCATTTTAAATTCTTTTGGGTTTAATTAGTGAAAATTGAGCTAGAAAGTATTAGGAGACTATGAAGATAATGTTGAAGGCGCAGTGGGGCCAAACAACGATGATGAATGTGAGATATTTAATGGGATATTTTGGCTTCCTCTCCCTCAAGCTTCTCCCATACGCTCCTTTCCCCTTCGGTCTTCATCTTCTTCCTGCTCGACCATTTCTCTCTCCCTCTCCGTTGGCTCCTACCTTGCTTTCATTTTCCCTTTATTTTCCATCAAGCACCAAGCCCCCGTTGCCTCTCTTGCTGCCCCCACCGACCGAACCGCGATCACTCACCCACATCTCCACTCACCGAGCGTCCCTCTCTCCCTCACGAAGACCAACGCCCACCGCTCCATCCCTCTTGCTCCACCGAAATTTGCTGCCTTCTCATCATCTTTGACCGAACAATTCCTTGCAGCCCCACTTAATGAGTCAATACCATCATCCAACAAAAGTGGTTTGTTGAATCCGCTTGTTCCTTTGCTGCCTCACGTTCGACGCACTCTCCACGCGGCAAGAAATCTAGCCGCCCTTCATCCATATTCGTTGCTGCCTCAATTTCTTCGAGTCGTCCACTCTTCCAGCGAAGGTCTGCAGCGATGCACGAAGCCAGCCGTGAATTCCAGCTTCTTCAGCTCGTGGACTTTACTGCTCCTCTTGCACGTGAAGTGTAGCCCAATGCATTTCTTTGGTCCACGTTTTCGGCAGCCCAGCGAGTTCATCGAACCACACGCCCACTTGAAGCCCACCCCGTGAGCAAGCAACCCACAATCCGGCCCAAGCTTCGGCCCAACAGTTTCTTCAAAGCAAGATCAGCCCAGTAATTTGAAGCCCATTTTCTGTCAAGCCCAGTCTCGAAAGCCCAACGAATTCAGCCCGCGAATCAAGTGAAGCCCAGCCCAAGTTGAAAACAAATCTCAGTTGGGCTGAGATTTGTTAGGCCCGTTTTTTTCGGCCCGGCCCAGTTTTTAACTTTGTAAATTAATTTTAGAACGCCCTAATCGGTTTGGGGTGGGTCAATTAGAAACCCAAGCGAAGTATCGGAGAAATACTTGCCTGCTTGCTGACCCAGAACAGAAATTAGGATCGGGGACTTGAAAATTCAGATTTCGGCCTCCTTTTTCTGAAAATATAAATCATTTTTGGCTTTTTTTTTTGGAAAATATGGACATTTTTATTTTTTTTTTTTTGGAAAATAAATTATTTTTTATTATTTTTTTATTTTTAAAAAATATTATTTTATATTAAAATAATAAAATAAAACCGACAGGGTCGCGCCGTCCAGTTTTCTTGTCTTTTTTAAAGTGTAAAACCTAAAAGCCCAAACCTTTGACCCTTTAAAGAAACTCGGCCCAAAGACTACCCGGCCCACGCGCACAGTGAACCGGTTTCCGGAACCCCTACCCGGCACAATTAACACGAGATCCGACGATTCGCGGCGAGGACGGAGAGGGTCAAACGGACAACAGCCGTCAGGTGAGTTTATACTCTAAACTCTGCTTAGTAGGCTAATGACGTTTAAGGGGTGTTTAGATTTATTTTATTATGAATTAGATGGTTAGTTAGATTAAATTAGAAATTTAATTATTTAAATTGAGCATGTTAGGTGGTTAGCATGGTTTAGCTAAGGCCTAAATAAATTGTACTATTTATCTCTCAGAAGGGTTCGTGTCCTTCGACGGAATTTCTTTGAGTCGGTATTGGTTATTAATTTAATGATTCTAGCCTAGGTTAGTGTTGTTAGAATTTAAATTGATTTATTTAATTAATTTCAGTAATTATTTAATTATTAATTATTTTTTAGGAATTAGATTATTAGATTAAATTAAATTATTTAAATTGAGCATGTTAGGTGGTTAGCATGGTTTAGCTAAGGCCTAAATAAATTGTACTATTTATCTAGAAGGGTTCAGGAATTTCTCTCGATTATTAATTTAATGATTCTAATTAGTGTTGTTAGAATTTAAATTGATTTATTTAATTAATTTAGTAATTATTTAATTATTAATTATTTTCCGGAAATTATATTTGGGAGAGCCGCTCGATAGAATTTCGAGCTGATGATGTGTTTAGTTTATGCAATTGAATCTTTGTAATGTTGAATTGAGTGATGATTGTGATATATTGGTATTTTAATTGGAAAATGCCGGGTATCGGGTGTTGACACCGAAAGTGGCCTTTGAGTACCAAATAAGCTTAGGTGAGCAATATAGATCTATAACAGCTTCGGGAAGCATTAACATCATTATAGATATCTAGCAGCTTCGGTGAGCAATGACAAGCAATAATGCTTTATCGGCTTCGGTGAGCATTATCGATCTAAAGACTTTAGTGAGCAAATTTTAGATATCAACTTTAGGGAGCAATGATATATGAGTATATCTATTTCAGCTTAGGCGAGCAGTGTTCGAATCGACATAATATATGAATGACATTGATGGCATGGAGTCGAATGAATCGGCTGATTGATGGTGGATTTGAATTGAATTGTTTAATTGAGTATTTGAATTATACTGACCTACCGGGTGGAACTGAGGCGAGGTAAGTCCTCTATGCTAAGTGTGTGATTGCGTGGTTAGGACACTTCTAGGCGTATTTCCCTCATAATTGGGGTTTAGAGCTTAGACTCGCTGAGATGATATCTCACCCTATTGTGGGACAACATTTTCAGGGTCGTCGAGTGGAGGACCTAGAGCTGAGAGGAGGTGATCAAAAGTGTAGGTCAGTTAGGACCGCTTCTTTTTGGAAGGCCAGTCTTTTGTAGTTTTTTGACCATAGACTCTTGTACATGACTCAATGTGAATATAAAAGCATGTTTGTTTATGAATTCATATCCTGCTTTTCTATCCCGAGATGATTACTGTTAGGGGATTTCTTTTCGCTTCCACATGTGCAATAAAATGGAAGGGGTCGACGACTCGTCCTGGGAAGTCGCAAAAAATTTTATCGACCAGAGAGGGATGGGCACGCGCTCGGGGTTCGGGCGTGACATCCCCCTTTTTATGGTATCAAAGCAACGTTTGTATTTGGAGTGATAAGGTGTGATGGGTTCTTGGGATAGTTAGTAGGAATGGCTTTTGTATTATGCTTGTGACATCCTAATTTTCCAATTCCGGTTTCAATTGAATAAGTCGGGCATTTCATCTTTGCGCCTATAGCTCTCTTCTCTGAGTTGGCCACTCACTAGATAACTAGTCTATCAAGTGAAGCCGTTAAGGAATCTAAACGCAATAGGCTTGAGAATTGATCGGGGAATCGACTGCTCGACCGTACTAAATATTGGGTAATTATGGCATTTATGGCCGACGCAAGTCGATTTGGCAATCTTATTGGAGAATATGGTATTAAATTGGATATGATTTGAAATTTTAATTATTATATGGCTATAGGCAAGTCAAATTGAGCAATCTTATCAAATTCAATGATATTTATTCTTATATACTATCTAATAATAAATTCATTTTTATACAATACTATATATGAAATTGTGTGTAACATGGCCAGTCCTTTTTGTACAAATACATTGTCTTCATACGAAAATTACGTGAAAATCTCGATTTCAGGATAAGTAAAATGAATTGTGCATTCTTAATCTCTTCCCTATTCCCGATCCAGTTCCTCATGATTTTTTATTGCGTTTGATCCGCAAATGATATCGTTCAAGACACTTGCAAGAAGATTGTAGTCAAAGACCTAGAGTTGAACGTCGACTTCTGCATGAGGTCTCTTGGGTCAAACCCAGAGAGCCATGAGGTGGATCTCGAGGGACTAGGGTTGATCGGGATCAAGCTATTACAAGCCAACTTTACAGGCACGATCGAGTACATTAAGCAACTACAAAAGCAAAAATTGGAACTCGCCTAGTCAAAGCACTCTCGCTTTGATTGGACTTTTACACGTTAGGTGAACGCAAAGACCTAATCCCACTTTACAAGGTGAAGCGTTATGCCGAGGTGAATATTATGTGTCTAAAATGATGAATAGCGATGCAGCGTGTGACACTCAAGGATTGGAGAAGGGAGGCATGGTTCCACCTTTGACAAAGAGTAATGCTGACGTTTATCAATTGTCCGCCATAGTACTTGATATTATGACTATTTTATGAGGGAGGAATTGTGTGTTTGCCAATAAATAAATGCATGGTCTATGAACATCCATGGTAATCTGAGCCTTGTTTTTTTTTAAAAGTGGAACGACTAACCTTTCAATACATAATAAAAGGAATTACTCAGGATTCTACATTAAATCACCAACAAGACAAATCTCCAACTTCATAGCAGTCCAAATATAATCACAAGGAAAATGTTTTTATTCCATAGTGTTAATGTTGATTGTCTTCTTAAAGTGATGATGGAATCATTTGCGTGTTTCTAGTGGAAAGGGAAAGAACGCTCTTTTTTACATACATTGTTCTTGTTTATTGATTGCATTTTGAGGAAGTTATCTTAACTTCTCTTAAGAGACAACCATTTGCACATCTTTAAAGGGTGCCTCTTAAACACATCCTATCATTATCATGGGTGAACTGGTGCCTCTTGAACACCTCCCATCATAGATGAACCACCGCAATATATCATGTATCACTCAAATATGATGGGCTTGATAATGTTCTATCAAGAATATAAGATATTCAACATTCATCTACTTTAGAAACAATTTATACTAGCATAAAGACTACGATCGGTGAATACACCTACACTTGGGAGCTCTAATTATGCACTTGTTAGAGATAACATAACTGCTACAATCCCAAAAAAAAAAAAAATTGATGTCTCATAGTGCTTCAAACATATTTTTGTTACGTGTAGAGAGAACCACCATGAAAGTGATTTTGTTAGGCCATCGGCCTCAGAGTTGCATTTGGTCAAATAGTTAAGACTGCTTGGTTTCCTCATCCATTTGTCGCATATGCTGAGATCATAGCTGTCCAAGCAATAAATTTTGTTCCCTTGTCGAATCAAAAACTTCCCTCGACTCGATAACATTTCCACACCTAGCATATATATTGATTAGTGAAATGCCTAACACAACATTCATATCAAACTCATCGTCCATAATATACCCATGCGCCCAACTCCCCAAACTCAATGCTCCAAACTGCGCACAAGCAGCCGAAACTCCGACAAACCAGTACGTTGCTTGCCAAATTGTTTCAAATCACCTTATTAAAGTAGCTATATGACTTTTGGTTTAGCTGCGAGTTTAGCAGTGCTATAGATGCATTTTGCCAAATCTCTAGTAGATTGATACATACACCACCGAGTGCTTTTCCCCCCTTACGAGAAATTTTTTTTGCAGGATGTTGGAAGATGCGACATTTAGAAGCAAGAGACTCGTGAAGCAGTGGAATTGCCCCTTACTCATCATGAACTATACAAACAAATCGGTATTCATCCCCCGCGAGGTGTGTTGCTCTACGTCCGCCACGGACAGGCAAAACTATGCTAGCCAAGGCTGTTGCTAATCATACAACTGCTGCCTTCATTAGACTTGTTGGTTCAGGATTTGTTCAAAAGTATTTGGATGAGGTATGACAATGGTTCGGTCTGGTCCCCAGTAATAGGAACAACCAGGAACCACTCACCCCTTATCCGAATTCACATGAGAAGGCCTAGGGCTCCAACCTAGTCGAGATGAGATGGTTGCTCAACCTACTTGTGGAGGAGACAAGGTCCATTGGGTTTTGGACTCAAGCTGCGCCAATATGGGCTTGACCTCGACCCCAACCCATAATTGCTTGAAGTTCCCCCTTCATGCTGACATTTCACGGAAGGTAAAAGATGGCTTCACATTTCAAAATTTATGGGTGGCTTGGAACCCGTCTACATTTAATCCAACTTAAGCCGGAACCCACTTCATGATTAACGGATGGACCAAGCCAAACTTTCACCACTACCTTCGCACTCTTGTCCATAACTTGACCGCCAAGCTCCCTGACAAACTTGACAACCTGATCTATAGAACCATTCATTATTTAAAGGTGACAAATTAATAAGAAAAATTGCCTAAACAAAAAGGATCCCTAGTCTCGCGCAGGCCAGATCAAATATGCATCGCTAAATTTACATTTCATATGAAAATGGGTCAAAACAAATCAGTCAAATTGAGTCGGATCATTTTCAGCCCTACCCGACCTGTCCGTTTGACGGGCCTAGCTATAGCACTCTAAAAAGCAGCCATTCACTTGATAGTTGCTTTGCATTTTTTTTTTTTTTTTTTTTAAAGATTGTCTAGGTCTTCAATGTATGAAGGGTATGAAAGTATGGCAACTTATCTTAAAGTATAGGTTCGACTTGCTCATGAGGAGCGTCTTTTGAGAAGTCACAATTATCTTGTTTCCTGAAACTCCATGTCCAGTCTGATCCTGGACGGTTTTCTGCTATGCCAGATACTGCTTGACGTTAACTCAGCGGAGAAGGTTCTGTCTCCTTCCTTTTACATCGGCATTACAGTGTGTTCGCTGCCCTGCGCTTGCCGTCTTTATGAAGCCCATATTACACTGGACACCTTGACTTAGTGTACATGCTACTGCACCACGGTGAATATCTCCTGCACTATTTGGGATATCATTGCCCCTTGTGTTGGTTTTCTGTTCGTCCTCCCCATTTATCTGCAGCAGCGGTTTGGAGGCTGTTGCATGCTTCCTCAGAGGTTTCAAGCAAGTAATGTGCATGAGAAGATGCAGCCAGCCATGTTAACTCAAAAAACAAAGCCGCGAAGCAGAAAGCATTCGCAGCACTCAATCACTTATAAAGTGATCTCTTTTTACTTGAGTCTCATTGCATGTAATTCTCATTTATTTCATTCATATGTGATCTTGAATTCTGCTTGGCTATCCTATACGGTTGAGCATGCCTCAACTAAAAAAAGAAACCGTGACAGCACATTTCAGAGAGGTCTGCCATGGAGCTGGTTCTTTAGGCAATCTTAGTCCCAGTGAGGGCACCAGATTAACTATTTGAAAACTCATGCAGATAACACAGAAACCTGGACTCAGCTTTCTTCAGTCCAAAAGCTGAGGCCATGCCTAACGAGAGGGACCTTCTTTGATGTATCCATCATTTTTCAGTGTGGGATGTTCTTGCTTCGGAATAGTTATACATATCACCAATATAACAGCCTCGTCTTCACATCTCTCTTTGGAAGAAGTCTAAAATAAATTATAACCAAGTTGAGTGTAACAACCATTTAGGAGTATTCAGCAAGATAGCAAGGGCAAACCTCTCTCTCAATTGTCAATTATGTGAAGATTATTCCTTCATTCAGCATCTGTACACCCTCAAAGGTGGATTTTCACCATACCACAACAAGTCACTGGAATCAAATGACACCCAGCTTCAGTGTAGACCACATCACCAGAATTCTAAACATGAACATGACCCATCCTTAAAATGGTGAAACCGGAGCTTGTCTCTAACAACAATTTCCCTATGTTGGCAACAACTGAAATGTACTTAAATGCTAAGTGACAGTCTTCACACATACGTAGATTTTTCACAACCGTGATGGTCATGCCATGGCTAGTTTTGAGTAGTCCAAATGCTACAGCAAGCTTCTCACTATGAAATCTAAGTGCATATTCCCTTTCCTCCCCTTCTAACTCATGCATCAATGAATCAGCCAATGGTACATAACCAGCCTGGGTACATCTCAACATCAACGCATCTAAATACTCATATATAATATTTGTTTCAGGATGAGACTTGTCGCCCATGCTAAACATATATGTCTTTCCATCAACTTCTATAATGCTATAACCAACTTGCTTCTTCAGCCCCCTCTGTATCATCATGTTTCTAACTCTTTGCACTCTGTCACTTCGACCAGCCAAGGCATATATGTTAGAAAGCATGACATAGTGACCTGGATTATCTGGTTCACTATCTAAGAGATGTTCGGCAACACTTACTCCCAAGTCAAAATTCTTATGCATCTTGCAAGCCCCAAGCATAGCAGTCCACACAGCCGGTGGAGGCTCCATAGGAATTTCTTTTTCAATGAACTCATAAGCTTCGTCGAGAAATCCCGCTCGCCCAAGCATATCAACCATGCATACATAGTGTTCTAGTCCTGGCTCTACATCATATTCTTTCTTCATGCTTGCAAATGCATGACGCCCCACGTCAACTAGCCCAGTATGAGCACATGCAGAGAGAACCGCCACAAAAGTGATTTTGTTAGGCCATGGGCCTCGGAGTCGCATTTGCTCAAATAGCTCAACTGCTTGGTTTCCATATCCATTTGTCGCATATGCAGATATCATAGCAGTCCAAGCAATAACATTTCTTTCCCTCATTGAATCAAAAACTTCTCTCGACTTGCTAACATTTCCGCACCTAGCATACATATTGATCAGAGAAGTGCCTAACACGACATTCAAATCAAACCCATTGTCCATAACATACTCATGCACCCAACTCCCCAAACTCAATGCTCCTGATTGCGCACAAGCAGCCAAAACGCCCACAAATGTAGTTGAATCTGGCTCAATACCCGATTCCCTCATATGATCAAACAATTCAATTGCCTCCTTAGCAGACCCATTCTGCTCGTACCCAGAAATCATCGAATTCCATGTAACAACTGTTCTCTCCCCCACTTTATCGAACACCTGACGGGCAACATTCAGATGACCCGACTTCGCATAAAAAGTGACTAAAGCCGATTGAACATAAGGATCCGACCCAAACCCACAAGCCAAAGCATGAGCATGAACGCCTCTACCGAGCCTCGAAGCCGACAAGTCCGCGCAAGCCTTAATAACGGACGTGAAAGTGTAATTACTGGGGGGAATGCCTTCGAGCAGCGAGCAGCGATAGAACGCGACCGCATCATTGGGGAAGCCAAACTTGGAGCAGGACTTGATGAGGGAATTGAAGAGGAACGAGTCGGGCCCAGGCACGGTGACGAAAACCCGGCGCGCGTAGCCAATTGCGCCGGCGGCGCAAGCGAGGTTGATGAGCTTGGTGAGGAGGGACAGAGAGCGGTGTGATCCGGAGACGACGACGTGGGCGTGAGCTTGTCGGAGGAGGCGGAGGCGAGGGCCTGCTCTGAGAAGGGCTTCGTGAGCTGGAGAGGTCGGCGCCGGCGCCGGCGGCGGCGGCGGAAGGTTTAGGTGAACTTCTTCTCTGGCTTCCATTGAAAGCGGGTGAGGAGGGAAAGTTGGAAGGCCAGGAGGTGTTTAGAACAGCCTAAAACGACATGTCGTCTTGGCGATGAGAGTAGAATGTTCAAGATTATTCACTGGGAATGTGAAGAGGAAAGGTAATAAATAAGGATCAATACTCACAATATTTTCAAAAGCAAATCAGATATGACGAAAACTTGTCTAATAGGCAATGTTTTCTACAATCAAATCTAGTTGACAAATGCGTTTTTAGCCAAAAACAAAAACAAAAGGATTACAAGTTGAACTGATCAAATCGATAGCAATTACTAATCCAACTTGATTCCAAAATGGTTCCGAAAGCATTGATGTCGGGCATGTTCAAATGTTGATACTACCCTAGTGATGCTCACAAGTGGTTGAAAGTCAATGGTTGATTGGAGTAATGTGTATGACTTGCTCAAACAAAAGGATGCCCGAGCTAAACAAGACAGACCCAAGTCACTAAGGTACACTCCGTCGTACTGCTTCTAAGACAATCTAGTAAGGGAAAGCTAAAGGAGTGAGTTTTGGGGAAGCTCGGTAAGTAAAATTCCAAATTTTCTACTAGGAAAACATCTCATCGTCGAAGCCTAGCAAATACAATACTAGCAAACAGTGTCAATGGTAGATCAATAGCAAACTTATTTCTACATCTCGAACAAATGCAAATATTCATAACAGCATACTTCAATGCATGCTTACCTTCAGCATAACAATGAATACATCAACATATCATGCTTGTGCATAATTAGCACTCATGTAATTCATTTAGCATTGTTCTGGCTCAACCAAGCCCTCCTAGCTTGACCAGGGCTTCCAGCTTCTTGCTGGGCTTCCTAGCTCAATCAGGACATCTCGGCTCGATTGAGGCTTCTCAAGGCTAGCTTCCCAAGACCTTCGGGTTCAAAACCCAGGCATCATGACTCAACCAAGGCATCCCAACTCAACCGAGGTATCCCTTTCAATGAACGAGGCATTATCGCCAACGTTGTGTGGTGACGAGCGTTTTTTCCTCTTTATGTGCACACACGAGTGCATCACACAAACCTATGCTTATTGTTTCTTCTTAGCCGACTCATACCTCACTTGAAAGCATGTTCATTCATATGTGTATGCCATGAATCCTAATATTGCACTATACAACATGTCGAGAACAACCCTTAGTCTGTAACTTGAGCCAAACAAATAGCAACGATCCCCGCACTGAACAAAGCTAAAAAATGGCACGCCTCAATGCCGATCGAAGACCTTGAGACTTAGGTATACCTCGCCTTCGTGTAGATCCTAAGCTTGACAGACCTCTACTTCAACTCGACATGAACACACTTCATGCCGTGAATGACCCTTGGGTCATGGCTTGATTCAAATGCCAAGCACAAAGTCCCAGCACCAACCAAGGCATAAAATCGGCATGCTTTAGTGCCTTATCACGACCTTGTGGGCTTGGGTGATCCCCATACCGATCAAGACTTAGAACCAGCACGCCTCAATGCCGATTTAAAAGCTTACATCCTTGGGCGATCCCTACACCAAACAAGACTTAAAACTGGCATGCTTGAATGCCGATCTAAGGCCTTGTGGCCTTAAGCCCTTAAGCGACCTCGCCTTGAATAAAACTCAACCCAAGCTAACTTCGACCTCATTCTAGGTGTGAACAACCTAAGCACACGTTCAAGCACAAATATGAGCAAAACCATACAAAAAATCCAACATCCTACCCATGGCTTGACGGGTGAGCACCTAACTAGATTCAACAATGGAGTCTACCGCCCTAGAGAAAAAAAAAGGGATCTTACTTACCTAGATAAACCTTTAGAACTAGCTTGAGTGACTTGATGAGGGGCAATGGTGCAAGGCCAAGAGAAAGGGGGAAAATGGCGTGTAAAAAGCAATAGATGATAGTACAATTCATGTGAGAATGAATGGGGTGGTTTCCCTATTTATAGGCTCAAACCTTATCATTACCTTTCCAAGTGGCCTAATCATTTTTCTTGAAGTCACGTGGCTATAACATCGAGGTGGCAAGCCTACTTTGCAAGGTGGCACACTTAGGGTCCTAGAAGAACACTTGTCATCTTCTTATTAGACCACCTATTCCATGTCATCATGACTTAGTCTACTTGTTTTCCAAGGAAAATTTTATGGTAATGATGACCATATATTCCATGGAGACCTAAGCCAATGAGTCACCAACTTCTTCTCTAAGGTAAAAAAATTTTGCCATCATTACAAAATCTTCAGGTGGACACCTAAGCTAATAACTTATCATTTTCATTAAATGCCTAGATTTGGTTAATCGTGAGATTTGAATATTTAGCACATGCCTGAATTATATAACTTGTTTTTTTTTTTTTTAATGTTTTGCCCCTCTAGAATATTCCACCAAGTTCTCTTTTAATTGGTCCACTTAATATCTTGAGTCCTTTGCTTCTTCTCCATGGAAAAATCTTGGGTAATCATTACCAAATCTTCAAGGGACACCTAAGCGAGGTGACTCATCCTTGCATTTAAAGAGATATTATAAAATCTTCTATTATGTCTTCTCTTGATTAGTCAACTTGTCCAAGAGTCCATTACTTAATTACCAATGGTGAATCTTTGGTAATCATTACCAAATCTAGAAATATCTATCTAAAATGGTGAGTCATCATTCTTCAAGAAGAACCTAGGATATTCTAGAAGGTTATATTTTGTCAATTTCCAAGCAATTTAACAACCATGGGAAATAAGCCATTAGAAATGCAACCAAGACCGGGCAAGAGCTTTTCATGTACATCCCAATACAACCATTTTTACACATCCGATGTTTGTGGCCAAGTCATCCTCGGTGTAGTTATTGTAGGCAAAGTGCCTACTTTAGCTAAGTTGGTGGCCTCTACATCATGTGGTCTACTCACAATAAAACCCATGTCCTAGAAGTGGAATAAAGAACAAATTCCTCTTAATTCCTCCAAAATATTAAAGTAAGTGGATTGGAAAAGTAGCAACCTTGTATAATGGTACAAAAGTTGTAGGCTCCGGGTAGATTCCTAGTTATTCCTCCATGAGACCATGGGCGACCACAAACTCCTCTCCTCTCAGCCAGCTCGACAAATCTGACTTCGAATTCGAACTGCCTTTGCGAGAGAGCACACACCGAGGGTTGAAAACTCGGATCAACGAGGCATATCAAATAGGAAGATGGCCGCGTCAGCAAGGGTCAGGCAGAGGACAATGCCGTCGAGTAGGAGAGGGTGAAGAGTGAGAGGAGAGAGGCTATGGCTCGATCGTGCAATAGGTGTTAAGGTGGTGGCGCATGGGGGCAAATTGAGTGGCTCTCGATAGTCCAGGACACTAAAATTGATAATTGGGCTGATGGGCCAATCCTGGGCAAAGCCCATTTCAAACAGTTCTTCACATTAGAAGAGTTACGTCCTAAAATTTTAGGGGTTAATTAAAAATAATTAGGTAGAAGAACGCATTTTTGTGCGCATAACGCGGAGGAGGACACTTAAGTGCCATAACTTCGGAAATGTACACTTAAGTGCCAATTTCGGAGTAAAGTGAAATACTTAAGTGCCACTCCGGCCAAAATCTGGCCAAATGGCTGATATGACAAATATTTCATTGACCAAATGAGACCGAAAAATTATGGAAATTTAATATATGGTAGCCTAGGATGTACTCTACAACTTTCATGAGGACGTGTGTTATAATTCTAGACTGAAAAATCTATGGAAAATGGAAAACGAGGAGAGGTCAGTGTAGTAAGTCCAAAAACATATTTCAAATCCCAAAGTTTTTTAAATATATTTTTGTCATATGAAATCCAAAAATATTGAAATTAAAGTATGTCATAAAACAGTCAATAAATGACGACTTTTGTGAAAAACGCCCCATGAAA
This sequence comes from Eucalyptus globulus, assembly GCA_014182545.1. Taxonomy (NCBI): domain Eukaryota; kingdom Viridiplantae; phylum Streptophyta; class Magnoliopsida; order Myrtales; family Myrtaceae; genus Eucalyptus; species Eucalyptus globulus. The sequence continues at coordinate 42,934,570 of CM024721.1, forward strand.
TTTGCACCACCTAAGTTAGTGCAAAATTAGCAAACTTTGGGGTTAGGCTAGAACCGAACCTACCCTTAGTCCCAGCACGGATTTAATTCAGAATTTCAACTAACTCAGCCTCCATACGTGCTAAATATCGACCAATTGTGCTCCTATGATTCAATCACAAGTTTGACTACTTCGAATTGGACAAGGTATCTAGGTGACATAATCGAAACTTCGAAAATCTAAACGACGTTTATGAATTTTCTAGGAAACTATTCCTGTTGCACGGTAAACAATTGACATAGGATAGAATGGAGGATGTCTAATTGTCCCGGATCCCAGAGACGCTGTCGCGTGGCTTGATGAGGTCCCAAACGTCCCAACTTGTTGCTGTCCTCTGGCGAGTCACGCCAAGCCGAGGGTGCAGTGGATGAAGACGCGTTGTTGGCTAGCTTCGGGGTTGCGCATGAAGAAAAAGGTAGCGACGGAGATATAGCTGCGACTGTGGAAAATATGGAGCTGAGATCGGCTGAAAATAAGGGGCGGTGGCTGAATTTGCAAGATTAAGAGGAGGAACGGTGCTGCTGCTGCTGTTGAAACCCACCCACCTCAATTTTTAGGTTTCTCTCCTTTCACCGCCTTGCTGTTGTCGCCCGTGGAAATGGGGTGGTCAACGGTCTTCATAATTTCTTGCCAGCTGTGAAAACGTGTCACTTTTCCGTAGCAAATGCAGCAGCGATGGGAGAAGTTCAGGAATCTTCGTGTGACACAGGAGAAACGTGGCGACGGCTTCAACGTTTTACAGGGAGGAGGAGAATGAAAGATAGGCAATTTGTTCCCACGCTGATTGTGGTCTTTGTGCCACAAAGAAAAGTTAAATAAATTTGCTAACCGTCCGAGCAGGCCGTCAAGCGATCCTCGCAATTGCCGAAGATAATGTTGACTGGAGAGCAGTGTGACCACGCTCAATGAAAACGGACGTCGGAGTTGTCAATGATGAGTAGTCGCGACGGTTCGGTGACGTAGACATGTTCCCGAATGAGATGGATATGGTGTTGCTCGATGACGACTTGATGTAATGTGAATAGCATAGTCTGACGACAAGCTTGTTAATGGGGCATGGGCCATTAGGCATCCGGGGCTCACTATTTTGTAGAGTGAAAAATCCGGATGTCATATCAATACCCTCATCTTACTAAAAAAAAATTATGGTAATTAGGTTGTTAGAATGAAAGTGCTACCGGACACCCATGGTGTATGGGAACTTGTCAATACAGGCTATGATGAACCAAAGGACAAGGTTACTTTTAGTCAAAATCAGAAGAATGCCTTGGAGAAGGTTTCAAGCAAAAGATTAATATGCCCCATTAATCATCTATCAAACTTTAGATGATTCGATGTTCGAGAATATGTTGAACGGTACTACTTCTAAGGAGGCATAGTAGACCCTTAACAACACACACCAAGGAGTACAAAAATTCAAGAACATATGCCTTCAAACTTTGAGAGGCGAATTTGAAGTAATTCATATGAAAAAATTTGAATTGATTCTTGATTATTTCACAAAAATTCTTGCGATTGTTAACCAGATTGAAAGAAATGATGAAAATGTTCTAGACGTTTGAGTTGTTGAGAAGATTTTATGGTCCTTAGACAAGAAGTACGATCATATTGGTGTTGTAATCAAAGAGTCCAAAAACTTGGATGCAATGACGAACAATGATTTTCTAGAATTCATTGCCAACCCATGAAGTAAAATTCAAAACAAACAAGCATGAGCCGATGAAGGAAGTACTCCAAACTTAGTTGACCATACTAGATGAGAAGGAGCAAAGTAGAGATCCCGTGCAAATTCGAAAGACTAATCAAGATTGTGGTTGAGATTGAGGCCGAGGTCACTATCAAGGTAAAGGTCAAAGATGAAGTAGAGATTTCTTGAACATCTTTAATAACTTTAAGTACAACCACAAGGGCCAGTGTGCTAACACATTTTTTTCTCAGCCACATACTTAAAGTCATCTTTCTCTGTCGTCATTCATTGTGATTTCAATTCAGAGAGAGCGATGCTACTAGGTCGGGAGGGCCCTAAGAAAGCTCTTACCATAGGGACTTGACCATGTAGAATTCATTATTAGCGTAATAGGGGAATCCCTCATTTAAGATAGGGACCTAGCTTCTTCCATGGCTATGATGGCCTCGAGGTCTATGTAGTCCCCATAACTGTAGCTCTCCACACATTCAAATGAACTTTCCAGAGTTTGGCCTCTTGATTGGCATTTAGGGTGTGTTTAATAATATCTCTCTTCGCGAGAATAATTTCTATTCAGAAATATTTTCTTTTATTTTTATTCTCTAGACGAGTTTCTAAGAAAAAATAAAATAAAATAAAAAAACGTGTTTGTTAATCGCATGGAATTTCTATTCCGAAATGAAAGAACAAAAATGCATTTGGCGTAAGACTCAAAAAAATTTCTAATGACAATTTTTTTATTTAATTATAAAGAGACTTAACATTTCTTGTTTGGATAATACTAGGCTTTTATAATGATTTAGTTGATCAAGATATTATAAAATGACCTAAGAAAACCCAACATAAAAATTAGTCAATGATGAATAGCCGAAAATAGTAATGGAGAGTTCCGTTAGTTTATAACTTATAATATGAGGAGGTTGATAGTAAATCTTTGAGCATTACAACAGAATAGGTGTATAGATCTTTTGAAAAGAAAAGTAAAAGTTGCTTGGAGTCACCAAGCTTTCACGATCGAGCATTGTCTCTAAAGGAAAACAACATTCAAAATCCAATAGTAAAGCCCTAAAAACTTATGCAATCTTGAATCCAATTTTTATTAAAATATTTTCACATTTTTTATGCTAAACTAATTCTAAACGGAAGTTAACATTAAAATCTAGTAAATCTACTCAACATCTAATTTCTAAATTTTTTTCCTAAATTTTTTAATTTTAATTTATTTTATATTTTATTTTTATTCCGAAAAATGGGAACTCATATCAGGTCAGGAGACTAAACATTGGGTCGATTGTGTAAATACGAATATTAGGTTATGTTGAGTTTATTTTCTAAAATAACCTATCTCTTTTTTTTTTTTTGTGTTTCCAAGAACAAAGAAGTAGATTTTTTCTACTTCTTATTTTTATTTCAAATTTATCCTCTGACTATTGATTTGTTTCGAGAAATAGAAAAATTGGTTAAAAATTGGTTGACATTACTAAACTGATTTTTATTATTTTTCTATTATGGGGAATAAAAGAACAAAAAAATAGAGAAATAAAAATATTATCAAATAGGGCCGAACTGTTTAAAAGCAACGTGAAAATCAACCGGAAGATGTGAAACTACTAATTTAGAGGCAGCTTTCTCGAGTGCTTTGAGAGGCGGGATGGTCTGAATGTGATGAGTTAAAAACACACTGCCAAATAGAAAAAAGGGAGGAACACGTGAATGACTTGATTAAGAACGACGAGGCCAATCCACAACCACATAAAATTGAGTACTACTGCCTTGGATAAACTAGGTAAGGTTGGGCGCGCGTGGACCACAAGTGCTGCACACGTTCACAGGAACGATCTCCATTCTTGACGAGGTTGCAGCACCGCATGGGACCGTGAAAGCGAAAAGTCATTGGTACAGCACTCACATCACTCAGGCTAGTAGTTGGTCATAGTGCAATAATAGAGAATACGTAGAACAGAACGTTCTGGTCCACAGCAAGCGAAGACAAGGAAGACTAGTTTCTGATGGGAAAATGAACGGTGGAGAAGCAAAACACAGCTTCCAAGATTTCTCCCTACAGTCTGCACCATTCGCAGGTTAAAAAGCCCTTCCAAAATTCTGTACTGTACACGTGTTAAACGCCGTACATCAACCGGCCTGATAGAACCCCACGACAAAGCATTTACTAAAAATCAACCGTGCTCAGGTGCATAACCTGAGCCACTGGCATTCGGCACGAAAAATCCTTAAATAACAGTGCAATTACTAGAATTGCTATCCATCAATAAGGTCTTTGGCACTCACGAAAAAGCCTCTCGTGCTCTTTATCAATTGGTCAAACATTAGAATCTCATTCGAGATAGCCAAAAAAAAAAAAAAAGAAAAAAAGAAAAAAAAATGTCACTCAATTAGTAGATGTCGGCAGGAAGTGAAAATGAGGAAGACTAAATTCTGATAGGAAAATGAACGGTGGAGAAGTGAAGCACAGCATGCATGTTATTTTGGGGAATGACAGGTTTAAGTACCTTTCCAAAATTGTCCACGGTGCACATGTCAAACCTTGTCCATCAACCGGCCCAATAGAACCCGGCGATGATGCATCCGTTCTCAAGTGCATAACCGGGCCACTGGCATTTGGCACATATTGTTATTTTGGGGAACGACAATCCCAAAATAACAGATCAAACGGTACAATTACTGGGATTGCTAAGCCGTTCCTTGCCTATAAATACCCATTAATAAGGGTCTTTGGCACTCACAGAAAACCTCTCGTGCTCTTTACTTATTGGTCATACACAAAAATCTCATTAGAGATAGCCAAAAAAAGAAAAAGAAAAGAAGAGAATGTCTCATCCGATTTCAACAATTCCATATGCTCCTCCAGCTCAAAAAAAAGAAGCCATGTGGTCGATTGCTGGTCAGCAGATTTTCTTCCAAGCACATTGGGGGATGACTTCCTCAAATATGCCTCTAGCTCCTACTCAATGGTAGGAATTAATACATTGCTTCTGACTTAACTACATATATGTATACATATTTTGTGAATAGTAGTGGCATAGCAAGTGAAATTCTATGCACTTCGTCTAGAATAACACAAAGCTTCCCCACGTAATTAAACATTGGTTTTAGGGAAATTCTGACATTCCCATTATAAATTCAACATTCACATGTAAAAGCAGGGAAAATATTACACCTAAAAGAGCATCATTTGATTCTAATATTTTGCTTTCATGTTCCTTGCCAGGTAAATCGTAAGGAATATGAAAGCATTGTCACCCGAGTTTGATAGAGAAAAGATAAAATATGAAATTCCTAAAAAAGTATATATAAATTGCCTCAATTACCTATGGTCTAAATCCCAGCCAAGGCTTTCTCGATTTATAATAGAACTTATCAATGAGTGAATTTGAGCCTAAAAATCCTTGTTCACGCCTGTCTATGATATTGAACATATTAAAATTTCTTTATAAAATTAACCTGACTTGCAGGTTTCAGCAATTCCATGTTCTTCTCCAATATAGGAACAAACCATGTGATTGAACGTCGATCGGCGGGTTATCATCCGAGCATATGGGGGGATTACTTCCTTAAATATGCTTTCCCCTCCAACTCAGTGGTTAGTAATTCTTCTGTTATCTTCTACTTTTGTTTTCTCGCAATTGCATTTTGTAGACTTACTTCGATTTCCTTGAGTTCCTCCACATCGCATATATGATTTATATTGGTCTCATAAATGTACATGTTCCCTTCTCTGCACAAAAAGATGCAGTTGAAAATCCTTAAAACATAAATAAGTTTGGAAAACAACAATAATTATTCAGTCCAAAGAACACTCTTAAAGCTTCATCGACCACTGTATGTCCTCTACTGCAAGAAACATCTCATTATGGCATAAACTCCCTCTTTTGGTATGCTCGTTGTTCTCATGGATCCAATTTCACTTTTCATTTGAATGAGCGTAGAACATGGAAATACCTAAATAGGGTACACGGACGGGCCATCAAAACTAAGTTTATTTTGTAAAGTATAAGTATTTCATGCTTGCTTTAATTTGAAATAGCGTACAATATGTAGAAGTTCAAATTTCTTGGAAGAGTGGAGGAACAAATCGAGGAACTGAAAGGAGAGGTGAGGAAGATGCTGGCTAGCGTTGTGGATAAGTCTTCACAAATGCTTCACTTGATTGATCAAATCCAACGCTTGGGATTTGACTACCATTTTGAACATGAAGGAGATGAGCAATTAGAACAAATCCACAAAAGTTACTCCTCAACTTCATCTTGAAGATTTCAAGGTAGATGACCTTCACATGGTCGCTCTTATCTTTTGATTACTGCGACAACAAGGTTACAATGTTTCTTCAGGTACGTCTTAAATGTAATGAACCAATATGATAAGATACGTATTAAGATACTTCTATTGCTTTGTCAAATTTCAGGAGAAACACGTGCAAGAATATCTACAACGTTAACCACGCATATCCCCTTCCTAATATCTAATTGATTGCATCTTTTTTCCATGTTGGTTGGTTGCACATAGATCTTTAACAAATTCAAGGATAGTGAAGGGAATTTTCGAGAATTGCTTGTCACTGATGCACGCGGATTGCTAAGCCTATATGAAGCTTGCCATTTAAGTTGTCATGGCGATTCCATCTTGGACAAAGCACTTCCTTTTGCTACAACTCACCTTGAATCGATCAATGAAAGCAAAGTGAGCACTAGTCTTGCAAAAGAAGTGAGTCATGCCCTAAAGCAGCCACTTCGCAAGGGATTGCCAAGGCTGGAGGCGAGACATTATATTCCACTCTACCAAGAAGAGCCTTCACATGATGAAGTTTTGCTCGCCTTGGCTAAACTAGATTTCGACTTACTACAAGAGCAACACCAGAAGGAACTTGGCAAGATTACTAGGTTCATTAACTTCATGTGATAGCATAATCTAAAATTAGCTTCTAGACTATGTTTTAACAATACCGAACTATCAATAATGTTATAACAATTCCCAAGCTATCAATTATTCTCATTGTGTTTTCCACAAGTTAACTCAATTAGTTTCAATTTACCCTTTTAAATAATGTTTTTTAAAGTCCTTTACAAGTGAAAAAAGGAGTATATCTATGCGAAGTTATCGGCCTAAAGTACTTTCAGTTATGCTCATGTTCGTTTAATCATAGGTGGTGGAAGGAGATTGATGTTCCGAGGAAGTTCCCATTTGCTAGAGATAGGATTGTGGAGTTGTTCTTCTAGATCTCGGGAATATATTTCGAGCTTGAATTTGCCATGGCCAGAAATATACTGACTACAATGATCTCCTTGACTTCAATTCTCGATGATATCTATGACGTCTATGGCACATTGGAAGAACTTGCGCTCCTCACTGAAGCAATCCAAAAGTATGGAATCCACACTCTTTCTCAAACTTTTGAATTTGATCAATTTTGTATAGAGTCAAGTGTGTCATTTTCCAAGACTTGAATTCAGGTGGGATGTTGATGCCATGGATAGATTGCCAGTGTATATGCAAGCTTATTATAAGGAGCTTCTCTAGCTCTATGAATACATTGGGAATGAATTGGCCACAAAAGAAAGATCATACCGCCTTGTCTATGCAAAAGAAGTCGTAAGCATCATTGGTACACTTTACATACATCGAAGGCAATCTTTAGTTAGAAACCCAATATTCTTGTTTATGTTTCCATCGTCAGATGAAGAAGCTAGCAAGAGCATACTTTCAGGAAGCCAAATGGTTCCATACCAACTACATACCAACACTAGAGGAGTACATGTCCCTTCAACTAATAATGACTGGATATGGAATGTTAGCGACTACATCACTTGTGGGAATGGGCAATGTGGTCACTAAACATGCTCTTGAATGGTCGGTCGGTGATTGCAAGATTACGAAGGCTGCACAAACCATCTCTAGGCTCATGGATGACATTGCCTCTCACCAGGTATAATAAAACATAATTATCCTCTAGAAATATGATACAGTTTGATCGACCACCATTTAATCTAAAAGCACCAATGTTGTTTGACATACAGTTTGAGAAAAAGAGGGGGCACGTAGTATCTGCAGTGGAGTTGCTCATGAAATACCACGGCGTCTCGGAGCAAGAAGTCGGGGAGGAACTCCAGAAAGGAGTCATTGATTCATGGAAGGACATTAATGAAGAGTTTCTTCGTCCAACCACAGTCCCAATGCCAATTCTCACACGAATGCTCAATTTCTCACGAGTGATGGATGTGTTATATAGTGATGGAGATAATTACACCCATTCCGAAACAAAGCTCAAAGATTATGTGACTTGCTCTTCATTAGTCCCTTGCTAATGTGAAGTTTGGACCAAATGTTGTCAAACCAATTTGGTCATTGCAAATCAATAGTCTATAGGTTATGCCTTTGAAATCCTATTTTTCCCGATGTATGAGGGATAATATTATTACCATTATGTACTTTCAGATTGATGTGTGTGATAAAACTCATAAATAATCTATGCATATGTTGCTAAGTTTGCAAAGTTTAGTGTAACGTGTAATTGAAATATTTTAATACTTCCTAACTCTTGGGAAAATTATCTAGAAAATCCTAAACTTATTTTACAGTGGTCAATTCAATTCTAAAATTTTCAATTATGCTAATTTAGTACTAAAATTTTTAATAATTTGTCAATTTAGTCATAAATATTTTAATTATATTAGTTTAGTTTTAAAACTAATTTCTCAATTTAGTCCTAAATCTTTTAACGATTTTCCAATTAAGTTTGTCTAGCTAATAATTATCGAAAATCACTGACATTGACGATATTTGTAATTTTTTTAATGTTTTTGATATGTTCCTTCTTCTTTTCTTTTTTTTTTCTTTTTTTCCTTATTTCTTTTCGCCAATTGCTAGCCACAAGCGAGGGTCGCCCGCACCTTGGTGAGGACCCTCACCATATGGGTGAGCTTGCTCCTCACCCAACCCTCACTAGCGGCCCAACAATTGGCAAAGGGAAATAAAGGAAAAAAGAGAAAAGAAAGAAGGAAAAAAGAGAAAGGAAAGAAAAAAAATTCAGAAAATTTAAAAGTATTTATAAAAATCATCCATGTTAGCGCTAATCGCCAATGTCAACCATAACACATAAGGCATCCGATGTTGGCTAGATTGTCAAGTCCACAATTTCCAACCAAAATAGCAAGAATGACTAAATTGGCATATCATCAAAAGGTCTGGACCTAAATTAGCAAATTATCTAAATATTTATGACTAAATTAGCACAATTTAAATATTTAAGACTGAATTGGCCACCATACATGGGTTTAAAAAATTTTGGGCAATTTTTCCCCTAACTTTTTGATGTCCAGCTTATGTAAGGCTCCGTTTATTTACTTCATGAAGGAAACATAAATAATTGAACATAGTTCGTGGTTAAACTTGATTCTTCATTTTTTTGTTGTATGTATTCTCATTTGCCAATAATAAGTTGTCCGAGCTTTGATTGCATGGCAATATCAAGAGTATCGCTTGATCTGTTGGCCACGGTCAATCACATTGTCCGGTAGAACTTCATTGATTCATGTACAAAATGTGAATTTTTTGCGTGACTGTAAATTTCGATGTCTTTTTTTTGGCCAATAATTTCAATAAGTTCCAAAGTGGCAAAAAACTATTTGTAAAGAATATGACCTGTGTGACTTCTTTTGCAGGTAACTTACCGATAACTTATTAAAGCATTTGTAAAATTGCCAATTTTTTTTTTTAATGATAATTTGCAAATTAGTAATTTTTGCACTAATTTACTTGTTTTTATTTGCATAATGTACAAAGGCTTTGAATAAGCTAACTTTTACATGAAATTACTAACCTAAATTAAAACAGTGACAAACTTTTGTCAAATTGAACTACTATGTAGTTTAGAGTGTCAACTTTCATTTGAATTATTTACCAATGTTCGATTTTATTTTATTTTTAACAACTTGTCCGTTGAGTTACATACCAATAATTCTTTTTTTCTTATTGGCCAACTTTTTAAAGAAATTGCCGAATTTTCCTTTGTTATGCGTACAAAAATAAGAAAACGCAGCTTGGTTGTTTTTCCTATCTTTTTTCAGAGAACTACCGTCATCCTTTAGCAAAAATAATGGAAGCCACCAAACGTTATCTTATGAGGGAACTACCAAAACTCCTTTTTCTTTGTCAGATGAAGACATGCATACCGTTCCCAGTCTTATATATAAGGATCTGCGAATGTATTGTAACACGTTAAATCTCATATCAAATTATAAAGGCCCTGTAAAGTGATTGATGAATAAGACAAGAAAAGTGTTAAAAAAACTTCTAAACATTTTGTATTTGTGTCAATTTAGTCCTAAATATTTTTATTTGGTGACAATTTAGTCCTTTCCAGCTAATTTTGGCCAGATTTTGCTGATTGGGCGCCGACGGCCCGACGTGGCATGATCGACGTGGCCAATTTTTAATAATATTTTAATATTTTTTGAATTTTTTTATTACTTTTCTTTTTCTTTTTCTTTGTTCCTTCTCCTTCTTCTTCCTCTAGCCAATGGCCGGACCTTGGCGACGGCCGAGGCGACGGTCGGCGAGCCTTGCCGCCATCGCTAGTGGCCGCAAGGGTGGCCTCGTGCCGGGTAGCGAGGCTCGCCCTCGCCGAATCTAGCGAGGTCGAGCCTCGCTAGATCTAGCAAGGTTAAGCCTTGCTCAAGCGTGAGGTTGCTTTCGCGGCTAGTGAGGCCAACTCGAGGCTACCTGTGCTACAAAGATGACCTCACCCATGGCCGGCAAGGGTCGACCCTCGCCGATCCGTGGAGGGTGAGCCTCGCTGCCTAGCGAGGTCGCTACAAGGTCACCATCGTGGCCACTAGCGGGGCTCAAGCCTTGACGGCCATCACCTTTGGCCGGTCATCCCGAGGTTGCTATCATGGCCATTGGCAAGGGCTCAAGCCTCGCTGGCTATCGCCTTTGGCTAGTCACAGAGGTCCGGCAACCAACTAGGGGAAGGAGGAGAAGGAAAAAAGAAAATGAAAAAAATTCAAAAATATTAAATTATTATTAAAAGTTGTCTACATCAACGTTGATTGTTGTTGAGAAATCTCGAAAGTGTTTTGAAGTTGACAAAACGTTTCCATCAGTCTAGTCCAAGATCTCGCACTCTCGTAGTTAAAGTCCGAAGACTTCCGGACAGCCGACTCAAGACTCAAAGTCTATCCTCATTGACAGCCTCTAATCCGTTGAAGAAAGGTTATCCGAACCGGATGTTTTGTTCAGATTTAACCTTATCATCCGAGAAGATCTCGTGGCTGGAGAAGACGTATCGAATCCTTTGATTGATCAAGTTTGATTCAATGACTGAAGATTCGATGATTATCTAAATATTATTGGAAGGTTCTACTTATGGAAACCGAGATCCTGATTGTATGGGCGAACAGGATTGATGGGCTATCAACACGTTCCTTTAATAGCTCGAACAATCTTCCTAATTGATTCCGTCCAACGGGTAGATTGGAGGAATTCCTTTGGTAAGTGCCAACGGGTATGATGGCATAAAGGAGTATATAAGGAAGACGTTCTTAGTTGTTCGAGGTGTGCGCGATAGATGAATTCCAAAGTCCGAAGCTCCTATTTGTTTAGATAAATCCTTTGAGCGAATACTTGTATACAAAAGAGAGTCTATATTTGTGAGAGACCTTGAGGAGGTGTGGTAGAACATCTACACTGTGGAATCAAGGCAAAGCTGTGCTGTAACTTCTTTTGATCACGGGAAATCCAGCCGGTGGGCTGTCGGTGCGGGAAGAAGAGTGGACGTAGGCTTGGAATAAGCCAAACCACTATAAATCTTGTGTTCAAATTTCTCTCTCTCTACCTCGATCGTATTTCAATTTGTTAAGAATTGCTTCCGTATTTGGGACAAATTGTTTGTGCGCCTATTCACCCCCCTCTAAGTGTTTATACTAGCAATATCAATTGGTATTAGAGCCTGTGTACTTACTTTATTTGAAGTGTTTTACTTCATAGTAAAAGATCCATGGCTAGTATGCTAGCACCAGGGCTGATGGAAGGGCAAAGCAATACTGCACCACCCTACTTTGATGGAAATGATTACAACATCTGGAAGAACAAGATGAAAGCTTTCCTACGATCAAAGGACCCTCTGGAATGGGAAGTTGTAGAAAAAGGAATTAAACCTACCACTGCATCAGTCTCTGAAAGAGGAAAAGAAACTGAAGAAACCAGCGGAATGTCTTAGGAAGAAATAATCAAGAGACAAACACTCGATGCAAAAGCAATTTACTCCTTATATTGTGCTTTATCACCAACTGAATATAATAGAATATCTTCTTGTGGTACAGCAAAAGAAGTTTGGGACAGATTGCATATCACCTATGAAGGAACAGATCGAGTGAAGGAAACAAGAATCAACATTCTTCTCGGTCAATACGAAGCCTTCGTAATGAAACCAGAGAATCAATATCCGACATGTTTAGTCGCTTTTTACAGATATTATGAATGGTCTTGAAAATCAAGGTCAACCAACTTCTGATCCCATGAAGGTAAACAAGCTACTGCGTGGACTCTCAAGGGATTGGAATCACATAAAGACTTCGATAAGAGAGACGCAGAGAATTATGCCACTATCTGTAGACGAGTTGATTGGAACTCTTCAGTCCTATGAAGTGGAAATGATCAATGAAGATGAAGATCCAAAATGTAAGAAGTCCATTGCATTAAAATCAAATGATGATTCTGATGATACAGATTCTGAAGATGATATGGACGATGAGGAGCTTGCTCTCATGATAAGAAGATTCAGAAAACTAAATAGAAAAGGAAGAAGGTTCAACTCAAAGAAACAAAGCTTTCAAAGACAGCAGACCAAGTCTGTTGATGATGAGGAACCAAATAAAGATGTAGTCTGCTTTGAATGCAAGAAAAAGGGACACATCAGACCCAACTCCGTCCTCTTCTCAAGAAGAAGAAAAGAAAAGCTGAAAATTTTCGAAAATCTCTCAAAGCTGAAACCCGGAGTGATACCGAGTGTGAAGAAAGTGATAATGAATATGTCAATCTATGTCCGATGGCACACCGACTCGACTGGATCGACTCGGATCGACTTCGCATGCTGAATTTGAGGCAAGTAATTTTAAAATTCCTGTCAAAGTTTCTAAATATATTGATGAACTATGCTTTAGTCTTAAGACTTCTCTCAAAAGAATTTCCAAACTAAAAAAAGAAAACTCAGCTCTAAAACAAAAGGAAAATGTTTTAGCAGAAAGAGTTAAAAGTCTAGACTTGTCTGTTTCTAATCTTAAAGAAAAAGAAGAAAATCTTTTAAAAGAAACTGTTTTTTTAAAAACAGACTTATCAAATATATCAAAGAAATTTTCTATAGGGTCTAAAAAAACTTGAGAAAATTCTTTCAAAGACAAAGACCTTACTTCAATAAGTCTGGTCTAGGTATGACAGAAAAAATCAATTCCCTTGATTGATTTTCCTAAAGTAAAAGAAAGAATTAAGAAAAGGCTTTGAGGAGGTTTACAAAAATCACTTCAAGAAAGTTTTTGTAAAACCCGTAGGTAGAAATGCTCTCGATGTTCTAAGTGCAACAGTCCGATCACTTTGAAAAAGAGTGTCCTATGGTATGGAAACCTGTTAAGAAAGTATGGACTAATACTGTTTATCTTACTAACACCAAAGGACCCAAGAAAATTTGGGTACCAAAGAAAGCTTGAGACTTTATTTTAAATGCAAGTCTCCATCAAGAAACAGGAGCATTATTGGATCACTTCTTTATCTTACTGCCTCTAGACCTGATATTTTGTTGAGTGTTTGCATCTCGTGCTAGGTTTCAATCGATCCTAGAGAATCTCATCTCTCAAAGCTTTTATGCGAAACGCATCATTAAATACGTCGCTTCATCATCAAGCATCGGTCTATGGTATCCTAAGAAGGGAGACTTTAATCTTCTCGGATATTCGAGCACGCGAGATCGGCCGGTTGCGAGTTGATAGAAAGAGCACTTCAGAACTTGCCGCTTGCTTGGAAGCGAACGAAAGTCTTGGTTTTCAAGGAAACAAAGTACTATGTCTCTTTCAACAACGAAGGCGTAGTATGTAGCTCTTGAAAGCTGCTGTTCGCAAATTCTATGGATAAAACAACAGCTAAGAGATTTTGAAATTGAAGACTCATGCACGGAGATTAATTGCGACAACACCGGCTATCAACCTCACCAAAAATCCAATTCTCCATTCAAGAGCAAAGCATATAGAGATTCGACATCACTTTATTAGAGATCATGTTCAAAATGGAGATGTTTCAATTCAATTTGTTGACTCAAAGAATCAACCGGCTGATATACTCACAAAGCCTTTGGAGAAAAAATCAATTTGAGTCTATACGATCCAGACTCAACATTTTGAGGTATGAGGATATCAAAGTCTAAAGACTTTCGGACTCAAAGCTTACAAGACTTTATCTACGCCTTGGCTCGACCTTCAGACGTAAGTCTTTCTCTCTCCAATCTTATCTTGAAAAGGTACGATCATCATACTCGTTTAAATTTTTGCTATATTTAATTAACGTAAAAATTGCATCGATTCATTTTCAAAAGGGAAGTTATTTTTGAAATAGCTATTTTTGCGGATAAAGACAGTTATTTGGAAAATGCATATTTTTATTTCCTTTGTGACGGTTCGTTTACTCTTCTTTTAACCGAACGAGCACCGTCGATTTCTCTTCACTTTTCTATTCACTTTTCTCTCAAAACCCTAGAAAGCATCGATCCTCCATTCCCGTTTGTCTTCTTCGCTCAATCTTCAAAAAGTTGTCATCTTTTTCCGGGAAAGTCAAGCAAGGAATCTTCCAAACACCGAGAAAGATGTCATCTTCGCGAAAGTCCTCAAGAATCGCAAGTAGGGGACCACGAGAGAATGAGTGAGGGGCCTACGCACTTCGATCTTACAAGATGAAGTTACTCCGGATCGCAACCGAGCCCACAACATTCTCAGCAGCGTCATTCTCCACCATCTAGTCCTCAAGGCGTTGTTCATCAGCATCGGAAGAAATCATCGAGGATGCACCGTAAGAGTTCAAAAGCTCGCTTTTATTTACAAGCTATATCGTGCCTTAAAAGAAATTCGTACTCCTTTGAACTATGTTGATGATTTTGTTAAAGAAAAAGGATATAGGAACGAATATATCTTTCTGCGAAAAATGGAAAGTTTGGGAATCGCTCATAAAGGGGTGGTCGAGAAACCCTTGCGAATATCCCAAGTGATCCTCGTGGATCGGGAGCCGAATCTTGTAGATGGAAATGACGATGACAATCTGTTCGTCTATTTCAACCGAAAATGGGTATTGCGGCTGAAATTCAAGGAAAAATGGGAGATTTGTTCAGATCAAAGGAACAAAAGGATCAGTACTCAAATTGCTGAAGCGTGGGGTAATAAACCCTAGGAGTGTGGACTTTGATTTTCTGGATGCTTTGTGAAAGTGAACTTGAGGGAAAAGTTCAGTTATCTTCAACTTGAAAAGTTCTCGCTCCGACTCAACCGAGGCTTATGCTGAATTGACTGCATATTTCTATTCAAATCTTAGCTTTTAGATGCGAATAGATTCTCCTTCAGCGTTAAAGAACAAGACTATGTTGTGGATATGAATATGCTTGGCAGATGTGTTAGAAGTTGAGAGAGGCAGATATCAACCAATCAAAGTTTCCATTGCTCGGGCCACACTTGAACTCGGTGAAGGACGGAGAACGGATGAGAAGATCACCTACTCAAGGATGAATGCATTCAACATCTTGCTTCACAAGATTGTGATTAATTGCCTTCGGCGAAATCAACTTCCAAACTGATGTTTCAAGCTCGAGGCAAAGTTGATGTATGTGATCCTCTCGTGAAAGAAGTTTTCTCTCCCTCATACTATTATGTTTCACATGTATAGAGATGAAGGGCAGAGGTCAACTCCTTACCCAAGCCTTGTTACGGTTATTCGAGATCATCGAATATTCAGCCTCCACAAATCTTTTGTGTTCGATCATGTGATTATATGGTGGTAGGACTGAAAATGGTAACCAAAATGCGTCCCAAGAACCGAGCAAGGAATTGGAGAAATTCAAGGAGAAGACTCGCCAAATCTCATCAACTCTCTTACGTCAAGCTAAGAGAAAAGGGAAGGAGCCCATGGCTGCTCCATCAAAGAGAAGAAGAGCTCTCCTTGTTGAGGATGAAGATGATGATGAAGACATCACCATCTCTGCAATGGCTTTGAAGAACTTAAGTCGTCTGTTCCGTAAAGAATCGTAACAAAAGACGAAAGAAGCAGAGGAGAAGGAAGAAGAAGAAAGAGAAGCAGAGCAAGAAGCAGAGAAAGAAAGACCTGAAGAAGAAAGAAGAGAAGAAGGAGAACCTGAGAAAATCTCTTCTCCACCTGTAGGCATGGAAACAGGGGGAGATCAGGAGAAAGGAGTAACGTCTTCATATCCCGATGCAAGTGAAGGAGTCGTCGCCGCCCGCACCCGGAAGATGTTTATGCATCTCGGTTTCCCGAGAAGAAGGTCATGAAGCTTCATCGCCAAACCCGCGAGATTATGCGATCCACCATCGTCCCGCTTTTACTCCAACAGATCGAGCCTGAAGCAAGTACTCGACTAATAATGGAGCAGATTTTCGCAGAATTATGGATATTCTCTTGGAGATGAAAGGTCGATTTATGCCTTGGGATGCGAAGTTCAAAGCTTGAAGAATGAAAGTCAAGCGTCTTCCCCGTTCATTGAATGATAAGATGCAAGCCCTCTCTATTCAGAATCAGGCCAATGCCAAGAGTGAGGAGGTTGTACAGCTGAAGGAAGACTTTAAAATGCTGGAAGGCATCGTTCAGTCTATGGAAGATTTTCAGCTTGTCCGCGTTCCCAAGCAATCTTAACTTCATCTCATGCTTTTTAAATGCTGACAAAAAGGGGGAGAGATGCAAGATTTGATCAAAAAAACTTTTCATTCATTAAACTTTTTGTTGGATTGTTTGAGGTTTATGGTTTGAACCTGTTTGACTTTGTTTTGTGTCTGGATAAGAACTGCCTAGACTTGGACTTGACTTGACTGCTTCTATTAATCAATATTGAGATCTTATGAATGGCTTAATCATTTACTGGACTAACCTATTTTCTGTGGTTGCAGATTCTAGTATTATTCTATTAGCCATTTATTTCTATAAGATATGCATATGTGTTTGAGAAATGTTTTGCGGTGTCAAAGTTATCCAAATCTGCAGAAGGTTTTGTCACCATCAAAAAGGGGGAGATTGTTGGAGAAATCTCAAGAAAAGTGTTTTGAAGTTGACAAAACGTTTCCATTAGTCTAGTCCGAAGGTCTGCGACTCTCGTAGTTAAAGTCTCGAAGACTCCTCCGACAGCCGTACTCAAGACTCAAAGTCTATCCTCATCGGTGACGCCTCTAATCCGTTGAAGAAAGGTTATCCGTAACTGGATGTTTTGTTCGAGGATTTAACCTTATCATCTGGAGAAGATCTCGTGGTGGAGAAGACGTATCGTAATCCTTTGATTGATCAAGTTTGATTCAATGACTGAAGATTCGATGATTATCTAAATATTATTGGAAGGTTCTACTTATGGAAACCGAGATCCCGATTGTATGGGCGAACAGGATTGATGGGCTATCAACACGTTCCTTAATAGCTCGAACAATCTTCCTAATTGATTCCGTCCAACGGGTAGATTGGAGGAATTCCTTTTGGTAAGTGCCAACGGGTATGATGGCATAAAGGAGTATATAAGGAAGACGTTCTTAGTTGTTCGAGGTGTGCGCGATAGATGAATTCCAAAGTCTGAAGCTCCTATTTGTTTAGATAAATCCTTTGAGCGAATACTTGTATACAAAAGAGAGTCTATATTTGTGAGAGACCTTGAGGAGGTGTGGTAGAACATCTACACTGTGGAATCAAGGCAAAGCTGTGCTGTAACTTCTCTTTGATCATAGTGAAATCCAGCCGGTGGGCTGTCGGTGCGGAAGAGTGGACGTAGGCTTGGAATAAGCCGAACCACTATAAATCTTGTGTTCAAATTTCTCTCTCTCTACCTCGATCGTATTTCAATTTGTTAAGAATTGCTTTCGTATTTGGGACAAATTGTTTGTGCGCCTATTCACCCCCCCTCTAGGTGTTTATACTAGCAATATCAATTGTATCACGTCAGTAAGCCGACACCTAGTTAGCAAAATCCAGCCAAAATTAGCTAGAAATGATTGAATTGATACCAAGTAAAATGGTTTAGGACTAAATTAGCACAAATACAAAAAGTTTATAACTCTTTTAACACTTTTCCCGGAATAAGATTGATCCTCAATGGTTGATATGCACTAAGTAATGCCAACCACCTCGCACTCAGCGTTGTTGCGCGTAAACACTGCACCACTCTTGCTAAACTGATTATCTGAAAACCAGTCCCTATGTAATGTCACGGGGATGTGCATCCGAAATCCATGATCCACCTTCTGCAATCAAATCGACGGACGTTACATCGATGTAGTTCGAATCTTCCCTGCTGGCTTCTGCAACATTCACATCGCATTTTCGATCTCACCGCTTTCTTTAGCTCGGCAGTTCCATGTATTGTGGCCCCCTTTAATAGCTTGTAAAATATACGAATGCCATGCTTGCTTCATATTTGAAATAGCGTATAATATATTTGCAGAAGTTCAAATTCCATGGAAGAGTGAAGGGACAGATGGAGGAACTGAAGGGAGAGGTGAGGGAAGATGCTGACTCGATGTCGTGGATAAGCCTTTGCAAACGCTTCACTTGATTGATCAAAGCCAACGCTTGGGAATAGACTACCAATTTGAGCGTGGAATAGACGAGCAAATAAAACAAATCAACAAGAGTTTCTCTCAAACTTAATCATGGAAATTTTAAGGCAAATGACCTTCACATGGTGGCTCTTACCTTTTGATTGTTGCGACAATAAAGTTATAATATTTCATCGGGTATGTCTTAAATGTGGTGCACCAATTTAATAAGATATCCAAAACAAATTAAAATATTTCTATTGCTCGCCGAATTCCAAGAGAAACAGGTAAAAGAAAACCTAGAACATTAAATAGGATTTGAATTACATCTTTTTTCCCATGCTGGTTGGTTGCGCAAAGGTCTTTGAAAACTTCAATAATATCACTCATGAACGATGTGCGTGGATTGTTAAGCTTATATGAAGCTTGTCATTTAAGGTGTTATGGCAATTTTATGTTGGAAGCAGCACCCCTTTTGCTATAACTTACATTGAATCGATCAATGAAAGCAAAGTGAGCACTAGTCTTGCAAAATAAGCAAGTCATGCCCTAAAGCAGCCACTTCGCAAGGATTTCCCAAGGCTTGAGGCAATGTGTTAGATTCCACTCTACCAAGAAGAGCCTTCACGTGACAAAGTCTTGCTCCCACTTGGCTGAATTAGATTTCAACTTACTACAAGAGCAACACGAGAAGGAACTTGCAAGATTCCAAAGTTCATTAACATCATATGATAACAAAATCTAAAATTAGCTTCAAGAATATATCTTAACAATGCCTGAACTCTCGATTTTTTTGTTCTATTTTCCAAAGGTTTACTCGTCTAGTTTCAATTTACCCTACTAAATAGTGCTTTTGAACATTCTTTTCACTTTTACTTGAACTTTGGATAATTTTAGAATAAATGTTTCCCATTAAAAAAAATTATACAACTCATTAATACTATAATCTGTTAGCTATTTGCCAAATAAACCATTTTTGGGTTCTACCAAAAAATATTTTTTTATGGAAAAGAGAGACACAAATTTCGTCCCTAGTGGGAGAACAAAAAAGAAAACCAACAAAGAAGAAAAAAATGTAACAAATTATCTTAAATCAAGAATAGGCCCCACATTTGACCTTTATCTTTGATGTTTGAGTCTAACATGGTAGATTTGTCTTTTAGTCAAACATGTTCGAGTCGAACATGGCAGAAAATGTTCAGAGAAAAGGACTAAATGGGCAACACCATCTCTAGACAACAGCACCAACCGATCTATAATGGATATGTACTTCTTTGAGGCATCTTCAATGGGATTGAAGATTGAAGATAACTATTTAAGAGAAGATGGGAGAAGTACCAAAATGCCCTAATTAAACATGCAACCTATCCTAGAAAAGTCTCTAATTTACTCTAAAATGATGTTTTTGGTATTTTATTTTAAGAAGCAATCAAATAACTGATAAGCACTCATCACAAAATAATATTTATCCAATTTGCATCACTGAATATCCCGTCCATTCAAATTTCAAAAGGAATAAACCGACCATCTTCAAAGGGTTATAGATGGCCGCTATTTTGCGTGGACGAGAATCGTATCTTGAGGTTGAGATCGGATTGCCATCCATGCACACATTATGAATTATCAAATAATCCTATTTTGAGTAATCATAAAAATCTTCCCAATACACATTAGATGATAAATCATTCAAATATCTCGGTTTGATACCAATCGTTCAGATTATGCAATAAAATCAGATATTCAACTTTGGATAATGATCATCACCTAACTCGAAGATGTGTTCCCAAGTCAAATTTAACAGAGGCACGTGGACGGAGGTGCTTCGGACGACGACCAGCGATGGGGGCACGGCTAGGTAGCCCACGGTAGCTTGGTCGCGGTGGATGTGTTGGGATCGATGAGGGATGTCACCGCAGCAAAGGAGTCAATAGCCATTCCTGCCTACAAAAATGCAATAAAAAGTGTGACTCGACCTAAGGCAAATGACTTATCGCAAGACTCCCACGATCAACAAAAGGACAAAGCAAACACCGTGTTTCCAATCGATCCTCAGTTCACAAATCCTGCATCAAGTGCTCAAGTATTCTCTTTTCAAGGAATAAAAATTTGGTCGCGAAGTTTAAGCTCTTAAGAACCTTTATGCACACTGAATATAAACGTTAAAGTCAAATAAGCTTAAGAAAACAATATTCTGCACAAATTCCAGGTTAGTCGTCTACTGAAACAGCGCTTCAGCGAAACAAAGGAACTAATACTATGCAAAATCTAACAAATCAAGGGATGCCATGCAAAGGCTGTGAAGTGAAACCGTGGATAGGTTTGGCGCGGGGGTGGGGGTGATGGGTGACGCGGCGATGAATTCTGGTCTCGTTGGAAGTGCTTGAAGACTCGCCTGCTTTGAAGCGTGCACGGCCATTGAGCGCGACGACAAGGCTTGAAGAAAGCGACTGGGCAATCAGCAGACGGCGGGTGTTCTTTTATATCGACTGATCCGGACTTCACACCAAGGCCACTGGAGGCGATGGTCTCGCCGGAAAACCTACCAAACGAGAGAAAATCGCTGGTCTCTCCCGAATTTCTCTATGAACGCCGGGACTTGCCGAGGCGCCGGTAAGTAGCTGGACACGGCTGAGCTGTAGTGAGGCAGGAGGATGAGCGTGACGACCAGGCCTGCTGGACGACTCGCAGGAGCCGTTGGGCGCAGCCGCGTGTACGCTGGAGGTGTTGGCTTCGCTACGAGAACTCGCTGGGCGCACTAGAAAGCCAGGAGATTTCACGGCGTCGTTTTTTATATTTGGAAGGACACCAGGAGGCCTCGACTCGCCGGGAAACAGCCGGATTCTTTACTGGTGCAGATCAGGTGCGAGGTGAGGAGTGGGCGAAGGAGTTCGGCGGCAAAACCCAAGCTGAACTGCAGGACTGTTTCTCGGAGATCACTGGAGGGTGCTGTTCCGGCGTCGGGACTGCTAGAGTTGCTGCTGGTCGGTGGCTGAAGCATGCTGATCACTTCACCGGGATTTGCTCGAACTATTGCTACGGTGAAGAGCGGCGGCGAAGGCGAGTCACGGCCGTAGGGGCAGCTTGGCAGCATGAGGTTCCAGCCTAGAGGGTTGCTGATGCGGGCGGGGCGTCAGCAGCAGCAGCAGGAGGGATGGCGTGACCCTGGTGGACGGTTCTCGGTGGTCGCGGGCTCGTCGGGCCTGGCTCGTTGGGCTGACGCCAGAGTCGCGGATGCTGATGCTTCATTGGAGTCAACGGAGAAAAGGAAGGACTTGTCGAGGCGGTTGTTTCGCGACGTCCAAATCCAGAACTCTTGATAATCGTTCAAAGCTGTAGAATCGCAGAGGTAGTTGAACTCTTCAGGTTTATAAGGGAAAAATTCGATGAGATCATGGTCGAATTCCAAAAGAGTTTGAAGATAGAATGTCAAGGAAGAAAGTCGAATAGATGTATCCAAAGGTGAATGACCTAGTAATCAATATACTTAAGGGAAATGATGAGAATGTCTAGAGTTTGCTAAAGAGTAATGTGGAAGATCACGAGAATATCTACTGAATAAACAAAGAAAATAAAGACCAGCCATACTTGCAAAAGCTAAAATGGACCAGACCACGTACCATCTTTGGATTTCATTGAAAGAGATGCATGAGTAAACCCCTATATAACGAAGCCAAACAACCCAGAGCAAACCATTTACCCGCTGCAAGATCCGAGGCAATGTGTAGATGGTCCCTTGAAACTTTAAGAGTTAAAAAATACATATTTCGATAGTCAACAGAGCAAAAAGACTACGTTTACTGGAGTCAATGGGACCAAAAGTGCAGCAGAATCAATCAAGTAATTTCCCATGAGCAAGGACACTCTTAGAAATATAAGGTACTTCCAACGGTTCCAAATTTTCTACAGGAATGCCATTTAGCACAAAGCCAGCTATGGTAAAGATATCTAAAAGAGTGACAGTTTTGGGTCCCCAAGAGAAAAAGAAGCAATTGGTTGATTGGGATAGAAACATATTGCAAAACCCAATAGTCCCCTGTTCAGATCATGGGACAACATACTAACCTCAAGTGTTGTCTCTATCCTTAATTTTTTTTCCAAGCAAGCTTAACTCACAGATAATCCTTCATCCGTAAGTACGATGAGTGGAATTCCACTTCAAACAACGGAAAACCACGAAATCGGAAGGGTGCCGAAGTCCAGATGTCCATCGAGAAGAGTGCTGAATAGGAAGTATCTCTTCGCGTTTCATTGGTAAACAAGGCTTGAGAGATGGCGGGATGTGTTGATGGTCTAAAAGGCAAGGCCCAAGGAGTAGGCGTTTGTGATGTTCTTCCATAACACTCAAGAGTCCAAAATGACAATTATCAGTGCAATGTAACTATCTGGGTGAAATTTGGAGGTATTGGATGCAATGGAAGATGCTGAAGTAGACGCAGAAAACGAGATGCAAAAGGTTTTAGGGTTTAAGGAAGAAGACAAAAGGAGTATTAAAAGGGAGTCTCTAATGTGAATAATAGGGTTGAAGACTGATGGTTCGAAATCACAGTAATCAATTATCTACAAAAATTCGAAAGGACGCATCAAAATAATACAGGAAGTAATGATCTGTATTGGCCATGCATAGGAAAAGAAGCGTTTAAAGAAAGAAAGGCATGATTGTCACCAGGAGGAAATCGCACATAAGACAAGATATTTTATTTAAAAGAAATAAATTTCAAATTTACTTCTTTTAAAATGGGACATATGTTAACATTCAATATTAATCGTACTATCACCTGTTGATCATGATTGCGAAAAACATGATGGAAGTCAAATGAAATTACACATGTGCGTCAATAGGATTATAATATATGGTTAACTATCGATGAGACAAAGGATGAGGATTCAAGGATCGAGAGCAAAGCGAGCAGCCTCCACGTGGTCAATTGTTAAAATCAAACGGCAGATATTAAGTGGCTACCCGAATGATGTCGGTGGTAAGTTTTGGACAAAAACATTCAAAATATACAATGAAGCATGAAAGGAGGGCACGGTTGAAGAGTGGTTAACATCCAGGAATTTAGGTGTGAAGTCATTGTTGATAAATTAGGACACGATCAAGACAGTTGTAAAAGGAATGAGCAGATTGATTACGAACAAGAAGGAACATGCTTAAGGTTGGAAGCCGTTATCAGAAATGAATAACTGAGTGGTGGTTACCAAGCTCCTATAAAAATACCACTAATCATCCAACAAGAACCCCTTGAACAACACATCAAATGTTATTTCCCTATTGTATTTTAGTTTTCCCTAGTTGTTATATTTAGATTTCCTTCGTTGATTAAATTCCATTGATTGTCTATATCTTAGCACGGCATTGTTGATTAAATTCCGACATCGTATTCCTAGTCCAACGTCGTCGATTATATTTCGACATTGTGTCTTCTATCTAGGTGCATTGTCACTTCCGACATTGTATCAAATTATCTTAAAGTTGTACTATTGATTAGATTTCATCATATAGTTCAAATTGGGTCACAGAGTTAGTAAGTCAATTATCAAGATTGTATAATGTTGTTTGAAATTGAAAATTCAATCTTTAAATTGCATTTGATATCTCTGTTCGGAATTAGCACATAACCTCCGTCCTTTTTAAACAAAAGCCGAGAATAACACTCGGTGAAAGATATTTCATCGCGAAATCAAAACTCACGAAATAGCACTACTGCTGAAGATGCCTAGGGTTGCTAGATGGAGGCTGCAGAGGTAGCCGGAGGAGTCGCTGGGACAAGTCTGGCCGCGCAAGAACAGCAGCAAGTGGCACAGCGTGGACTAGCGATCAACGGCTGCGAACGCGGTGTCGGTTGGAGCACCGCGAGAGGGCCGCGGTTGCGGCTGGCGTCTGTGGGTCTTTTGCTGCAAAACCCCACAAAACCTGTACGGCACAACTCAAGATTTTCTCCATTAGCTTTCTTTTCTTCTCTGTTTTCCTTTCTCATGAAAACGTGCGGACGCCCTTTTTTTGTCCTTTCTTCCTTCTACTTCTGTTGTGAACTGCCCCAGATAGCTTTTCTCCATTTGCTTTCTTATGAAATCGTGCAGACCTCCTTTCTTTTCCTTCCTTTCTTTTGCTTCTTTTGTGTAAACGTGGATGGAGACCGAAGAGGAAGAGAGGAACAGATCCCCTTGCGTCAGTGCATGGAGAAAAGAGCTTAGCTTCTATCCACCCTTTTGTCTCTGCCCTACTCGGAATTGGAGCAGACCTCTCCTTTTCCTTTTGGGCGTATAAGGGGCAGGCAAGAGAGAGACCCCTCGTTTGTCTTTTGTGGCCATGGCATGGGATTCATACTTAGTAATGTCAGCCAATTTTTTATTTCGTGAAACAGATCAATAGCCAGAGAATAAATTTGAAATAAAAATAAAAAATAGAAAAACCTACTTCTTGTTCCTGGAAATACCAAGAAAAAGAAAAAGAGAGAAAGAGAGGTTATTTTAGAAAAATAAACTCAACATATTCGTCTTTACACAATCAACACAATGTTCGGTCTCCTAGCCCGATATAAGTTCTCACTTTTTAGGATAAAAAATAAGTAAAAATTCAAAAATTTAGGGAAACAAATTTAGAAATTAGATGTTGAGTAGTCTTATTGGATTTTTATGTAAACTTTAGTTTAGAATTAGTTTAACATAAAAATGTGAAAATATTTTGATGAAAATTGGATTCAAGATTGAATAAGCTTTTAGGGTTTTACTATATAGATTTTGAATGTCGTTTTCTTTTAAAGACAATACTAGATTGCAAAAGCTTGATGACTCCAAGCAACTTTTTCTTTTTCTTATTTTTTCAAAAGATCTATACACCTATTTATCGTAATGCTTAGAGATTTACTATCAACTTCCTCATATTATAAGTTATAAATCAACGAAACTCTCTATTACTATTTCCAACCCTCCATCTTCGACTAATTATTATGAAGATGGAATTGTTGAAATATGATGAGACATTCTCCTCTCTCTCTCTCTCTCTCTCTCTCTCTCTCTCTCTCTCTCTCTCTCTCTCTCTCTCTCTCTCTCTCTCTCTCTCTCTCTCTCGGGTATTTACAAGCAAGGAATGGCTTAGCAATTCTAGTAATTGCATGGTCATTTTGGGATTTTCCATCTCCCACAATAACAATACGTGCCAAATGCCAGTGGCCCAAGTTATGCACCTGAGTACGGTTGATTTTTAGTAAATGCATTATCATCGGGTTCTATCGGGCTGGTCGATGGACGGCGTTTGACATGGGTACCGTGCAGGATTTTAGAAAGACTCTTTAACCTGCGAGTTCATGCTGTGTTTAGCTTCTTCACCGTTCATTTTCCTATCAGAATTTGGTCTTCCTTTGCGGTTGCTTGCTGCGGACGAGAAGGTTCTACATATTTTCTATTATTACAGTGCGCGGTAACCTTCTGAGTGATGAGAGTGTCGTGCCCATGCTTTTCGCTTTCACGGCCTCATAAAGTGCTGCCATCTCGTTAAGAATGGAGATTCCTTTCGCGTTATGTGGTTCCTGATTTGATTCTGAATTAAAATGTGAAGATGTTTCTGTGAACTTGTGCACTTGTGGTCTACATCCACGCCCAACCATACCTGGTCTAACCAGGGCAGCAGCACTTCATTTCATGTGGATGTGGATTGGCCTCGCCGTTCTTGGTCGGGTCATTCACAACTTCCTCCCTCTTTCTCTTTCGTGGCGCGTTCTTAGCTCATCGCGTTTGGACCATCTCGCCTCTCAAAGCACTCGAGAAAGCTGCCTCTAATTTATCAATTTCTAGCCTTCCAATTGATTTTCACGTTGATTTTAGACAGTAGAATTTTGGAAAGGCCCTTTAAACTACGAATGGTGCAGACTGTCAGACATATCATGAATGCTGTGTTTCGCTTCTCCACCATTATTTTCCTATCAGAATTTGGTCTTCCTCGTTTTCGCTTGCTGCGGACGAGAAGGTTCTACATATTTTCTGTTATTACAGTGCGGTCAACTACTAACTGAGTTCCGATCAAGGTCGAAAAAGAAAAACTACTGAGTGATGTGAACGTTGTCCCCATACCTTTTCGCTTTCACGGCCCATGCGATGCTGCAACCTCGTTAAGAATGGAGATATCTACCGAGTTGTGTGGTTCCTGATTTGATTCTGAACTAAAACGTGAAGATCGTTCCTGTGAACGTGTGCAGCGCTTGTGATCCACATCCGCACCCAACCTCACGTAGTTTATCCAAGGCAGTAGTACTTCATTTTATGTGGGTGTGGATTGGCCTCATTGTTCTTGGTCAGGTCACTCGCAAGTTCCTCCCTTTTTCTATTTCGCAGTGTGCTTTTAG